>JACEEZ010000787.1:0-20000 GCA_016584305.1 Chionoecetes opilio | reverse complement strand
TCACACGGACGTGTGTGTATGTGTGCTGTGTGTGTGTGTGCGTGCGTGCGTGCGTGCATATGTGTGTTGTTACAATAACTAAAACATTAACAATTACATATAATAATGTGTATCGATACATTGAAAACATCATGTTCGTGTTGTGTGTGTATGCATCTAGTTGTATTCATTTAATTATATACAGGGCCTGAGCTTACGCTAGTAGGCCCCGTATCAAGAGCTATACCATTTTATCATTCATCCAGTGCTAGTTTTGGGGGAAGCAAACCACCCGCAACACCCGGGGGAGGCGGGAGGTGGCGGGCCGGGGGGGGCTGGGGTGGGGGTGGGTGGTGGCCTCATCTCTCTCTCTCTCTCTCTCTCTCTCTCTCCTCCCTCTCTCTCTCTCTCTCTCTCTCCTCCTCTTCCTCTCTTCACAAAACACGCAATATTGGAAATAAAATGTAATTGGTAAATATCATAATATTATTCAGCAGATGAGAGAGAGAGAGAGAGAGAGAGATGAGAGGAAGGACCGAGACGAGAGAGAGAGGAGAGAGAGAGAGGAGAAAGGAAGGGAAGATGAGAGCTAGAGAGGAGGAGGACCCCCCGTGGGTGCGAGAGGAGAAATTAGGATTTGAGCGTAGGTCAGGTCAGCTGCGACTCTCGCCATAGCGGAAAGGGTGAAATATTTGAGTTGATCTCCTTCCACTAACCCGCTCAACCCCCTCTCGTCCTCCCCTTCTTCTCTCTCTCTCTCTCTCTCTCTCCTCTCTCTCTCTTCTCTTCTCTCTCTCACTGTCTAATCTTGCTGAAATAATATCTGTATTTTACGAATATAAATAAATTCCAATCATTACGTTGAGAGAGAGATGAGATGAGAGAGGGAGAGGAGAGGAGAGAAGGAGGGCTCCGAGGGAGAGAGGCCAGGGGGGAGGAGAGAGAGGAGAGAGAGAGAGGAGAGAGCGGAGGAGAAGAGAGGAGAGAGAGTTGATGGAGAGGAGGAGAGAGAGCGACGAGAAGGAGGAGAGAGAGAGGGCGCGAGAGAGAGAGTGTGAGGGAGAGAGAAAGAGATGTCCGAGAGGGAAGAGAGAGAGGGAGGTGAGGAGAGGATCGGGGAGCGAGGAGAGAGAGGCGGATGAGAGAGAGAGAGGAGACAGAGAGAGACGGGGGAGAAGATCTGGAGATGAGGAGAGAGGGATGGGAGGAGAAAGAGAGATCGACGGGAGAGGAGGATGTGGTGAGATGCGAGAGAGGAACCTGAGAGAGACGGAGAGGGCGGAGGAGGAGGAGAGAGGAGCGAGACAGTAAGGAGAGGAGAAGGAGGACAGAGAGAGGGACGAGAGTGAAGGAGAGAGGAGAGAAGGAGAAAGAGAGCGGAGAGAGAGATCGCAGAAGGACGGAAAGGGAGGAGGCGATAGGGAGGGAGAGTGAGGAGAGAGAGGGAGAGAGAGAGATGAGCAGAGAGAGAGGAGGATGAGAGAGAGAGATGCGAGGAGAGGGAGAGGAGGCGGAGAGAGGAGGGGGAGAGCGAGGAGGAGAGAGAGGAAACGAGGGAGGAGAAGGAGAGAGAGGAGAGTGAGGAGAGAGATGAGTGAGACTGAGTAGAGAGACGAGATAGTAGACGAGGGGGGAAGAGAGATTATGTAGGGAGAGAGATGGAGTTCCGCCTGACCAAGGAGAAGAAGATAGAAGAGGAAGAAGGGGGAGGAGTAGAATAAAGAGCATGAGAGAGAGAGAGAAGAGAGAGACTGAACGGGAGAGATGACGAGGAGAGATGGAGAGACAGAGAGAGAGAGAGAGAGAGAGTCCCAGCTGCACATGATCTGACGCCTCAAATACCTTATCAATCATCTCGTCACTCACCTAACCTATCTCTCCTCTCTTCTCATCTCTCTCTCTCTCTCTCTCTCTCCTCTCTCTCCTCTCTCTCTCTCTCTCTCTCTCTCTCTCTCTCACTTTCTTATATTGCTGAATAAATATCTGTATTTACGATATATTTTATTCCAATATTGCGTGTTTGTGTTGTGTGTGAGAGAGAGAGAGGAGAGACGAGAGGATGAGGAGAGAGAGAGAGAGAGGAGAAGAGAGAGAGACGAGACTGAGAGAGAGAGTGGAGAGATGAGAGAAGCAGAGAGAGAGAGAGAGTGTGTGTGGGAGGTAGGGAGGGAGGACAGACGAAGGGCTACGAATTTTACTATCTAGGGAGAGAGAGAGGAGAGAGAGAGGAGCGAGGAAGAGAGACAGTGAAGAGAGAGAGATGACGAGAAGAGAGGAGAGAGAATTGGGAGAGGAAGATGAGAGAGAGAGAGGGAGAGGGAGGAGAGGCCGGAGATAGAGGGACGAGAGGGAGAGGGAGAAGGAGAGGGAGAGGGAGGAGAGGCCGGAGAGAGAGGATCGAGAGGGAATACAAAGGAAAACACAAACAGCAACAGGAACGATAGGTCCTTACAAGACTGTTTGCTTTAACCTACACTACCACTAAACTAGATAATAAGAGAGAAAAGGAAAGGATAGGAAAGTAGAAGGCTACCTCCCCCACACCATCTCTCCAGCCGAGCTAGGCCGGAAAGAAGTGATTACATGCAATCATAGAAAAACTGCACTGGAATTGTGAGGAAAGTGGAAAGCTGTAATCTAGGCTAACACTACTAGTTGTAGGGGGTAGGTTTTAGTGCATTGATAGATAGGTCATGTTAGTGGGTTTTGTAATGGTCTGGGAACACAGTGTGGAGGTTCAAGGGGTGGTGCGGCAGACTTGCTGGCGCTTTCTGGGGATGGCAGCAGTCAATCAGGCCCACTCCGTTCAATCCACTGCGGATTGTGTTTACTTTCCATGTAGGACGGTACACGTTTCAAGGCTCCTGCAGCAGTGACCCATGGTACCTTAAATACCGCATGGTGGTCACTAAACTGTCAGGGACCCTAACTGAACCACAGCCCGTCACAGGTTCAGAGTAGTAGTTGGTAACCGTTAACTCGGGCCGCTATCTGTGGGAGAGGAGAAGATGAAGGGAGAGAGAGAGAGAGGTGAGAAGGAGAGGGAGAGAGGAAGAGAGAAGAGAGAGAGAGAAAGAGGAGAGAGAGATGAGTGAGAGAGAGAGAGAGAGAGAGAGAGGATGATGAGAGAGAGACGATGAGAGAGAGAAGAGATGATGAAGAGAGAGAGAACGAGAGCAGGCGCTACGAATTTTTACTAACTAGGTAAAAATGGGCCTTTGGTCAATCCGTGGGGATTATTTTCTGCTGGGGAAAAAGGATGGCGCAGGGTGTGTCCGGTCGGCTTTTTCAGTTTATAAGTACCTTTATGATGTAATTTTGTACATCGGATTGTATGTTCCATATTTTTTTCGCTACTCTTATGTCCTGTTTTTTGTCAGATAGTTATTATATGTATATATTTTGTAGCATGCCGGTACTTCCACGATTTATGTTTTCCACATTATATTTTACGAGTAACGTATCCTTTTCCTGTGTCCTTCTCCATAATTTTCTATTCTAATATATATAGATAGGTAGTTTTGTGTCCCATTTCTATTGTGTCCCACTCCTTTGTTCAGTTTCATGATTATTCCTTTGACGAGATGATGGACATCTCGGGTAGCGTCACCGAGCATATGTAGTATTAGTATTAGTATTATTGGTGTCAACTATGTGTTCAACCGTATTATGTGTTCGTGTTCTGTATACTTGATGTCTGGTCCTGGAACACCTGGTTAATTACCCGTCCAGGTAACGCCTCTCTCTTAAGCCTTCTCCTAGTACTCGCCTCCCACTTTTTTCATTGCGAAACATCACCTATGAATCTCGCCGACTGACCCACTAAGGATTAGGTGTCAGGTCGTCAGATCATCAGGTGTCAGGTCGTCAGATCACAGTGTGTCAGTCTTGAGTATCTTGTTTCTTTATTAAAGGATGTCTCTTGTAGAGACAATGGACACTTGAACACAGACCTCCGCTACCGCAAACACAAGCCTTCAAGTCACAAGACATCCCAAATCCACGGCAGGGAAGCAACTCACCAGTCCACGAGTACCTTACCTGTGTTACCTTTTTACCTAAGTTAATAAACCACTATCAAAGCAGAGACCTGTTTTGCTCACCTAAAAGTGGGAATACCAAAAAGTCACTTTACATTGATGTCACCTACCAAATCAGTAATGGCGATAGTTAGTTGTAATGGTTTTGTTGCAGGCTACACACACTTGCAAATTGCAATGATGCATGCAAAGTATTTGTTGAATATGCAAATGCTATCTGCTAATCTGATAATTTTCAGCACATATGTGTAATAGCATAGCACGGCAGGCTAAACAAAGAATTGCGTCATACTAGCCTATTGTACGCAGCATCACATATCATACTGAGAGATGACATAGACGCTTGACACACCTTATTCTCCTCCGCGTTGCATCCTCCTCTGTTACTAGGCTTGTGCCCCTTTGCTGTAAGACATTTGTCAAATCAACATCAATCCTCTTTTCATATTTTTGCCTAAACTGGGCACCTGATGGCTTATACCTTTTCTGATCCATTGTTTGACGCTGCCACCATCCCCCAACGATGTCAATTTAAGACTAAGAGACTAGACGTAAAATCTAGGAATGATGGAAGCGACTGCAGGAAGCCGGACACGCTACTCCAAAAGTCTGCGCACGCAAATCAGCTGATCAGACGAGGCGCTCCACTTGCCGCCATGAGTTAACAAGCATCTTAATTAATTTTACACACAGTCCAACAAAAATAGATTTATCTCTGACATTATAACTACTAGAGCTATTATATACTATTATTATTTAACATTATCATTATTTTATTATTTTATAATTATATTATTATAATTATTTTATATATATATATATTTTTTCGGTCATCCATGCCGCCCCCTCGACGATGCCCGCCCTGGCGACTGCCCATGTCGCCACATGCCTAGGACCGCATGCCTACAAACTAATACATAGGGTCAAGGGCCACCAGCACTTGGGTCTTTTCTAATAATGGACGCGACACCTTCAGATCACTACGGTAGACAACTGAGTTCATTGTCACGCACACACACACACGCACACACAACACACACACACACACACACACACCACACACACACACACACACACACACTGTTGTCCAAGAACCCTCAACACATGTACACGTAACACTTTAGGTAACAGTGGGCGTTAGTGATTGGAGTCCCAGCCATCACGCCCATCAATCTACAGGAACTACCACGTATAGTCTCGCAGCCTCTGTCGCTTCCGTATTTTTTATGGTCTTATGTTATATGTACCGTAGCTGTGCTGGCGGGTTTGTGGTTGCCTGGCTTTGGTGGTTGTGTTTTAGGGTTCGGTGTATGCTGGGTGCTGGTTGCTGGCTGGGTGAGGGTAGTGGGAAATGGTATAGGACACAGAGATCAGTTATCGGTGCGTTCCGTGCCAGCGCGGTATGGTCAGGAGGCTTGTGCAGGCAGATTAGCACGTCACAGTTTTGTCTGAAAGATCAGCCTCTCCCCGGACCTGAGGTGCCACAGTCTCCTGAAGGCGCGGGGAGAAAATCGTGCCCTCCAGTTGTCAAGCTTGGATATTGTCTAACATTTACAGGTTTTTCCTATTTTTTGTGGGGTTTTACTATGGGGGTGTGAGAATGTGATCTTATTTTATGATCCTAACTGCGTGTTAGGACATATTGAGATTTTATTTTTTGTATGTTGTGCCCCGGGAGGCACCGCCCTGAAAGTTTGCATATATTCACAAGGGCCGAGGAGGCACCGCCCTGAAATGTTTGCATTATCTTCAAAGGGCCCGCGGGGCACCGCCTGAAAGTTTGCATATATTCAAAGGGCCCGGGAGGCACGCGCTGAAATTGGGGCCTCATTCCCCCACACACGCCAGTTCCGCTACTGCCTCCGAAAAGCATACTAACTGGTGACTATTTTCTCAAATGCATTTAGCTCACTATATATGACTACCGAAACGAAGGCAAGTTAAAAGAGAATTGCAACAACATTATTGAGCACATAGAAACAGCATGCTGTAAAGAAGATTCTATACCCACTAAACATCCAAAGCTGTAAGTAACAAATTTCACCAGGACATCTTGTACCATAAGCCACGCGACATGAAGACTATACAATTTCTCTACTAAACACAAAACAACTGATAGCTATGCTACTAATATCTCTCTCTCCTCACCTCCGTGTCTCTCTCTACTTCCTCTCTCTCTTCCCTCTCTCACTCACTCTTTCTCGCACCTTCTACTTACTCCTCATCTCCACTATCGTCCGTACATCACTCTCATCTCTCTCTCTCTCTTGGAGCATAAGGCATCCACACACGAAAACGTTTCTGGTTGGCTTTTGATGTGCATCAATTGCAGTAAAATTAGAAAAAAAAACAACGTGGCATATAGGGTGTTAGTGTGAAAACGAGCTCTCGAGAAGTATTCAGACTTGACGTTCTCGCCATCTCGAGTTAGGTGGTACGAGAACCGACATCTTCATAGCTAACTATTAGTGGTTCCGAAAGTTAAGCCCGTGCTAACTAAATAACTATACAAATTTGCATTAAATTTAGTGCCATATCTGATCAGTCGAAAATTCTGCTAAAAGACTACTTACGTCACAGCTAGCGAGGACTACATCAGTCATGGCTGGATAAACCATGATCATCTTGCACCAATTTGTGAAGTGTCTGTCACCTGACAGTCATTAACTTTTGATAAAGATTTACTTGTTCGTGGTCTAAGGTAAGTCACCATGGCTTTTGAATGTACACCTTCTATGTGTTTACTTGTGTCCTGTTATATGTAATTTACATTATTCTACGACGAACTCACTCTGGTAAAAGCTCCGCCTGGCCCGCCATATATGTTAGTGTTTACTCTCGGACGTCACGTATGAAAGCCGTGAGAAGCGTGAGAAGCGATGCCAGGCCTCGCTTCCTCGGGTTCCTGTTACGCGCTTCGGGTCCGCCAGATGGGCAAGCGGCTTCTAAAAGATTCTCGAGTTAACAGAAAAACGCAAGCTGCTAGAAGACTGGCTTCGTGCGGCTTCCTCAACATAATTCGCATATCGTAGAGTGCAATAACGCTAAACAAGGGATTACTATAGGGGACGCTTGTCATCGATTATTTTCATGGCCTCGGAATGTCTTACGAAGTTTCTTGGCTTCGTAACAAAAGCTTCTTCGGCTTCGTAACAAAGCCTTTGTACCTAAAGTCAGGCTGCTCAGCTGCTTGCACCCACCAATTCGTCTGCTTACATGTAGATATGGCATCTGCTTCCCGTGGTCAGGCTGTAAGGAAGAAGTACGTCCGCGTCAAGATGCAAAGCATGAGCATGCAGACTTGGCATGATGGCAGCGGTGTGTAGGACCAACATGTCGAGGATCACACGAGAAACACGGACAAAGTGACTTCAAAGGCGACAAAGGCGTGATGGCCGACGCAATGGATAGCAGATAGGCAGCAGCATACCAGACAATTTCAGGCAATATGGCAAAAAAATAGGTAGTGTCTTCCTGACAACAGACGAGATCAAAAGTGAAATAGACACACCCCGCACCCAACATAGCCCCCACGCACACATTACCGCCTCTGCCTTGCCGAGAGCACCTGACACACTGGCACGCCTGACAGGTTTGACTGAGGACAGACAGCGCGGCGCCCGTCACCGCTACCAAACTTTACCGTCCGAGCCATTACATTACTAATTGTCTTTTTATGTCTATTACAACAACAAGTAACGGATTCTCAAACGTAAAAGCGCTTACATTTAAAAAGAAATAGGAGAAACTGGTTGAACAAATAGGGTGGTAAATGATTGGAATGGACTCATTCGTGGGGTAGTAGTGTGGAGTCAATAGAGTTTGAAGGAGGCTGGACAGCTTTATGATGGGATGAAAGGTGGATGTAGGTTAGTGTTAACAAGTAACAGGAAACTACACGTGTAGGTCTCCCAGCCTCTTGTAGCTTCCTTATGTTCTTATGTTCTTCTAATATACTATAAGAGTTGCCGTGTGTCTGTCGTCTGTTTTGCGGTAGCCGAAACTGTAAATTTCAATTTTGATGAGAGTAGGCTCAAAATCGCCAAATAAATCGTAGGTGGCAAGAGGGCTTGGTCCCATGTCGATGTGAATAATTTTGAAGGGGGTTTGAGGAGAAAAAAAAAATTTTAGGAGTATTCATATTACTAGAAAAAAACTCTGCGGTATTGCCTTGCCGCACTTCACTAACTCCGTAGGACTTCATGGAACGTACGTTTGTGTGGGGTTGTTGTGGGAATTTGTGGGGTTTTCGTATACCTGCAAATTTCCGTCGGCCTGATATTTTTAATTTTTTTTTGTTTAATTTTTAGGTAAAGGACGTCAAAGGACGTGTTGAATACAGGACCGAGAAGACGTGAGTGTTAACTTTATACAGATACAGTCAACATGACTTTGGAGTGTTTGATCTCTTCCCTCGTACTCATGGTCTCCCAGCCTAGCCTCCCTCCTCACCATCCTTGCCTGTCCTCCTTCCATTATTCCCTTCCTATGTTAATTTTATATTATCCACCATATCTATCTAATATACTATAGCAGTAGGCCGTGTGTCGGCACTGTCTGTTTTTGCTATAGCAGTAGCCGTGAGTCTGCTCTGTTCGGTTTTGCTATAGCAGTAGCCGTGTGTCTGTCTGTCGTTTTGCTATAGCAGTAGGCCGTGTGTCTGTCTTGTCTGTGTTTTGCTATAGACAGTAGCCGTGTGTCGTCTGTCGTTTGTGTTATAGCAGTGGCCGTGTTGGTCTGTCTGTCTGTTTTGCTATAGCAGTAGCGTGTGTCTGTTCTGGTCGTTTTGTTATACAGTAGCCGTGTGTCTGTCTGTCTGTTTTGCTATAGCAGTGGACCGTGTGTCTGTCTGTCTGTTTTGCTATAGCAGTAGCCGTGTGTCTGTCTGTCTGTTTTGCTATAGCAGTAGCCGGTGTCTGTCTGTCTGTTTTGCTAAAAGCAGTAGCCGTGTGTCTGTCTGTCTGTTTTGCTATAGCAGTGGCCGTGTGTCTGTCTGTCTGTTTTGGGTAGCCGAAACTGTTAATTCAATTTTGATGAGAGTAGGCAAAAAAAAATCGCAAATAAATCGTAGGTGGTACGCGGCTTGGTCCCATGTCGATTAAATAATTTTGAAGGGGGGTTTTGGGCTAAAAAGTGTGTTGAGTAGCGGTTGTAAATTATCTAAACTCTGCCAGCGTTCAATTTCTCGAAATTGTATTCCACTTGCGACCGAGCACCAACCGGTCCTCCGCTCCTGCGCTGCTCTGTACTGCTACCGGCCGGCAGGACACCCGTGTTTGCGTTAATATTTGCTTCTGACGCTATAATTGAACTATACAACATTTACTAATATATCTGTACTATATAATATAATTATGACTTATATATAGTATATTATATATATATATATATATATAATAATATATATATAGATGATTACATATATATATAATATATATATATATATATATATATATATAATATATATATATATATATATATCATATATATATATATATATATATGTATAATATTATATATTATCATATATATAATATATATATATATATCATAGTTATATATATTATATATATATATATATATATATATATATATATATATTATATATATTATATATACTATATTTTAGTTATATATGTATATATATAATATAATACTATATATATATATTATATATAGATATATATATATATATAACTATTATATATATTATATATATATATATATTATATATATTATATATATATATATCTATATATATATATATATATATAATATATATATATATATATCATTTATTAGTATATATATATATATATTTATAAGTATACTGTATATTATATAAGTACAATATATGAGTAATGTTGTATAGTTCAATTATAGCGTCAGAAGCAAAAATCATTAACGCAAACACGGCCTGTCCTGCCGGCGGTAGGTAGCAGTAAGGAGGCAGCGCAGGAGCGGAGGGACCGGTTGGTGCTTCGGTTCGCAAGTGGAATACAATTGCGAGAGAATTGAACGCTCGGCAAGAGTTTAGATAATTTACAACCGCCTACTCAACCACACTTTTTAGCCCAAAACCCCCCTTCAAAATTATTTAATCGACATGGGACCAAGCCCGCCGTACCCACGTACGATTTATTGCGATTTTTTTTGCCTACTCTCATCAAAATTGAATTAACAGTTTCGGGTACCCAAAACAGACAGACCGGACACCACGGCCACTGCTATAGCAAAACAGAAGGACGACACACGGCTAATGCATAGCAAAAACAGACAGACAGACACCCACGGCTACTGCTATAGCAAAACAGACAGACAGGACACACGGCATAATGCTATAGTGGCAAAACAGACAGACAGACACACGGCCACGCTATAGCAAACAGACAGCCAGACACACACGGCTTACTGCTATAACAAAACAGACCAGACAGGACACACGGCTACTGCTATCAGCAAAAAACGACAGGGACAGGACACACGGCCACGCATATAACAAACAGGACAGACAGACACACGGCTACTGCTATAGCAAAAAAGACGACAGACACACGCCACTGCTATAGCAAAAACAGACAGACAGGACACAACGGCTACTGCTAATAGCAAAACAGACAGGACAGGTACTCACGGCTAAAGCTGTCACACATACACACAAACAGGGACAGACGACCACACGGACCAACTGCCTAAGTATAATAGATAGATATGGTGGATAATATAAAACTTAACATGGGAAGGGAAATAATGGAAGGAGGACAGGCAAGGATGGTGACGGAGGGATGCTAGGCTGGGAGACCATGAGTAAGAGGGATGGAAGAGATCAAACATCCAAAGATCAGTTGAATGTATCTGATAAGTTGAAACACTCACGTCTTCCGGTCCGTAGTCAACACGGTCCTTTAACGTCTTACTAAAAATATAAACAAAATAAAATATACACGGCCACGGAAATTTGCAATAGGTAATACGAAAACCACCAGCAAATTCCCACAACAACCCCACACAAACGGTTACGTTACATGAGTCTACCCCCGGAGCGGAGTTAGTGAAGTGCGGCAAGCCAATACCGCATCAGAGTTTTTTCTTAGTCATATAATTACTCCTAAAAGGTTTTTTTTTTTTCCCAAAACCCCCCCCCTTCAAAATTATTCAATCGACATGGAGACCAAGCCTTCTTAGCCACCTACGATTTATTTGCGATTTGAGCTACTCTCATCAAATTGAATTTACAGTTCGGTCTTACCCAAAACAGACAGACAGACACACGGCAACTCTATAGTATATTAGAAGAACATAAGAACATAAGGAAGCTACAAGAGGCTGGGGAGACCTACACGTGGTAGTGCCTGTTTACTTAACACTACCTACATCCACCTTTCATACCCATCCATAAAGCTGTCAGCCTCCTTTTAAAACTCCCTATTGGACTACACACTAACTTACCCCACGAATGAGTCATGCAATCATTTACCACCCTATTTTGTTCAACAGGTTTCTCCCTATTCTTTTAAATCGTACGCTTTTACAGTTTGAATCCGTTAATTGTTGTTGTAAATAGAATAAAAAGACAATTAGTAATGTAAGGGTCTGGACGGATAAAATAAAGTTTGGTAGCCGGTTGACGGGCGCCAGCGCGTCTGGCACCAGTCACAAACCTGTCAGGCGTTGCAGTGCAGGTGCTCTTATCGGCAAGGCAGAGTGCGGTGATGTGTGCGTGCGGGGCTATGTTGGGTGCGGGGGTGTGTCTATTTCCTTTTGATCTCGTCTGTTGTCAGGGACACACCTATTTTTTGCATATCTGCCTGAAATGTTGGTCATGCTGCTGCTATCTGCTATCCATTGCGTCGCCATACACGGCCTTTGAGTCGCCTCTCTGATTTGAAGTCACCTTATGTCCGTGTTGGCTCTGTGTGATCCCGACATGTTGGTTCCTACACAACGCTGCCATCATGCACAAGTCTGCATTGCATCATGCTGTGCATCTTGACGCGGACCGTTACTTCTTCCTTACAGCCTGAACAGGGGGTAAGCAGATGCTAGTGATCTACCTGATAATAGCAGACGAAATTGGTGGGCTGTTGTCAAGCAGCTGAGCAGCCTGACTAGGTACAAAGGCTTTTGTACGAAGCCTAAGAAGCTGTGTTACGAAGCCAAGAAACTTCGTAAGACATTCGAGCCATGAAAATAAGCGCTGAAACGAAGCGTCACCTATAGTAATCCCTTGTTTAGCGTTATGCACTCTACGATAGGCGAAATTATGTGAGGAAGCCGCAAGGAAGCCGTTTTCTAGCAGCTTGCGTTGCTGTTAAACTCGAGAGAGCTTTTAAGAAGCCGGCTATTAGACCCAGCTGGCGCAAGCCTAAGGAAGCAGGAGGAAGCGAGGGCCCTGGCATACGCTTCTCACGGCTCTTATCACGGGCATTCACATACGTAGACGTCAGAGATAAACAACAACCTAGGCGGGCCAGGCGGAGCTCATGCTACCAGAGTGAGTATCGCGTAGAAATAAGTAATTACAGATCAACAGGACACAAGTAAAAACACATAGATGTACCTTTCAAAAGCATGGACTTACCTTAAGACCACGAACAAGAATATACAAAGTTAATGACATGACAGGACAACTTTAAAAATGGTGAAAGAATGATCATGTCCTTTATCAGCCTGACGATAGTCCCTAGCTGTGACGTAGTAGTTTTTGCAGAATTTCGCTGATATATTGCAAAAATTAGGCAAATTGTATATTTAGAGCACGGGCCTTAACTTTCGGACACACTAAGTAGAGCTAAAATGGTATTATGACATGACTTTTTTTGAGAGGAGAACGTCAAGTCTGAAATAACTTTTCGCGAGTCTTTTCACACTAACACCAGACGTTTTTTTCTAATTTTACTAATTATGCATCAAAAGCAGACCCAGAAAACGTTTTCGCTGCATGCATATGCTCCAAAGAGAGAGATGAGAGAGACAGACGAGAGACGAGAGAGAGAGAGGGAGGAGAGAGGGAGACGAGAGAGAGAGAGATGAGAGAGAGACGAGAGGATGAGAGAGGAGATGAGAGAGAGAGAGATTAGTAGCCCATAGTAGTCAGTTGTTTTGTTAGTTATTGAGAAATGTAAGTTCATGTCCGTGGGCCTTATGTACAAGATTGTCCTGGGTGTGAAAAAGTGATAGCTTGATGTTGTGGGTAAAAATTCTTTCCAGCAAATGCTGTTCTATGTGCAATAAGTGTTTCAAATTTTTAACTTTGCATTGTTTCGTAGCATATATATGATCAAAATTCATTTGAGAAATATTCCACCCATGTTAGTATGATTTCAGGGAGGCCAGTAGCGGAACTGGGTGGGGGAATGAGGCCCCATTTCAGGGCGGTGCCTCCCGGGACCTTGAATATATGCAAAACATTTTCAGGGCGGTGCCTCCCGGGCCCTTTGAATATATGCAAACATTTCAGGGCGGTGCTCCGCCCTTTGAAATATATCGCAAACATTTCAGGGCGGTGCACTCCCGGGCAAACAACAATTACAAAAAATAAAAATTCAAAGACTACAACGATTAGGATACATGAAAGAAGATCACATTTCTCACACCTCCCACTGTAAAAACCCCACAAAAAATAGGTTAGTAAAACCTGGTTAAATGTTAAGACAATTCCAAGCTTGACAACTGGGAGGCCGATTTTCTCCCGCGCCCTTCAGGACGACTGATGGAACCTCAGGTTCTGGTGGGAGAGGCTGATCTTTCAGGACAAAACTGTGAACGTGCTAATCTGCTGCACAAGCCTCTGCCACCGCGCTGGACGGACCGCACAGAACTGATCTCTGCCTACCACCAACCCACCCAGCCAAGCACCAGCACCCAGCACCCACCCACCACCCAGCCAGCATCCAACCCAGCCAGTCAGCTACAGGTACAGTACATAAGAACATAAGAAAATAAGGAAGCTACAAGAAGGCCGCGAGAGACTATACGGCGTCAGTCCTGTAGAGTGAGGGCGTGAATGGCTGGGATCAACACTACGCCCACTGTTACCTAAAGTGTTACGTGTACATGTGTGGAGGGGTTCTTGGACAACAGTGTGTGTGTGTGTGTGTGTGTGTGTGTGTGTGTGATGTGTGGCCAGTGATGTGTGATGTGTGTGTGCGTGTGTGTGTGTGCGTGCAATGAATCTCAGTTGTCTAACCGTAGTGATCTGAAGGTTGTCGCGTCCATTATTAGAAAAAAGAACAAGTGCTGGTGGGCCTTCGGACCCCATGTATTGATGTTTGTAGGCTAAGTGGCGGTCCTAGGGCATGGGGACATGCGGCAGTTCGCAGCGGCGGCATCGTCGAGGGGCGGCATGGAGTGCACCGAAAAAATATATATATATATAAAATAATGATCAATAATAATATAATAATTATAACAATAATAAAATAATATAATGTTAAATAATAATTAGTTATATAATAGCTCTAGTAGTATATGCTCAGAGATAATCTAGTTTGTGGGGACTGTGTTGTTAAAATATTAAGAATGCTGTAAAGTAATGGCGCAAAGTGGAGCGCCTCCGCTGAAATCAGCTGATGTGCGCAGATCTTTGAAGTAAGGCGGTGTCCGCTTCCTGCGTCGCTTCCCTCATTCCATAGATTTAGTCTAGTCTCTTAGTCTTAATTGACCATCGTTGGGGGATGTGCAGCGTCAAAACAAAGGGAAGGCAGAAAATGTATAAGCCATTCAGGCTGCACCCGTTTAGCAAAATATGAAAAGAGGATTGATTGATTTGACAAATGTCATTACAGCCAAGGGGCGACAAGCCTAGTAACAGGAGGAGATGACGCAACGCGGAGGAGATAAAGGTGTGCAGCGTCTATGTATCTATCAGTATGATAGTGATGCATGCAGTACAATAGGCTAGTTATGACGCATTCTTTGTTAGCCTGCGTTTGCTATGCTATTACCCATAGGGACGAAATTAATCAGATTAGCAGATAGCATTGCAAATTCAAACAATAATGCCTGCATCATCTGCAATTTGCAAGTGTGTGTAGCCTGCAACAAACCATTAAAACCTAAATACCCCATTACTGATTTTGTACTGTTCGTAGGTGACAAATCATGTAAAGTGACTTTGGTATTGTCACTTTTAGGAAAGTGAGCAGAAACAGGTCTCGGCTTTGATAGTGGTTTATTATAGGTAAAAAGGCTAAACCCAGGTTAAGGTGACTCGTGGACTGGTGAGTTGCTGCCTGTCCGTGGATTTGGATGTCTTGTGAAGAAGGCTTGTGAGTTGCTGGTACGGAGGTCTGTGTTCAAGTTGTCTTGTCTCTACAAGAGGACATCTTTATAAAGAGCCAAGATACTCAAGACTGACACTGATGATCTGACGACCTGGACACTGATGATCTGACGACCTGAAACTAATCCCTATCGGGCAGTCGGCCGAGTCATAGGTGAGTTGGCGCCATGAAAAGTGGGAGGCGAGTACGAGGAAGAAGGCATTAAGAGAGAGGCCGTGGACCTGACGGGTAATTAAACCAGGGTTCCAGGACCATACATCAAGTATACAGAACACAAACACAGAATACGGTTTTGGAACACATAGTTTTGAACACAATAATTACTAATATAATACTACATATGCTGGGTGTTGACGCTACCGAGATGTCTCATCTCGTCAAAAGAATAATCATGAAAATGAACAAAAGGAGATGGGACACAATAGAAATGGACACAAAACATACCTTATTCTATATATATTAGATAGAAAATAGGAGAAGGACACAGGAAAAGGATACGTACTCGTAAATATAATGTGGGGAAAACATAAAATCGTGGAAAGGTACCGGCATGCTACAAAATATACATATAACTAACTAATCTATAAAACAGACATAAAGTACGAAAAAAAATATGAGACTACAATCCTATGTACAAAATTACATCATAAGGTACTATAAACTGGAAAAGACGACCGGACCCCCTGCGCCATCTTTTTCCCCAGCAGGAAAAATATCCCCACGGATTGACCAAGGCCACATCTGTTTTTACCCTAGGCTAGTAAAATTCGTAGCGCCTCTCTCTCTCTCTCTCTCTCTCTCTCTCTCTCTCTCTATCTCTCGCTTCTCTCTCTCTCTCTCTTCTTCTCTCTCTCTCTCTCTCTATTTCTTCTCTCTCTCTCTTCCTCTCTCCCTCTCTCCTTCTCCCTCTCTCTCTCTGCCCTCTCTCTCCCTCTCCCACAGATAGGCCAGAGTTAACGGTTACCACTACTACTCTGACCTGTGGACGGGCTGTGGTTCAGTTAGGGTCCCTGCAGGAGTGACCCCATCGGGATTTAAGGTTACCAGGGGTCACTGCTGCAGGAGGCATTGACGTGTACGGCGTCCTACATGGGAAAGTACACAATCCGACAGTGGATTCGAAACGGACGCTGGGGCTGATGACTGCTGACCCTCGCAAGAAAGCGCCAGGCAAGGCTGCCGCACCACCCATTGAAACCTCCACACTGTGTTCCCCACCATTACAAAACACACATAAACATGACCTATCTATCAAGCACTAAACATACCCCACAAACTAGTAGTAGTTAGCCATAGATTACACCCTTTCAACTTTCCTCACAATTCCATGCAGTTTTTCTATATTGCATGGTATCACTTTTTTTTCCGGCCAGCTTCGGGCTGGAGAGATGGGTGGGTGGGGAGGAGCCTTCTACTTCCACCCTTTCTCTCTTATTATCTAGTTAGTGTATTTGTAGTTAAAGCAAACAGTCTTGTAAGGACCTACCCGGTCTTTTTGCTGTTTGTGTTTTTCCCTTTTTATTCCTTTTATTCCTCTCGATCCCCCTCTCTCCCGGCTCTCCCTCCCTCTCCCTCTCCTTCTCCCTCTCCCTCTCGATCCCTCTCTCTCGGCCCCTCCCTCCCTCTCCCTCTCTCTCTCTCTCTCTCTCTCTCTCTCTCTCTCTCTCTCTCTCTCTCTCTCCCCTTCCTCCCCTCTCCTCTCTTCCTCTCTCTCCCCCCTAGATAGTAAAATTGTAGGGGCCTTCGTCTGTCCTCCCTCCCTACCTCCCCCAACACACTCTCTCTCTCTCTCTCTCTCTTCTCTCCCCTCTCTCTCTCTCTCTCTCTTCTCTCTCTCTCTCCTCTCTTCCCCTCTCTCTCTCTCACACCACACACAAACACGCAATATTGGAAATAAAATATATTCGTAAAAATATAGATATTATTTCAGCAATATAAAAAAAAAGAAGGAGAGAGAGAGAGAGAGAGAGAGAGAGAGAGGGGAGAGGGGAGAGAGAGAGAGAGAGAGAGAAGAGAGAGAGGGGGGAGGACGAGATGAGATAAGGATTTTAGCGTCAGATCAGGTCAGCTGGGGCCTCTCTCTCTCTCTCTCTTCTCTCTCTCTCTCTCCTCTCTCTCCTCTATTTTCTCTCTCTCTTTTTCTTCTCTTTTTTATCTCTCTTTTTCTCCATCTCTCTCCCTACATCTCTCTCTCTCTCTCTTCTCTCTCTCTCTCTCTCCTCTTCTCTCTCTCTCTCTTCTCTCTCTCTCTCTCTCTCTCTCCTCCTCTCTCTCTCTTCTCTCTCTCAAACACGTAATATTGAAATTATTATATTCGTAAATACAGATATTATTCAGCAAGATTAGACAGTGAGAGAGAGAGAGGAGAGAGGAGAGAGAGAAGAGAGAGAGAGGAGAGAGAGAGAGAGAGAGGAGGAGGACGAGAGGGGGTTGGCGGGTTTAGTGGAAGGAGATCAACTCAAATATTTCACACCTTCCGCTATGCGAGAGTCGCAGCTGACCTGACCTGACGCTCAAATCCTTAATTATCTCGTCTCGTCCTCTCCTCTAGCTCTCATCTTCCCCCTCCTTCTCTCTCTCTCTTCTCTCTCTCCTTTCTCTCTCTCTTCTCTCTCTCTCTCTCTCTCTCTCATCATGCTGAAATAATATCTATGTATTTACAATACATTTTATTTCCAATATTGCGTGTTTGTGAGAGAGAGAGAAGAGAGAGATGAAGAGAGAGAGAGAGAGAGAGAAGAGAGGAGTGAGAGAGAGAGAGAGAGAGAGAGAGGCCACCACCCCGCCTCCCGAGGTGTTGGGGTGGTGGCTTCCCCCAAAACTAAGCACTGGGATGAATGATAAAATGTATAGCTCTTGAGACGGGGCCATACGAGCGTAGCTCAGGCCCTGTATATAATTAAATGAATACAACTAGATGCATACACACACACACGAACATATGTTATAATGTATCGATACCATATTATAATGTAATTGTTAATGTTTTATGAAAACAACACACATATGCACGCACGCACGCACGCACACACACACACACACACAATACACACACGTCCGTGTGACACAGTTGGTTAGGGCGCCCGGCACCATTCTGTGGTCCGGGGGTTCGATCCCACCCCGCTCATTCTCGGGGTTTTTTCCCAACTGTGAAATCGGGCGGTACTGCCCCCCTGAGCAAGGGGATGGGGGTGTGTGTGTGTGAGGTCCCAGCATTGCCAAAGACGGTAATAATGAGCTCCAAGCTCGCATGAGAGGGTGAAAACTGGCGATCGCGAACCTGCTCGCGTGGACAAGACCATGGGTGAATGACACACACACAAAAACCCATGATGGACAGGCGTGAGAGAGGTGGGAAGTGGGGAATGAGAATGAGGAAGGTCTGTTTCTGTCTTCTCTCTGTATATATATATATATATATATATATATAATATATATTTATATATATATATAGAGAGGGGGAAGAGAGAGAGAGAGAGAGAGAGAGAGAGAGGGGTTGCAGCTGACCTGATCTGGACCCCTCAAATCCTTATCTCGTCTCGTCTCCTTCTCTCTCACTCTCTCTCGATCTCTCTCCTTTCTTTTATTGCTGAAATAATACTATGTATTTTCGAATATATTTTATTTCCAATATTGCGTGTTTGTGTGTGTGAGGAGAGAGAGAAAAAAGAGGGGAGAGAGAGAGAGAGAGGGAGAAGAGAGAGAGAGAGAGGAGAGAGAGGGGAGAAGAGAGAGAGGGGGAGAGAGAGAGAGAGAGAGACGAGAGAGAGGAGGGTGAGAGGGGGAGAGGGAAAAGAGGGAAAGGGAAAGGCACTACGAATTTTACTAACTAGGGTAAAAAAATGTGGCCTTTTGTCAATCCGCGGGGATATTTTCCTGCTGGGGAAAAAAATGGCGGCAGGGGTGTCCCGGGCGGCTTTTCAGTTATAGTACATGGAAAGAGAGAAACAAAGGAGTTACTTCTCACTACTACGGAGGAAATAACGGTGGCTAGAGGATTGGGGAGCTGGTGAAGGAGTAGTAGAAGTAGCTGGTTGAGGCTGTGATTGAGGGAGGTGAGATTCAGCAGGAACGGGGTTAGGGTCCTCACAGTTAAGGCCTGTGGAAACTTTCTTAAGAGAAACAAAGGTGGGCAACTTTCCTAGTGCCGTCAGTTAAGTGAAGCAACTGAACCTATTCCCATGTTCCTGAGCTATGACCCGGAAGGGGGCCCTCAAACTTAGGGTCTAATTTGGAGTGTTTGATTGCAACAAGGGAATACACAATTCACCTACGTCAAGTGTAAATGTGGAAGCTGATTTTTTGTGATATAGGAGCATATCAGCTTTAGAGAGAGCAAGTGATTGTTGGATACGTTGGTGTATTTGTTGGAAAAGTGTGAACCTTAGTCTGACAAAGTCATCATGTTGTATATAGGCTTAGAAGGTTTGGACAAAAGATCATAAGGAAAACATTTGTCCTGACAAACAGAATGTAATGTGGTGTCTCAGAGACAGACTTTTGATGGTGGAATTGAGAGAAGCCATCACCTGAGGAGCATAGGTGTCCAAAGGGGGTTCCCGCAGAATAATGGAGCGTAAAGTTTTGAGGATTTACGGTTGAACGTTCTACCAACGTTAGCACGGGGCGGTAAGCAAGAACTTAACTTCCTGATATTTAACTGTTGGGTTGAAAAACCCTAACAGTTGGGGGGTTT
>JACEEZ010000785.1:57500-61867 GCA_016584305.1 Chionoecetes opilio | reverse complement strand
GTCTTTGATCAAGCCACTGCTGGTGGGGGGTGGGGTTTTGGAAATTTTCACTACAGTCAAAACAACTATCGGGTGCTCCAGCCCTGCTGGAAACTGAAAGGGGCAGTGATTAAAAGCCATTTCCCCCGTATCGCCCACCTTCTGTACTGGCAAACGGCCTTCCAATGGCGTGACCCCCCTCCCCACCAACTGTAACACCGACCAGGGAAACTCCCCGCCTCACGAGGATGAACCTCGGTTCCCCCAAATCACCCCCACCGTCCCCCCGCCAACCCACAACCATCTCCTCCACCCCCTTGGTAGTTAATAGTCGATATGCGTTGGTTTTGGTGTTAATGGGGGTGGTGGTGGTGGGGGGTTGCTAAAAAGGCGTCACCCCGAACTACAGCATCACAAAGGTTGTGTGTGTTGGTGTGTGTGTTTCCTTGCAAAGAGGAGAAGGGGAGAGAGAGGAGAAGAGAGAGAGAAGAGAGAAGAAAAGGGGGAGAGAGGAGAGAAGAGAGAAGAGAGAGAGAGAGAGAGAGAGAGAGAGCGGGGAAGGGGAGGGAGGGAAAACGCGCCAATAAGGGCTATGGGAGGTAGGGGAAGGAGGGAAATGGTTTTCCTCTCTTTCCTTCTCTCTTCTCTCTCTCCTCTCTCCTCTCTCTTCCGTCCTCTCTCTCTCTCTCTCTCTTCTCTCCTCTCTCTCTCTCTCCCCCCTCTCTCCTCTCCCCCCCTTTCTCTCTCTCTCTCCCCTTTCTCTCTCTTCCCCTCTTTTTCTCCGCTTCTCCTCTCTTTTCTCCCCCCTTTTCCTCTTCTCTCTCTCTCCTCTCTCTCTCCCCCTTCTCCCCCTTTCTCTCTCTCTCTCCCTTCTCTCTCCTCTCTCTCTCTCTCTCCTCTCTCCTCCTCCATTCTCCTCTTTTCTCCTCTCTCTCCCTCTCTCTTCTCTCTTTTCTCTTTTCCCCTCTCTCAATACTATTAGGACTATGAATAACCCCAGAATCTTTTTCACATCGCCGTCCCGCCCACAAGCCCGACCAAAACACACCCTGCCTCACTCCCCCCCGCACCACAACCTGCCGCACCACGCCAACGGCATGAAAATGATGCCGCGCCCCCCCGGCGCCCCGGGCCCCAAACCCCCCCGGCTGGGGTCCCATCTTCAGGCCCCCGGGGCATTAACCGCATGCTGTGCCCGGGGCCACCGCGGACCGGACGGGAAAACATCTATGATGTCTCCTCTGGCCCCCCCGTGGGCCCCTCCCGTAGTACCGCCACTGATGATTCATAAGAAACTGATGACGTCATCTATTTTGTCATCGGGGAGGTACACCTCCTACAGCCGCGCCCTCCCCAGGCCGGGCGCTCCAAGGCTGCAGGCCCCCGGGTGCCTCTGCCTGAATCATCAAAATGCCCAAAATTCCCTTGGGGACTCAGATGACGTAAATCTATGATGTCGTGGGAGAGAGAAGAGAAGAGAGGAGAGAGAGAGAGAGAGAGAGAGAGAGAGGAGGAGAGAGAAGAGAGAAGAGAAGAGATTTTAAATATTTAAGTTAGTTTTTAAAGAAGAAAAAAAGGAATTTCCAAAAAAAAAACAAAAAATATTCTTCTGTTTTTTTAATATTTTTAATTGGACCAAAATTTCATGATTTTTTAAATTCATTTTATATATTTTTAAACTTGTTTTTGTAGGTTTAGTGTAAATTTAGGCCTATGGGAAAAAAAAATTTAAATATAAACCCTTAAACCTTTTAGTGGATAAGAATTTTTTATATATTAAATTTCATTATCGTTTCTGAAAGTTGAAAAAAATAATAAAATTTGAAATATAATAAAATTACTCTCTACAAAAATTTTTTTCCTAAAGGTGAAAAAAAAAAACCAAGCATTGCGAGCAAAAAGAATAAAAGGGAATTGTACACTATAATAAGAAGGAAAGGGGGAATGGTAGGATATTTTATTTAGCTCTTCTTCCCCCTTCTCCTCTTCTTCTTCCCCCTCTTCTTTCCCCCTCCCTCTTCCTCTATTTTGTAGGTAAACTATTGACTGACTGACTGACTGACTGACGATGACTGGCTGGCTGCTGACGCTGACGCTGATGACTGGGTGACTGGCTACTGACTGACTGACTGACTGGCTGGCTGACTACTGACTGACGGACGACTGACTGACGCTGACTGCCCGACGGGGTACTGACTGACTGCTGACTGACGACTGCTGACTGCTGGGGCTGACTGACTGACTGTACGACTGACTGGTTTACTGGGTGACGACTGACTGACTGCTGCTGGCGACTGACTGACTGACTGACTGGCTGCTGACTGGTTGCTGGCTGACTGACTGACTGACTGACGTTGACTGACTTAAAAATTTTGACTGTTTGAAAACTTTCTGTTAAAATTTTACTAGAGAGAGAGAAGCTAAATTTTACACCACACAACACCACACACACACACACACACACACAAACACACACCAACAAAACCACACACACACACACACCCCACACCCTACACACACCGCACACACATCAACCCCCCCACACACACACACACACCACACAAGGGGAAATCCAGTGTAAGGGTTAGCACCTCGGCTCCAACCGAGAAATCCCCGGGTTCGATCCCCCGGGTGGAAAAAACAAAGGGTGGTCTTCTTTAAAACCCCAACCCCTGTCCACCCCGCAGTGAATGGGGACCGGGGGTTAGCCGGGGGGGTTTGACCCGCCTCCCGGGGTGGTTTCTTCGGCCAACACTAAGAAATAAGGATGAAAGATAAAAAAAATGTTGATATGGAGACGGGGCCATACAAAGCGCTGCTCAGGCCTGTAAAATAAAACTAGATGAATACAACTAGATGAATACACAAAACACACACACACACACACACACACCCCACACACACACACACACACACACACACCACACACACACCCACACCCCACACACCACATACACAAACACACGCACACACACACACACACACATACACACACACATACACACACACACACACGAGAGTAGGAAGAAGAGACGAAAATAATATAAAAACCTACTCCATCCCTTCCTCCTCCTCCTCCTCCTCCTCTTCCTCCTCCTCCTCCTCCTTCTCCTCCTCCTCCTAAAACTAAATTAGTAGTAGTAGTATAGTGGTGGTGCTAGTAGTAGTAGTAGTAGTAGTAGTAGTAGTATAGTATTTAGTAGTAGTAATGTATTAGTAGTAGTAGTAGAAGTAGTAGTAGTAGTAGTAGTGGTGGTAGTAGTGTAGTAGAAAGTAGTAGTAGTAGTAGTAGTGGTGGTAGTAGTAGAAAGTAGTAGTAGTAGTAGTATAGTAGTAGTAGTAGTAGTAGAAAGTATTAGTAGTAGTAGTAGTGGTGGGGTGGTAGTAGTAGTAGTGTGGGTGGGGGTGGTGTAGTAGTAGTAGTGTAGTAGTAGTAGAAAGTAGTAGTAGTAGTAGTAGTAGTAGTAGAAAGTATTAGAAAGTAGTAGTTAGTGGTAGTATGGTAGTGGTAGTAGTGGTAGTAGTATGGGTGGTATAGTAGTAGTAGTAGTAGTAGTAGTGGTGGTAGTGGTGGTAGTAGTAGTGTAGTAGTAGTAGTAGTAGTAGTAGCAGTAGTAGTAGTGGTGGTCGTAGTAGTTGTAGTAGTAGTAGTAGTAGTAGTAGTAGTAGTAGTAGTAGTAGTGGTAGTAGTAGTAGTAGTAGTAGTAGTAGTAGTAGTAGTAGTAGTGGTGGTAGTAGTAGTAGTAGTAGTAGTAGGTAGTAGTAGTAGTAGTAGTGGTGGTAGTAGTGGTAGAGTAGTAGTAGTAGTAGTAGTAGTAGTAGTAGTAGTAGTAGTAGTAGTAGTGGTGGTAGTAGTGGTAGAGTAGTAGTAGTAGTAGCGTAGGGGCAAGACGTGCTGTGGGTGGCTCCGGTGATAAATCGAGTTTTGACGCGTAAAATCAGTGTGGATCTGTATGAAATTTGACACAGTGAACAGTGAATTTGAGGAGAACACAATGATATGTCTTCTGTGTTAATACAAGCATTGATTCCAGAGAAAAGTATGCATCTAATGTTTTAGTGAATGCAGACAGTGAGTGTTGTGTCGTGAGAGAGGGGAGAGGCGGTCTGAGGTATCAAATTACAGCGGGTCAGCGGTCAGGTCATAAAGTTTTCCACTCTCTCTCTCTCTCTCTCTCCTCTCTCCTCTCTCTCCTCTCTCTCTCCTCTCTCTCTCTCTCTCTCTCTCTCTCCTCTCTCTCTCTCTCTCTCTCTCTTTTTTCTCTCTCTCTCTCTCTCTCCTCTCTCTCTCTCTCGTCTCTCTCCTCTCTCTCTCTCTCTCTCCTCTCTCCTTTTCTCTCTCTCATCTCTCCCCTCTCTCTCTCTCCTCTCTCTCTCTATCTCTCTCT
>JACEEZ010000785.1:10000-47500 GCA_016584305.1 Chionoecetes opilio | reverse complement strand
GCCTGGCCAGCAGGGTCTATAATACTAATTTTTGGGGACGCAAGACCGAACCTTTATCACGCATCAAGGTATACCCTGGGACGTCTCTGTATAATCAGTGGGAGAAAATTTTCGCTGAAAGGGGTAATGTGGCAGCTAGTTTTTATCGTAACATTTGGCATAGGAGCTAAAATCGGCCCTTATTTCGGAAATCCCGATCTTACTCAACACCCGGGAAACTATTTTTTTTTGGTTTTTGGTTAAGTTATGTTTAGGTCTGGTTTTGGGTTTGGTAAGGTTTATGATAGGGTTTTTGTTAAGTTTTGTAGATTATTTAAGTTAAAAAGCGTCCCGGGACGATTTTTCCCAAAAAAGGGCCGGTGACGGCTCGGTACGGGATCTCCCCCACCCACCCTCTAGGTTATGTACCATAAAACACTGTAAGTTGTCCCCGAGGGTTTTCGAGATCCCTGCCCAGGTGGATAGTGTGTGGAAAGGGAGCTTTGCCGTGGCCTCCCGTAGAGGGGTGTAAGGAACCGCTGTTGCGGAACTAGACTATTATGGACAAAAAGAGAATAAAGTCTCCTCTGTTTCCATTAATAAATGAAATTTCTGCTTTAGTCGTATAAATAGTGCTATTATTTGCAGATAGTCTGGGCTCGGCGGGCGGGAGAATAAAAAAACCCGATTTTGTAGGGGGCCAAACGCGGTCTTTAAAAAAAATATTTCGATGCTTTATAATCTGCAGTAACCAGTATATACACCAATTTTTCCCAAAAAGCATTGGAAAACCGCTACTTTTTTCTTAGCAGGGCATTGGGATGTATCGTAAACTTAGCTCAAATGTTTTGGGAAAGGGTCCTGGGTGTCTAAATTTCCAATACTATTCTCGTTGTTTTTTGCCCCAACTTAAAGCTATCCCCCCGGAAAATGTTTAGAAAACGGAAATGCCTGTCTAAAGCCACGGTTAGTCTTAGGTTAGCCGAAGTCCACGTTTAAAGAATCGGCCGAATGGCTTGACCCCTCCCGAGTCCCGGGCCCTCAGGCTGCGAGGCCTGCCGCCTCACGCATCTGCTCCCTGATGTTCCGCCCCCCCCTGGTTGAGTCAAGGCCACCCGCGTAGGTCAGGTCGGGCTTATCGCTCGCCCACCCCTCTCTACCCATCTCCAGCCTGCCTGGCGCACGCCCACACGCCCTCCCGCGGCCTGTCGCCTGCGCCCGCCCACCTCGGCTGGGTTTCTCTGTGCGCCCCACGCCCACCGCCCACGCCCACGCCCATCGGCGACACCTCCACACTCATCACTCCTTCGTTGGCTAGACAGCGCTTTCGGCTGGTTTGGTTTTATAAACTGCAGACTCTATCTCCTCACTGGTTGGTTGCCTGTATAAGTTTTCAGCGTGTCTGTGATGGGAGTAAGATGTCTTCATTTTTGTGTCTGTGCTGGCACTGGTGTGTAAGTAACGCGTTCATTTTGGTCATAATTTTCTACTTTGGTAGAAGTCTTTAGATCTGGAATCTTAGTCATAATTTCCACTTTTGATATTGTATACTGTTCTCAAGACCACTTCTCTCCTTCGTTAACTAAACCTGGTGCTTCAGCTGGTGTGGAGCATAAGGCGTTTTCTGCGGGGGATTTTTGGTTGCAATCGGAAAATTTTCGGTTGCAAACGGTCACAACAACAACAACAAATGATTGCGGGTCGGGCCAATCATCTTCCCTGGATGGTTGAACAGGGATCGAAATTTGAGCAACCGAAATTTTTTCGGTTGCAATCAGGATCCCCGCAGAAAACGCCTATAGATAATTTACTTTATGGCTATCTCCTACCTCGCTGTTCGCTTGTGTTCAGTTTCAGCGCGTCCTTGACAATGAGTAGATCCTCATTTATGTGTCTGTATGGCACTGGTGTGTAAGTAACGCATTAAGTTTGGTCATAATTTTCTCCTTTGGTATACTGCTTTGAAGACCTTAGATCTGGAATCTCTTGGTCATAATTTCCACTTTTGATATTGTATACTGTTTTCAAGACCAATTATATGAAATTTTTTGGTCATAATTTCCACTTTTGCTATTGTTTACGGTTTCTCACGCCCAATGATGTATTTTTGCGTACTTTTGGTGTGATTTTTGGTTCCCATCTTTATAGGCGAATTTTGGTGAGGTAGCCGCAAGCAGCCTGGCTTCTCCCGGCTTCTCTCTCGCTTGCGTGCCTCGCTAGAATGGCTGATTCACCAATTAATTTCTTTCATGTCCATCAACGGTAATGTCATGCATACTTCGATATCTTGCAATGTTTTGTGGTGGCCATTCTAAGTGGATGATGACGAAGCTTAAAGGCTTATGGCACTACTCTCGTATACCAGAGTTCTCGTCCCCGTCGGCGAGTTACAACATTTTCACGTTCTCAACAAGTGTGAGAGATCTCTAAGAACCCAAATTGGAGCATAATGCATCAGCGAAAACGTTCCCGGTCTGCTTTTGATAGCATAATTAGGAAAATTAGAAAAACAACGTCTGGTGTTATGGTTAAAAAGACTCGCTAAAGTTATTTCACCAGACTTGCCGTTCTCCTCTCGTCATGTCATACCATTTTAGCTCTATTAGTGTGGTCCGAAAGTTAAGCCCGTGCTACTAAATGTACAACTTATGCTAATTTGTGCCATATCAGCGAAATTCTGCAAAAACTACTACGTCACAGCTAGGCCCTATCGTCAGGCTGATAAGACATGATAATTCTTTCACCAGTTTTAAAGTTGTCCTGTCATGACAGTCATTAACCTTGTATATTCTTATACGTGGTCTTAAGGTAAGTCCATGCTATTGAATGTACATCTGTGTTTACTTGTGTCCTGTTATCTGTAATTACATTATTTCTACGACGATATTTACTCTGTTACAAGCTCCGCCTGGCTCGCTGTTGTGCGAAATATTGTCAAGGCGCGAAATCCTGTAAACCCCTCCATTCATCGCTCTTATTTCACTGGTTTTACAGGTTAACTGCTGCCCTGATACATGTTACAGGCAAAATCGAGTCACTAGCTTCCCATGAGAACACTTACAAGTAATAATAATTACTCAAAAGCTTAAAATATCCACGTCAAAAACAGTCAGATTGTGGGAACAGGAGTATGGTTTTTATCATGTATTATTTTATCAACTATTATTACTTGCAAGTGTTCTCATGGAAAGCTAGTGACTCGATGCTGCCTGTAACGTGTATCGGGGCAGCAGTTAACCTGTAAAATTAGTGAAATAAGATAGATGAATGGAGGAGTCTACAGGATTTCGCACTGATAAGATTTCGCGCAACACCGCCATTTGTTGTTTATCTCTGACTTCACGTATCGTGACGTATGAAGCCGTGAGAAGCCGTGAGCAGCGGGGCCCAGGACTCGCTTCCTCCGGCTTCTAAGGCCGTGTCCCACAGAGTACGGTCCAGCACGATCTTAGCCGGTGCGTGCAGAACTTTCAAAAATCAAGAAATCGGCGTAAACCGTGATGGAAGTGCTGGATTTTTCGCCTAGTTCGGTGTGCGGCCGGTGCTCGAACGGTGATTGCCGACACCCGCAAGGTACATGCACGGTGTTCCCTCGGTGACCGGCGATGAGACGGTGTTCCAAGAACCGCCCCCGCCAAAGGCCGAAACCACAACTGTCTT
The DNA here is from genome assembly GCA_016584305.1 of Chionoecetes opilio. NCBI lineage: Eukaryota > Metazoa > Arthropoda > Malacostraca > Decapoda > Majidae > Chionoecetes > Chionoecetes opilio. The sequence goes on along the minus strand of JACEEZ010000785.1, from coordinate 43,861 downwards.
GGCCGATCCTCGCACGGCTAAACACGGTACTAGGACGGTACATGCCCGATACATGCCCGGCAAGAGCTCGGTACGGCTCGGTACGCGCACGGTCGACCCCGGTAAAGCAGCAGCGCCTATATATATTGGGCCCCCTGGCCACTGTCTGTCACTCGTCGTTCTGCCTCCCTTGCAACAAGAGCTCGTGCGTGCCTGCCAACATGGATGACGAAGAAAGGGAGACTGCAAGGCTAGCATTGCTGGTGGACCTCAAGCTGCTGGAGGTCAAAAGTACACAGTTGCAGATACAATTGCTGAACCTTCGCAAGGTGGAGAAAAGAAAGAAAAACAATGAAGGAGACGCCACAGAAGTTGTTGAGCTCGAAGGTGGCTTCTCAGACGACCAGAACTTGGCCAATGGGAGAACCTGGTGCAGGAGCTGAAAGCGGAAGATCCATCAACTTTCAGGAACTACCACCGCTTGGACAGGGATCTCTTCTATGAGGTACTACAACGATTGGCCCCACGCATTGAGAAGCAAGTCACCAACTACCGGAAGCCACTTGAGCCAGGCCTGCGTCTGTCAATCCCCTTGCGGTTTTTGGCTACAGGAGATTCGTTTAAAAGTCTGTCCTACAGCTATCGCGTTGCACACAACACCATCTCCAAGATTGTCTACGAAACCTGCGAGGCCATCATCACAGAGTACAAGGACGAGGTTCTGAACTGTCCAACAACACCAGAGGCATGGCTGAAGGTGGCAGATGTGTTTTCCCAGCGCTGGAACTTCCACAACACCATATGAGCTTTGGATGGGAAGCACATTGCCATCAAATGTCCCAATGGTGAAGGCTCTCATTATTATAACTATAAGCGTTTCCATTCCATTGTGATGTTGGCGCTGGTGGATGCCAACTACAAGTTCCTGTACGTGGATGTAGGAGCGAATGGTGCCTGTTCTGACGCCGGCATCTTCACTGTCACGGACTTGAGACTGGCAATAGAGGGGAACTCTTTGGGATTGCCTGCACCAACCCCACTACCAGGAAGCGACAGACCGGTGCCGTACCACATCGTTGGAGATGAGGCCTTCCCTTTGCATGACTGGCTCATGAAGCCATTCCCACACCGTGGCCTAAGCAAGGAGGAGCGTATCTTCAACTACCGTTTGTCACGGGCCAGGAGGAGGAGCGTATCTTCAACTACCGTTTGTCACGGGCCAGGAGGAGGAGCGTATCTTCAACTACCGTTTGTCACGGGCCAGGAGGAGGAGCGAGCGTATCTTCAACTACCGTTTGTCACGGGCTAGGAGGAGTGTCGAAAATGCTTTCGGCATAATGTCAAACCGGTTCAGGTGCCTCCTCACAACCATGAGTCTTGGACCAAAGAGGGTCGAGAGTGTTACGCTGGCCTGTTGCTGTCTGCATAACCTTCTGCGGGACAAGATTCCGCAGGCAACTCTTCGGAATGCAGATGCCGAGGATCCTGAGATCCATGCACATATACCAGGAGCCTGGCGAGAGAACTCCGGTCCACTGGAAGGACTACTGGTGCATACTAATCAAAGAGGCCCACTTCCTGCCAGAGAAATGCGGCAACACCTCAAGGGCTACTACAATAGTTCAGTAGGAAGTGTCCCCTGGCAAGACCATATGATTTAGGTTCAACAATCTATGAACTATCATGCTAATAATAAATATTTTGCAGTTTGTCATTGTTGTATCATGATTATCTTTTATTGTCATTATTATTATTGTTCTTTTAATAAAGAAAAAAAACAGTTTTTTTGTTTCATTGTTCCTTCCATATATATATACATATTTCCTCCATATATAAAAAAGGGGTTGTATAACCAAAGGCAAAATAATGGAAAAATACATATTTCATTGTATACATATATAAATACATATCTTATTGTATACCAAAGACTACTCTTATCTGGACTTGGTACTCGTGCCCCGCGCCAAGCCGCCCATGACCAGTGGAGGCCAGTTTTGCGATTCCTGCCATTTTAGAACATCACCCCTATTTCCCTTCCTAAGGTTTATCAGTATATATGATATACCGTTATCTTCGTAACTGTTTGTTCTATAATATTATCAAATAAAAAACAGTAAAATACACTAAAGAAATGCCATTATGAGCGAGTGAAGAAATATGCATGACCTCAATATATACTTAAACTCTTCGCCATATAATATTTTGCGAGAAAACATTTTAGATGCTAGCGATAGAAAGAAGCGGATTTTCATTAGCTTTCCATTGATATATTTCGTTTTCTGATAAGTGAATTACCACCATGCCTAAATTAGCGTTAACTAAAAAAATAACATCATCAATCGTATCGGCAAGTAAAAAAGTGTTCCATGAATACAGTAGACTATGGCATATCAGTATAAATGATATACTGTTATCTTCGTGAATGTTTGTTCTATAATATTATCTAATAAAAAACTGTAAAATACACTAAAGAAATTCCATTATGAGACTGAAGAAATATGCATGAACTTATATTCACTTAAACTCATCGCAATTTGATATTTTGCATGAAAACTTTTTACATGCAATATATCAATAGAAGCGGAATTTAATTAGCTTTCCATTGCTATATTTCATTTTCTGATAAATGAATTAGAACCATGCACAAATTAGCGTTAACTAAATAAATAACATCATCCATCGGGAAATTATCCCGATAGATGATGTTATTTTTTTTGTTAACGCTAATTTATGCATGGTTATGATTCATTTATCAGAAAACGAAATATAGCAATGGAAAGCTAATGAAAATCCGCTTCTTTCTATCGCTGGCATCTAAAATGTTTTCTCGCAAAATATTAAATGGCGATGAGTTCAAGTGAATATAAGTTCATGCATATTTCTTCAGAGTCTCATAATGGAATTTCTTTAGTGTATTTTACAGTTTTTTATTAGATAATATTATAGAACAAACATTCACGAAGATAACAGTATATCATTTATACTGATATGCCATAGTCTACTGTAGTCATAGTTCATGCATATTTCTTAACTCTCTCATAATGGCATATCTTTATTGCATTTTACTGTTTTTTATTTGATAATATTATAGAACAAACATTTACGAAGATAACGGTATATCATATATACTGATAAACCATAGGAAGGGAAAAGGGAGTGATGTTCGAAAATGGCAGGAATCGCAAAACTGGCCTCCACTGGAAATAGCCCAAAATGAGTAGCAAGTCCAGTATAGAGTAGTCTTTGTGTATACATATATAAATACATATTTTATTGTATACATATATAAATACATATTTTATTGTATACATATAGCCAAAATAATGGAAACAATATATTTTTCGTAGACATATAAACATACATATAAACATTGCACATAATTAATGGCAACTAGGGTTTCTTGGGTGTTCTGGGCATCCTGGGTCTTCTTGGGCGTCTTCTTCGGGCTATAAATAGGCGGGCGGTATAATATACTTGGGCGGCCGCGGCAATAAATAGGCCTGGGCCAGTGAGTTGGCAGCCAGCCAGTACAACGTTTTACTCTGCCGGGCGCGTTCCTAGGGCACCGTACTCACACCGTACTCGCACCGGCACTTGCCGTGCACGTTCCTAGGGTACCGTACTCACACCGTACTCACACCGGGAGCGAAATTTTGTCCCAATAAAGGCCGATACGCGCCCGGGAAGAGCCGATACGTGCACGGTACTTGCCCGGCAGAGACACGGTAATGACAAACTTTGTACGGGGTTAGCACGGTATCTCGCCATAACAAATTCTGCCGGGCAACTCTCGAAAAAAGTTATTGTCGACTGCGACTTTTCTGGCCGCTAGCAGGTGCGTGCTGGCGTGGCAAGATGTGCGCTCGGTGACCGCAGACAAGTGCCGATTTTACCGTGCGCGTGCCGAAGTAACTCAATTCGGCGTGATTCTGGATGTACCGAGCGTTGGTGGGACAGGGCCTAATTACGGCTTGCCCCAGCTGGGCATGCCGTAAGAGGCCGGCTTCTTAAAAGTGCCTTGAGTTAACAGAAAACGCAAGCTGCCAGAAGCCGGTTTCTTGCGGCTTCCTCACCAAAATTCGCCTTATATTTTGCTTATGTGCTCACTGCTCAGCTTATTTTCAGTCTACGTCTTGCCTGTGTGCTTGAAGGGGTTAACTAAAGTGTTCTACTTATTTATGTCCACGACTCCATTGCGTGGTTAACTCAATATAGTCTCTGCTTATTTTCTGTCCACGACTCGGTTGCGTGGTTAATGTATTTATTGTTCTGCATATTTCAGTCCACGTCTTGTTTGAGTGGTTAACTAGGTAATATCTTGATCAGCTTATTTTCTGTCCACGACTTGCCTGCGTGGGTAACTCATTGTATTCTCTGCTTATTTTCTGTCCACGAACTGCCTATGTGCTTTCCTGCGTGGTTAACGTATTCCTGGTTCAACTTATTTTCAGTCTAAGTCTCGCTTCAGTGGTTAACTTATCATATATTATCTATTTTGTGTTATTTCGCTATTTACTTTTCTGAGTGATTTTCATATATTCTACTTTGATGTGATTTATCTTCCCATTTATGAGTGATATTCACATATTCTCCTTTGGTGTGATTTATATATTTCCATTTCTGTGTGATTTTCTTGTTTTCTCCTTTGGTTCGGTTTATCTCAATATTTTGAGTGATTTTCTCATGTTATCTTCTTGGAGTAGTATTTTCCTATTATATAATATATATATATATATATATATATATATATATTATATATATATATAATATTATATATATATATATATATATATATATATATATAATATATATATATATATATATATATATATATACAGACCTGGGGCCAGATGCTGAGAGTGAGCTAGGGCGCCCTATCCACTAGGGCGCCTGTGGTAAGGCGAAACGCCCTCCCACCGCAATGCTCAGTCGAGATTGCTGCCTTAGTGGCACCGCTAAAGGCGCTGAAAACTAAGGCATGGTCAGACCCTGACTTAGTGAGCTGCTGTGGGCCTTTGACAGACATTCATCTTCTGTTTATAAAGCAAATACAGCCTTGTTTCAGTTCCTACAACGTAACAATTGGTGTTTACATATTAATAGTGTTGCAAGGTGTGTATGAATTGATCGTGCAAGACTAATGCGGCATTATAGGGTGTTATATGCTGGTGATAAGAAATGTTGTGTTGTGTGTTGGTTAGGGGCGGGCGGCGGGCGGCGGGCGGCAGGTGCTCCGCCCGCACTAAAATATTGTACTATTATACGGTATTATGATACTACCAGATGATATTTAGGACAGCTGAACCTACCATCATCTTCACGAGACATTAGTGCATATCATGAATGTATAAAAATTGCAGTAAACTATACCTATAATAAGATAACGAGAGCAAATGAAATCGTGTATAAACTTTTTTTTCACCTTTTTTTATTCATCTTCTCCTTATTCCTGGAATGTTGCTTGCATTAAATTTTCACTCACTGTCCCGGAATCGGCATACCCTAACGATTATCATGGTGTATGGCACGTCCCAATGCAAAAATATATAAGTGGTCAAAACCTGCGTTGAACGTCAAACTTGTGATGAAACAGCTTTTGGCGGGGGAGAGCGGTGTATCCTTGCCATAAGTGCTTGGTTAGGGAGGGAGGGACAACATTCCTTGCTTCAGCAGAGACGTGTTCAAGCCTTGTGATTGGTCGAAGCTGCCTAAGCAGCGCTCAGATAGGCAACGTGATTGGCTAGTAGGATTCTCGGACCACGCCCACGCCATAGGCTTTGGAGGTGTAAGGCAGTGCAAAAGCGCCTGAACTTTCGACTGTACATGGGCTTTAGTCGGTGCCTTAGCCGGGCCGTTACAAAAGCGCCTGAAGACGGGTAAGGCGCTCTTTTCGCCTTACCTCTATGGCACTTCTCAGCATCTCCCCCCTGGGCACTAAATACATTGAATGTATTTAAATACTAAATACTAAATACATGGGAGCAATGTATTTAAATGCTAAATACTAAATACATTTTACGAACGTATTTAAATACTAAATACTAAATACATCAATTGTATTTGAATACATTTGTAAATACATTTTAAATACACATATTTTAACATGTCCAAAACAATGGATTTCCTTAGGATTTCCTTGGATTTTGGGTTTCCTTAGAAATTTCCTTATCAGGCCTAAATTTCCTTAAAATCAGAACATTTCCTTGCAAGTGGAAACACTGGTTCACCGTAACATCAGGGTTGCCAGATAGTTGGGCAGGTTTATGGCCAAATCAACTGATAAAAAAATATTAACATTTTTATATTATGAGTATTTAAATACAATGTATTTAAATACTCATAAAAGTATTTAAATACTGTGTTTAAATACATGACAACCAATGTATTTATAAATACATTTATAAATACACAAATGTATTAATATACGTATTTAAATACAAATGTATTTAAATACTGCCCAGCTCTCTCTCTCTCTCCTCTCTTCTCTCTCTCTCTCTCTCTCTCTCTCTCTCTCTCTCTCTCTCTCTCTCTCTCTCTCTCCTCTCTCTCTCTCCTCTCTCTCTCTCTCTCTCTTCTCTCTCTCTCTCTCTCTCTCTCTCTCTCTCTCTCTCTCTCTCTCTCTCTCTCTCTCTCTCTCTCTCTCTCTCTCTCTCTCTCTCTCTCTCTCTCTTCTCTCTCTCTCTCTCTCTCTCTCTCTCTCTCTATATATATATATATATATATATATATATATATATATATATATATATACATATATATATATACCGTATATATATATATATATATATATATATATATATATATATATATATATATATATATATATATATATATATATATATATATATATATATATATATATATATATATATATATATATATATATATATATATATATATATATATATATTATATATATATATATATATATAACCAGATCGAACTAGAGTTCGATCCCCGAAGAAACCGAAAACCTTTCTGCACCGTCGAGTGGCCTAAGAACACCCACATGCCCTGCCCATCAACTCTACCTACGATTGCGAGTGCACCGGAGGACACAGGGGGGCGGCATGAGCCTCTAATCACAGGCGTCACTATAAGAATCCTGCTTGCGCCACCACGGGCGACGACCAACCATCACAGCCCTCAAGTGAACCTCCAGAGCCTACCATCCGAGCCCTGGGTCACCACTGCCTACAGGCGCTATAGGCACAAATGTAAAAAAAAAAAAAAAAAAAAAAAATATTACTATATATATATATATATATATATATATATATATATATGTATATATATATATATAATATATATATATATATATATATATATATATATATATATATATATATATATATATATATATATATATATATATATATATATATATATATATATATATATATATATATATATATATATATATATATATATATATATATATATGAAGTAAATATAATAATATGAGAACATAGTACATACTTGCGGCAATACTTGCCGTAGCGGAGCTGGGAAGGCTAGACTTAAAGTTTTTGGACCCAAGAAGCCTCGCGGCATAGTGTAGATAGCACACTCGCCAATCTGTGGTAGAACGATAAGTTTAGTTTGCTTCTTATGTTGTCAAGAAATTACATCTTTAATTCTAATACAAATATTAATGATAATAATAGTAATAGTAGTAGTAGCGGTAATAGTAATTAATGGCAGCGCCTTTGAAGTGGACTTCTTGAAGTGTGTACCCTAACAATTGTACATACTAATTGATCGTAACAAATGCCACAAATGACTCGCATATATTGAGAAATTTAAAGTAATCGTCCAGCCCCATTTTTTTTTCTCTTAATTTGTTGAATGTTCATTCAAAACACCTAATCCACCAAAAAATTTTGATTTCCAGGCCTTATTTCCGTAAAAACCGACTTTTGTAAAAAGCACGCGAAAAAAACATTCTTCCCTCCAACAGGGCTACGAATATTATTGATGACGTCACTTTAGGTGCACAAATGTAAATAACAGTCGTCTGCCTGTGTGACACCTGTCGGCAAATGTGATGATGAGCGATTGTACTTCGGTGTCAGACAGTGAATCTGTCGGTGTTACAGATCTAGAGTACGATGCTCAATCTGAGACCGAAATAAATGACGCTGCTCGCGTATATGAGGAAAACGAACCTCAGATTGTGATGGGAGCCCAACCCTACATGTTTGAACCAGAATACGGGGCGGACGAACAGTGGTTAGCGGAATTTGGAGGATCAGCGGGAGGGACCTGGCACTCTCCAAAACATAGATTGTAATGCTTAGGTTTACATTATTTTCCCGGCGGCCACGGCAATCCGTTTCAGGCCACCGTGGACAAAACGGGATGGACTTTAAATTTGCCACGGCAGTCACGGTGCGGATGAGGAAACCTAGTAGGCGTAGTAAAAAGGGGGGGGTGAACGCAACAAAAACGTGCCCAGTACATAATAGGCCGTAACAAAACTTGGAGGCGGTCCGTAGTGGGACGGGAAGCATGTCCTTCTGTCTTCCGATAACCATTTGCGCACCCACATGGCTCTTGGCCTTCTCATCCGCCTTCTAGCCTTCTTCCGGGACTGCTGCACGCTGGAAATTCCTCTTTGCAACTCCCGCGGGCCCTTCTTCTTGCGACGCAAAGACTGGATGTATGCACCCAGCAAACATGCAAAACCCACAAAATCTTCTTCATCTTGGGCATTCATGAGTTGTCTCGTCGAAAATCTAAGGATACAATGATTGCTATTGCTTGGGAGGCCTTCTTTTTATACCGTGGGCACAAACGTGCCCCAAAAAGCTGCCCGGCGTCCACGTTTTCATCCTTAGAAAGCCTTGACAGAACGTAAAAAAAAACGTGTAGACCTTGATCAGAACGTGGGGAAAACGTGAGGGACCCCATCGGGAACGTGACAGGCCGGGAGGGAAAACTTTACTGGCATCCGTGGTAGACCGCGGGCCGAAACCGTAGTGCGCCTTGGAGCCTCCGGGACTCAGCCCTTTCCCCCCCACGGCCGTCACGGATATACCGTGATAGACCGTGAGAAAATTTGGAAAGGGACCAAAACAAAAATTGAAACAGAGAAAAAATGGCCAAAACACACGGCGCACTACGTTTCGGGCAAACGGGGCTGCCGTGGCCGCCGGGAACATAATGTTAAAAACCCTAGCATAAGTAAATGGTTTTGTGTGGGAATCACAATGAAGGTACTTTCGAGAAAATCTTATGGTTAGTTTTAGAGCTACAAACCAAACGTCATTACTCGGAAACCACATACTAGCATTAACTATAGCATAGTTGGAAAATATGCGGGCGGGAAGGCAGACAGTGTTACAGGCAAGGGCCTGTTGTTGACTGGTTTGTGATGCAGACTGCCATACAAGGCTACGCTATGGTGTGGCTAAGGGATGGGTGGGTGGGTGGGGGGTTATGTAGACAATGTGACATGACAAGCAAGGGAGTGTTGTTGAGTGGTTTGTGATGCAGACTGCCATACAAGGCTACGTTATGGTGTGGCTAAGGGATGGGTGGGTGGGTGGGGGGTGATGTGTCCGCCGCACAAATCTCTTCCACAGATTTAACGTCGTCGTATCAGTCGGAAAGTTATGCAAACTTCTCTGGAAAGGCACAGCTGGCTTGCTGCACCCTTAAATGATGCATGCATATTGCATATCGCAAAAAAATATCTATCAGAAACACCCAAAAATCTTCAAGTTCTATATTTATCTCTAGTGTTTACGTGCTTCTGGATTAGCGCGAGGAGAGGAGACCACCTAAAGTGACGTCACCGAACCGTGGCGCATCGTCTGCAAGTCTTGAGTGGCGTTTTGGAAGCTCGGGGAATTTGCAGATTTGATTTCGGATTTTTTAAAAACGGCCTGATGGATGCAAGAGAAAACATATTGTTGATATACTCGCTAATGGCTATAATTTGATTGCATTAAATCAGGAATGATGAAATGGTCTGGACGATTACTTTAAGCCTGCTCACACTACTGGTATGTACTTTTTTACGTCATAATGTTTTACCATTGAAAAATAATTGTGCATGCCGCCGAGAAGCACACTTTTGAAGGTAATAACACCATATTTCCTTTGAAGACCCTTTGGTTGCTATGGAGTGTGCTTGGTCAGCGTTTAAAACAGGAAGAGTTGATCTCTTAGCTTGCCGAGGGGAACTTTTTTCTGCACTCTGGGAATAAAAAAAAATGTAGTGAAAAAAACAAAGTAATTTAAATATAGATAAGATTAAGGGTAGCGTCTCTCGGTGCCGCATTGATCAATACATTTCGAAACACATGAAAGTCAGTGAAAACGTGTGTTTTTTGGAAACGGCTTGAAGTTTTTCGTTGTGAGATTTTACCGCAAACTATACAAAAGGGATTAAAACAAGGTTTATAACCCTTGGTCGTAAATCATCTCGGGTGGGCGCACAATCATGTAATATGTTTTGGGGGGTTGAAATGTATGGAAGACTTGAGTAAGTAAAATAGTTTTCAACTTCATATGATGTTACCTGACCTATCATTACAGTCATTATAGATATAGATCAGCTAGCTTTTACTCTTTTCTCTAGTTATGGGCGAACAGAGTTCTACAGACCAATTATTTTGGCACTGATTTATCCTAAAAACCGTATGATTATTTTTTCAAGTGCACATCCGAAAGATAGGAAATTGTAGGCCTAGGGGAAGGGTAGGCTGGCTAAAAGTCTAGGGGAGTATTAATTTGCGAAATATGAAAAGGTTTCGAGTATAAGTTTGAAGAAAGATGATTTTACACTAATATAACTGCAACGTTCCATGTAAATACAAGTTAAATAACAATCGTTTGCGGTAAAAATGGACGAGGACTCCGCGGTCACTTTCTAAGACACTGACTAATATTTCTTGGCCAAAAATTGGTGCTTTTTTCAGATGGAGATATTTCTATTTTCCGTAAACCTATTATAACGTTTTTATGTGGTAATTTTCATTATCAAATCCTAGGATTGCTGTTTTCATTGATAACAATTTGTATTTCCATCAGAAAAAGCACGAACACTTTACCAGGAAATTATAATCAGAAATCAGTGTCTCAAAAACCAGGGAAGAAACGGAATTGTATGAACACAAGTGTGCCCGGCCCCGCCTCGCATTCGCCAGGCCCTCCACCAGCCGCAGAGTGGTCCGCTCTGTCAGGCCCTTGTGGGAGGATTATTACCCTAACTGAACGTAACCTCCTAAAGGAGGGGGGGGAGCGGGTGCTCTACCAAGGCCTCCTAGAACACCAGGCCTGAGCATAGAGTTGATTGCAGTTGATGACGTCACAGATGCGTGAGTCTGCCGCAAGGGAAAATGTTTACTTCCATTTTTCCCCTACCAAATGCATTTATCAGCCAACTCTACGCTCAAGCCTGATATTCTAGGAGGCCATGTCTCTCCCCACCCGGCGAGATTATTAATCTAACTGGTCCTTAACCTAGCCTTATTAAGGGTGAAGGGGTCTCCGGACGGAGAGAATGAGTCTGGTTTGTATGCGCTATTAAAGCTCCGTCACACGATGCCTTTTTTCACCCGGGGCGGCGAGACGAGGGGTGGCCACTGGCCAGGCGTGCTTCAAAGCGCGGGATGCGGTCACATGGAGACATATTTCAGGCGCGTGTCCTGTCGAAGCCCCCGGGATACTCGGGGGAAAAGTATCCTTTCCAGAGTAATATTTCCCCTACGAAATAAGTTTATCAGCATAAATGATATACTGTTATCTTCGGAAATGTTCTGTAAAAATATCATATAAAGCAACAGTTATATATATATACTAGCCGCAAAGCCGCCCTCCGGGCGGCCTTTTTGGCTAGCTCCTGCGGAGGGCTATTGGTGGGCCTTCGGCCAACCACCTGTGTTTGATGGGACTTCGGCCCACCAAACACAGACTCTCCAGATAGCCCATTCTAACTTTCCTGAAATCATGGATGTAGAAATGTATGTATTAACGCCAACCCATCCCAACCCATTCACTCACCCATTACCCATCACCCCCCACCCATTCACTCACCCATTACCCATCACCCCCACCCATTCACTCACCCATTACCCACCACCACACACCCACCCATCACCCCCCACCTATTCCCTCACCCATCACCCATCACCCCCCACCCATTCACTCACCCATCACCCCACACCCATTACCCATCACCCCCAACCCATCACACCCCACCCATTCACTCACCCATCACCCCACACACCCATTACCCATCACCCCCAACCCATCACCCCCCACCCATTCACTCACCCATCACCCCACACCCATTACCCATCACCCCACCCATTCACTCACCCATCACCCTACATCAAGGTTTCCTCAATTCTCGCAACCCACTTTTTTTTCTCACAATTCTCGCTAATAGGCTGCTAAAAAAAAGAAAGAAAAAGTGATCGGATCATCTCATAAATGGGCTTAAAACCTTCCCCTGGTCGAGCTGGTTCCAAAACTGTGACATATGATGGGATTCCGCCACGGGGGGCGGCACCTATCGCGGAGAGACAGACAGACACACACACACACACACACACTTTCGTTTATATTATTATAGTTAGGTGAGAGATATACAGCTCAGATAAATTTAGTAAGAGAGTGACATTGAAGTCGAAGCCAGATGGTAGAAAATTCGGAAGATTCAAGGCCGTGGGCACGAGAGCAAGTTATGTTATTGCGCACATATACGCAACAGCCAGCTTTGGATTGAAAATGAGAATAGAGACAGTAAGAGGATATATATATATATATATATATTCTCATTTTCAATCCAAAGCTGGCTGTTGCGTATATGTGCGCAATAACATAACTTGCTCTCGTGCCCACGGCCTTGAATCTTCCGAATTTTCTACCATCTGGCTTCGACTTCAATGTCACTCTCTTACTAAATTTATCTGTGCTGTATATCTCTCACCTAACTCCTCTGACTATGTAAAATTCTTCGACTATTTAACATCAAAAGTGGAGCACATCTCATCTCATTTTCCTTTAGCAGAAATTTCCATTCTTGGGGACTTCAATGTTCACCACCAGCTTTGGCTATCATCTTCTTTCACTGACCAACCTGGTGAACAAGCCTACAACTTTTCTATCCTCCAAGACCTAGAGCAGCTGGTGCAGCACCCTACCCGTATTCCTGACCGCCTTGGAGACACGCCCAACATTCTTGATCTTTTCCTAACTACTAACCCTTCTGCTTACTCTGTGAAACTATTCTCTCCGTTGGGATCCTCCGATCACAATCTTATTTCTGTAACCTGTCCTATCGCTCCGGTACCGTCTCGAGACCCACCTAAGCGGAGGTGCTTCTGGCACTTCAACTCAGCTAAGTGGGAAGACCTAAGGCAGTACTACTCTGATTTTCCATGGAATGATTACTGCTTCCATGTCAAAGACCCATCTCTTTGTGCAGAGCGCATAACTGAGGTCATAGTCTCTGGCATGGAGGCGTACAATCCACACACTTTCTCTAATCCTAAAGCCCGTCAACCTTGGTTTAACTCTGCTTGTTCTCATGCTGTCCGGGATAGAGAGGTGGCTCACAAACGGTACCGTAAGCATCCATGTACTGAAACTCATGCCCTTTATATTTCTGCCGGTAATCATGCCAAATCTTTACTTCAACTTACTAAAAACTCTTTCATTCATAGCAAATGTCAAAATCTTTCTGAATCAAATTCCTCTCGTGACTTCTGGCATCTAGCAAATAACATCTCTAACAATTTTTCTTCTTCATCTTTCCCTCCTATGCTTCACCCAGATGGCTCCACAGCTGTCTCATCTACTTCTAAAGCTGAACTCTTCGCTCAAACCTTTGCTAAAAATTCCACTCTGGTTGATGAAGGGCTTGTTCCTCCTTCTCCTCCCCCCTCTGACTATATTATGCCTGTCATTAAGATCCTTCGGAATGATGTTTTCTTTGCCCTTTCTGGCCTAGATCCTCGGAAGGCTTACGGTCCTGACGGAGTCCCTCCTATTGTTCTAAAAAACTGTGCTTCTGTGCCTGGTCAAACTTTTCCGTCTTTGTCTATCTACTTCCACCTTTCCTTCTTGCTGGAAGTTTGCTCACATCCAACCTGTTCCCAAGAATGGTGACCGTTCTAATCCTTCAAACTACCGTCCTATAGCTTTGACTTCCTGCTTTTCTAAAGATTTTGAATCTATACTTAATAAGAAGATTCTTAAGCATCTATTTGCTCACAATCTTTTATCTGATCGTCAGTACAGTTTCCGTAAAGGGCGATCTATTGGCGATCTTCTAGCTTTCCTAACTGAATCTTCTTGGTCATCCTCCTTTAGGGGTTTCGGTGAAACTTTTGCTGTTGCCCTTGACATATCAAAAGCTTTTGATAGAGTCTGGCACAATTATTTACTTTCCAAACTACCCTCATTCGGTTTCTATCCTTCTCTCTGTACCTTCATCTTAAGTTTCCTTTCAAACCATTCTATTGCAGCTACTTTAGACGGATATTGTTCTTCTCCTAAGTCTATCAATTGTGGTGTTCCCCAGGGTTCTGTCCTCACCCAGTCTCTTTCTATTATTCATTAATGATCTTCTTAGTCTAACTCAAAGCCCTATCCACTCCTACGCTGATGATTCTACCCTGCATTTTTCAACTTCGTTTATTAGACGTTCAACTCAACAGGAACTAAGTGATTCACGGAGAGATGCCACCGAGCGCCTAACTTCTGATCTTTCTATAATTTCTGATTGGGGCAAAGCAAACCTTGTTTTGTTCAATGCCTCAAAAACCCAATTTCTTCACCTATCTACTCGACAAAACCTACCAGATAACTATCCCCTCTTCTTCAATGACACTCAACTATCTCCTTCTTCTACAATGAACATTCTAGGACTATTCTTTACTAAAAATCTGAACTGGAAATCTCACATCTCATCTCTTGCTAAAACAGCTTCCAAGAAGTTAGGTGTCCTGTGGCGTCTGCGTCCTTTTTTTTCTCCCTCCCAATTGCTTGCTCTCTACAGGGGCCTTATCCACCCATGTATGGAGTATGTCTCACATGTTTGGGGAGGATCCACTCATACAGCTATCCTAAACAGGGTTGAGTCAAAAGCTTTTCGTCTCATCAACTCCTCTCCTCTGACTGTCCTCAATCTTTAAATCACCGCCACAATGTTGCTTTTCTTGCTCTCTTTTACCGTTATTTTCATGCTCACTGCTCTTTTGAACTTGCTAACTGCATGCCTTCCCCCTCCCGCGGCCTCGCTGCACAAGACTTTCTACTCATTCTCATCCCTATTCTGTCCATCTTCCTAATGCAAGAGTTAATCAGTATCTTTACTCTTTCATCACTTTCACTGGTAAACTCTGGAACTCTCTTCCTGTTTCTAATTTAACACTTTCCTATGACTTAAATCTTTTCAAAAGAAGGGTAACAAGACACCTCCCGAACTAAATTGGCTCACCCCTCTTTTTTATTTTATTATCTTACTGTCTTCTTTATAGGGACTGGCAACCAAGCGGGCTTTGTGATACCCATTTTTGTTGTGCCCTTGGCCAGTTCTTTGTGATGTAAATATATATATATATATATATATATAACTATATACACAAAAAATGCCATTAGGAGATTATGAATAATTATGCATGAACAGTAAATGCAATTTCGTTTTTTTTCAGGTAAACTCGTCACCATTTGAAATTTTGTGAGACAACTTTTAAAATGGAGTAGATCAAAAGAAGCAAATTTGTATTAGCTCTCCATATATATATATTTTTTCCTGATAAATGAATTAGCACCATGCGAAGATTAGCGTTAACTAAATAAATAACGTCATTAATAGTGTTATAAGCAGCACTTCAACCCTCCTTAATTCCAATGATCTGAAACTCGAGAAATGCCAGTGGTCGCTGGCAGTTTTAACTCAAAGGTTGGTCTACTGTGTTTTGGCTCCGCAACTAATATTTTTCATAAATTAATTTCGCGATAAACATTGATGCACCGCATCCGAATACCAAAAAAATGTAATTCTTCTGTTGTTCTATTAATTATATGGATGACATGCATTACGATGGAACGTTCTATAATAGCAATTTAATGCAAATTACTCGCCTCGAGTAGCAAAGCTTAATATATTTTTTACATGTATATTGTGGCATGTTAAATTTGGGCGATGTTCACACTGTTTTCTAAGACAGTACTGCTGCGTCTGGCAAACGCTTGTCAAAATACAATAAGCAATGCCTTGGAAAAACGAAGAATAAAGAATGCCGAAATCGGCTTGTTGCTGCGACAATGTAGGTTATAATTGTGGAGGCGACACGCCGCGGCGGGGAGTAGAAGCGATGAGCTTGTGGCGGGAAGATTGAATCAAAACATTACGACTTCACGCGTCGACTCATTGCACTTCCAGGCTTTCTATCTGATTGATACACAATAATAACAGGAAAATATGACTGCCTAGGTATAGATAACTTCTAAACATTCGTTATTGACTATATAATATCATAGAGTAGCATTTACCTCGCCTCCTCAACTATAACCTCCTTGGTTATTTGGTTATATACAATGTTTTACAGAATCAGGCTTCTATACAATATACATATAGAAGAAAATCGTTCTTAATATTATACTTTTGTTTTTTAAGTGCAGTGGAATAAGCCCATATTTTGTTTTCCAGTAGACCAACTTATTATCAAAAAAGTGAGTTAAAACTGCCAGCGACCCCTGGCATTTTGGGTTCCAGTTCTCTCGAATTGCTCACCACTCTATTTTTACGATCTATATATTTTTGTATTGCTAAGTATCTTATACCATCAGAACCAGAACAGTTTGTTAATTTCGAACATTTGATCAAAAGTTCAAAGGGAGCAATACTCGAGGAATGAAAGGCGAACCACAACTTTCAGGTGTTCGGGCGCTTGTTCCGCCCCCTTCGCTCCCTCCTCCACCCTTTGCTTGGTCCGTTTCTGGCTCCGATGAAGACTGGTTCGGTCACCAGCAACGTCTTCACCACGTCCCGACCTCTGCTTCAACACGAAGTCTCGAAGCCCTCTGGTCTGGAGTTGAGGTTACGAGGCGCCTGGTCCTGGCTGTCCATGGAGGAAGAGATTCCGACGGAAAACGGATAGTTCCTCTCTCTCTCCACCTCTGTTTGTGTACACTCCTTCGTCCCCTTGCTGCCCAGGTCAACTACCCTTCCAGTTTGCCGTCGTCCCTGTGTCTCGTGCTCAGTGACCTATGGTTGAGAGGAAGGCTGTTGCGAACCAGGTAGCAGGGCCAGTAGTCTGGTGGTGGTGTTGTTGTAAATACTTGTTTATATATACCTGTTGTCTATTCTGAGCGAGATATTAGTAAAACCTCCTCTTGTTTTAGACAGTGGTTTACATCACCCTTACGGCCCTCCCCCTACCTCAGCTTCACCGTATCTTGGAATCCTGGGCTAACAAGCAGTGTTGAATTTCCACTTGTTTTCCCTCACAAGGAATTGCAGCGCATTGAAGACAAAAATGTGAGAAAAAATGTTTATACACTAATATTTCTTTTTGCTATATTTCTCAAATTACAAATAAATTTTTTATTATTTTCTTATACTATTTTGCACACATATTCCCAGTAAAAGGTTATATAAGTAACAAACTTGATAATGACAGACGCTTGGCGGCGGGGGCATTGTGAGGCGCGCTATCTATCCAACATTGCTCGGGGTGACGAGCGACTGAAGAATCGACGACGTCATAGACCACTATGGCCCGGTTCAGACTTCACGTGTTTGCTACGTACGTCTTGTTATCGTGACGTCACCGTGACGTCACGATGACGTTACCTCGTCTCACTGGTCACTCCCGCTCGCTCTTATCAGAAAACATTGCAGTATAAAACCGCCTTGCTTTCCTTACTTCCTCCCTTTTGTACCCCATGACACACCTATTACTCCCTTCACTATATCCCCCTTCACTCCCTGCCTTACCTATATAGCGCTACAATCCCCTGACAACAGGCTATTGCAAAGGTTACAAGTGGATTCTGTATAGTGGGGTCCACAGGTGTTGCCACATATCGCAGTCGTGACGCTATTTTTCAAGTCACTAATAATTACTACCTATTACACGGCCTGTAGAGGGTGTTGGTGGCGTAGCGTGATGCTGTAGGAAGGATGGTATATAGTAGCTACTAGAGGGGCACGTGAGAGGGTTAGAACTAGAGAACACGAGAAATAACGCAGGAAAATACACCAGAGGTACAGGTTTTGGTGGAGCTTACATTCAAGCAGCGATGCCACTGTTCCGCCTTCAAGGAGCGGGACACAATATTTTCACATCATGTATGTCTTCCATTACTAATATTGTCTTCCAGAATCACTGATAATAAATATATTTTAAATCAGAACTTGGATACAGCATTATTTTGATATTGCAAAACTTAGTTACGTATAATGTTCTATAAATTGTGGCACCACCGCTCACGCATCCCGCCAAAAGAATTGGCGGCTCCGAATCTTTTGTGGTGTTGTGTGGTGTGTTGTGTGTGTGTGTGTGTGTGTGTGTGTGTGTGTGTTGTGTGTGTGTGTGTGTGTGTGTGTTGTGTGTGTGTGTGTGTGTGTGTGTGTCGGAGAGTTCACACCTCAGATATAGGCGTTTTCTACGGGGGAGCAAGAAAACTTTCGCTTGCAAGCGGTCACTTTCTCTCATTTTTTTTTTTTTTTTTTTTTTTTTTTTACATCACAAGGAACTGGCCAAGGGCCACAACAAAAATGGATAATACAAAGCCCGCTTAGTTGCCAGTCCCTATAAAGAAGACAGTAAGAGAATAAAATAAAAAAGAGGGGTGAGCCAATTTAGTTCGGGAGGTGTCTTTTACTCTTCTTTTGAAAAGATGTAAGTCATAGGAAAGTGGAAAAATAGAAACAAGAAGAGAGTTCCAGAGTTTACCAGTGAAAGGGATGAAAGAGTAAAGATACTGATTAACTCTTGCATTAGGAAGATGGACAGAATAGAGATAGAATGAGTAAAAAGTCTTGTGCAGCGAGACTGCGGGAGGGGGGAGGCATGCAGTTAGCAAGTTCAGAAGAGCAGTGAGCATGAAAATAACGGTAGAAGAGAGCAAGAGAAGCAACATTGCGGCGGTGATTTAAAAATTGAAGACAGTCAGTCAGAGGAGTGGAGTTGATGGAGACGAAAAGCTTTTGACTCAACCCTGTTTAGAGAGAGCTGTATGAGTGGATCCTCCCCAAAACATGTGAGACATACTCCATACATGGGCGGATAAGGCCCCTGTAAAGAGCAAGCAATTGGGAGGGAGTAAAAAAAGGACGCAGACGCCACAGGACACCTAACTTCTAGAAGCTGTTTTAGCAAGAGATGAGATGTGAGATTTCCAGTTCAGATTTTTAGTAAAGGATAGTCTAGAATGTTCATTGTAGAAGAAGGAGACAGTGAGTGTCATTGAAGAAGAGGGGATAGTTATCTGGAAGGTTTTGTCGAGTAGATAGGTGAAGAAATTGGGTTTTTGAGGCATTGAACAAAACAAGGTTTGCTTTGCCCCAATCAGAAATTATAGAAAGATCAGAAGTATGGCGCTCGGTGGTATTTCTCCGTGAATCACTTAGTTCCTGTTGAGTTGGACGTCTAATAAACGACGTTGAAAAATGCAGGGTAGAATCATCAGCGTAGGAGTGGATAGGGCTTTGAGTTAGAATTAGAAGATCATTAATGAATAATAGAAAGAGACTGGTGTGATAGGACAGAACCCTGGGGAACATCACTATTGATAGATTTAGGAGAAGAACAATGTCCGTCTACAGTAGCTGCAATAGAACGGTTTGAAAGGAAACTTAAGATGAAGGTACAGAGAGAAGAGATAGAAACCGAATGAGGGTAGTTTGATAATTAAATATTTGTGCCAGACTCTATCAAAAGCTTTTGATATGTCAAGGGCAACAGCAAAAGTTTCACCGAAACCCCTAAAGGAGGATGACCAAGGTTTCAGTTAGGAAGCTAGAAGATCGCCAGTAGATCGCCCTTTACGGAAACCGTACTGACGATCAGATAGAAGATGTGAGTAGATAGATGCTTAAGAATCTTCTTATTAGGTATAGATTCAAAAACTTTAGAAAGGCAGGAAGTCAAAGCTATAGGACGGTAGTTTGAAGGATTAGAATGGTCACCCTTCTTAGGAACAGGTTGGATGTGAGCAAACTTCCAGCAAGAAGGAAAGGTGGAAGTAGATAGACAAAGACGGAAAAAGTTTGACCAGGCAAGGTGCAAGCACAGAAGCACAGTTTTTTGAGAACAATAGGAGGGACTCCGTCAGGACCGTAAGCCTTCCGAGGATCTAGGCCAGAAAGGGCAAAGAAAACATCATTCCGAAGGATCTTAATGACAGACATAATATAGTCAGAGGGTGGAGGAGAAGGAGGAACAAGCCCTTCTTCAACCAGAGTGGAATTTTTAGCAAAGGTTTGAGCGAAAGAGTTCAGCTTTAGAAGTAGATGAGACAGCTGTGGAGCCATCTGGTGAAGCATAGGAGGGAAAGATGAAGAAGAAAAATTGTTAGAGATGTTATTAGCTAGATGCCAGAAGTCACGAGAGGAATTTGATTCAGAAAAGATTTTGACATTTCTATAAATGAAAGAGTTTTTGGTAAGTTGAAGTAAAGATTTGGCATGATTACGGGCAGAAATATAGAGGGCATGAGTATCAGGAGATGGATGCTTACGGTACCGTTTGTGAGCCACCTCTCTATCTCGGACAGCATGAGAACAAGCAGAGTTAAACCAAGGTTGACGGGCTTTAGGATTAGAGAAAGTGTGTGGAATGTACGCCTCCATGCCAGAGACTATGACCTCAGTTATGCGCTCTGCACAAAGAGATGGGTCTTTGACGTGGAAGCAGTAATCATTCCATGGAAAATCAGAGTAGTACTGCCTTAGGTCTTCCCACTTAGCTGAGTTGAAGTGCCAGAAGCACCTCCGCTTAGGTGGGTCCCGAGACGGTACCGGAGCGATAGGACAGGTTACAGAAATAAGATTGTGATCGGAGGAACCCAACGGAGAGAATAGTTTCATAGAGTAGGCAGAAGGGTTAGTAGTTAGGAAAAGATCAAGAATGTTGGGCGTGTCTCCAAGGCGGTCAGGAATACGGTAGGGTGCTGCACCAGCTGCTCTAGGTTCTTGGAGGATAGAAAAGTTGTAGGCTTGTTTCACCAGGTTGGTCAGTGAAAGAAGATGATAGCCAAAGCTGGTGGTGAACATTGGAGTCCCCAAGAATGGAAATTTCTGCTGAAGGAAAATGAGATGAGATGTGCTCCACTTTTGATGTTAAATAGTCGAAGAATTTTACATAGTCAGAGGAGTTAGGTGAGAGATATACGGCACAGATAAATTTAGTAAAAGAGTGACATTGAAGTCGAAGCCAGATGGTAGAAAATTCGGAAGATTCAAGGCCGTGGGCATGAGAGCAAGTGATGTCATTGCACACATATACGCAACAGCCAGCTTTGGATTTAAAATGAGAATAGAGATAGTAAGAGGAAATAGAAAAAGGTCTGCTGTCAGTGCTCACAGACAACTGAGTTTCGGTGAGGAAAAGAAGATGAGGTTTAGAGGAGGAGAGATGATGTTCAACAGAGAGAAAGTTAGATCTGAGGCCGCGAATGTTGCAGAAGTTTAATGAGAGAAGGCTAGAAGAAGTATCAAGACACCTCGAGTCGACATCTTGAAGACTGTCCGACCTGGGGATATTTCTGGTCCCCTCCCCAGTTAAGGACTCTGTGGCCCGTACCGAGAGTCATGACGGTAGGCTGTAGAACGACGAACGGCAGACCTTCGCTTACCATAAGACGGATAAAAAACCCTGTAATTTTGGAACGAAGAGCAGGGACGCGGTTGCCGGTCAAGGTTGGAGACACGGGTATCCCCGTGTCTTCACTCAACCTTCGATGAATTTTTATTACATTCCTAATCTGGAGGGATTAAGAGATATGTTAAAAAATTTCTTGCCAATATGTATTTAAGTATAAGTATAAGATTATTAGGTATTACATATGCGGCAATAAGTGATTTTAGTGACAATAATGAAGGTGGTTCAGGGTAACGGGGCGGCTATTGCTTTAGCCACCACCGCCATCAAGGTCGCTGCCAGAACCCGCCAGCACATTTCTCGTACCGCATATGTTCACATGAACGGTAAGAGAAACTTACGTATACACGCCTCTACTGTTAATTAACTTCATTAAATATATATATCATCAACTTCATAGCCGATCGCAACGTTTCTGTTGATGTTTGTGATGAGTATAAGGGCAAATTCGCATTATACACTATTTTAGTCGTACTGCTGGCTCCGCAGTTTGAAGCAACATTGTTACCAATACATTGCCGCAGGCGTGAAACCTCAACCAACCTCCAGTGTCGACTCTCGGTAAAGATACGAAGGTTTTCCGCTCGTCGCTACCTCGCTGTTCGTCGCTTTACCGCCTTCAACTCTCGGTACGGGCCCAAGGCTCTTGCCGTATCCCCGCAGAAAACGCTCGCCGTCGCTTGCTCCATGAGATGGCGACGCGGCGGCTGAGATGTAAGCAAAACAAAGATCAAATGACTATTTTGACCCTCTAAATATTTTCACATTGGGACGTATCCTATACCGTCATAGTCAGACAAGTGTGCAGATTCAGGAAGTGTGCTTATAGATTTAATGTGATCAAAAGTAGCCGAGCAATGAGGTGATGAAGCCAAACAAGTAGGAGAAAATGTTTATGCACTTTTTTACTTAACCCTTGTTTTCTTATACTTGCACTTACATCTATAATAATATAAGCGAAAGTGTGTGTGTGTGTATGTGTGTCTGTGTGTGTGTGTGTGTGTGTGTGTGTGTGTGTGTGTGTGTGTGTGTGTGTGTGTGTGTGTGTGTGTGTGCTATAGGCTCGGCCCCCCGTGGCGCAATCCCATCATATGGCACAGTTTTGGAACCAGGTTAACCAGGGGAAGGTTTTAAGGCTATTTTGGTGATGATCCGATCACTTGTTTCTTCTTTTTTTTTAGCAGCCTATTAGAGAGAATTGTGAAAAAAAGTGGGTTGCGAGAATTGAGGAAACCTTGATGTAGGGTGATGGGTAATAGGTGTGGGGTGATGGGTGAGTGAATGGGTGGGGGGTGATGGGTGAGGGAATAGGTGGGGGGTGATGGGTAATGGGTGAGTGAATGGGTGTGTGGTGATGGGTAATGGGTGAGTGAATGGGTGGGGGGTGATGGGTAATGGGTGAGTGAATGGGTGGGGGGTGATGGGTAATGGGTGAGTGAATGGGTGGGGGGTGATGGGTAATGGGTGAGTGAATGGGTTGGGGGTGATGTGAATGGGTTGGCGTTAATACATAAATTTCTACATCCATGATTTCAGGAAAGTTAGAAGGGGCTATCTGGAGAGTCTGTGTTTGGTGGGCCGAAGGCCCACCAATAGCCCTCCGCAGGAGCTAGCCAAAAAGTCCGCCCGGAGGGCGTCTTTGCGGCTAGTCAGTTATAAATCTATACTAATGCGATGCAAAATTTCCTTAGGAAGCCGATAGTGTTTTTTAATATCCAATGGTATTGTCAGCAAATCGGGTAGGAGTGAGGTGTGTGAAGTTGTTGATTTTCGATCAAGTCACACATTCCAGTCTTTAACTGCAGCTGTTCTGTTGTAAACAATGTTCGAATGCATGTAAAGCAATATATACAGCTGTGACGATTATATTATCCTTAATTACACGCCGCAACCTCCCTTATTTGATTCAAACTTTTATAATAAGACATTAAAATAAGTAAGTTTAATTGATTTTGTCGAAAGTACACTGTTGTCATTCTTTTATTGAAGCACAAACCACCGCCACGTCAGCCGAACGCGACAGTGCCCAAACAAACATTTCTCTTGCTCCCGCAAGACATTTCTTGCGGGTCGGGAAAGCATCTTCCCTGGATGATTGAACAGCAAGCGAAATTTGAGCAAGCGAATTTTTTTCACTTGCAAGCGAAATTTATCATGCTCCCCCGCTGAAAACGCCTTATGACTGACCCCTCGTATCTTTCTTTAAGCCCCCTTCATACATTCCATAATCGAACCACGAACGCGCCAACAATGCAATGCGCAGCGCCGTCATGGTCCTGGTTATGGGTCCATCGTGACCGATCGTGACGCGCTCTGCCGAGGCCACGAAAAGTTAGTGCGTGCACTAAAAAATTGGGAAGCTCCCCGATTTTTGTACCCAACGCAGCGCTATCGTAAGTCTATCGTGACGCTATCGTTATCTATGTAGCAGCTTCGTGACACTATCGTGATCGTCGTATTTCTATCGTGACGATAAGAAATCGTTACGCGCGCCTTCATTCCTACCTTCCCCCCCTTTTTTGCACCCTCTTCCGCCTTCCCCCCTTTCTCATTCACCTCCACCCTCCCCTGACTCCCTATCCCCTAGTCCCTCACCACGTGCTGACACAACCCTTCCCCGACTCCTTACCCCCCTACTCCCTCACCACATGGTGACACCACCCTCCCCCTACTCTCTACCCCCCACTCCCATGACCACGTGGTGATGCCACCTACCCCCTACTCTCTTCCCCCTACTCCCATGACCACTTTGTGATGGGCGTAGGGAGTAAGGGATGGGTGGTGGATCCACCCCCGTTTTAACCACTCACTCCCCCAACAACGCCTTCTCCATCCCCAACTCCCCCCGTTTCCCCACCAACACCATCATCCCCTTCTTTATTACAACCCTCCACCCGTTACCCCCCCTTCTCCATTACCAACACAACCCTGTTTCTCCCACCTTCATCTCTAGCCCCCCTTCCTTCACCATCACCATGGCAACATCCACCCACGTGTGAGGCATATTGCTACCTCTTGGATCGTGATACGTTCATGGCACCGTCATGGCACTGTCGTGGTTATCGTAGCTCTATGGTGACGACAAAATGACCGTTGATTTTCCATTCGTGACATAGTCTTACAGCTGTCATGACTCCATCGTGACCATCTTACGACCGTCAAGACACATACTTACAGGCAGCGTGACATAGTTGTGAGGCTATCGTGGTCGGCGTTTATCGTGGTCAAATTTCACGATAGCGTCAATAATCAAATTGGTGGCGCTATCGTGGTTCGATTATGGAATGTGTGAAGGGAGCTTTAAGCTCCCATCACATATATACATATTATATTATATGTATATAAATTACGTATTATGTATGTACATTATATACATACAGGGTGTAACATGAGTTTCTGCAAATATTGAGACAGATGATATGGTGTGCGGACAGGATGCCGAATGCACTTTTGCCGAAGGACGGGAAGTCGAAGCCAAGATGCCGAACGGACACAATGCCGAACGGACACAATGCCGAACGGACACAATGCCGAACGGACACAATGCCGAAGGACACAATGCCGAACGGACATAAAGCCGAACGGACAATAAAAATAATAAAAAAAAAAACATACATACCATAACATACATAACATAACATTTCATTTTTATCTTATTTTTTATTTTTATTTTATTTTAACGAGATTGTCAGTCATTCGTGTCTGTAACGACGGTTTACATGTAAGCTTCATTGTTTGATTCATAATACGTTTATGAAGCTTCATTATAATGTTTTAAGAGTTGTTGAGTTTGTTATTTTCCTGCTCTGGAATCAGTTCAATCCAGCGACTCGCACTGTACACAGCTCTGTTTTATTGGTAAGTAAAGCCCTAAAGAAAATATTTTTATATATATTTTATTTTTATTTTATTTAGTATTTTTATTTTCAGTAGTTTAATTATCAATTCTCCAATTTGAAACTTAAGATTTAACGAGATTGTTAGTTCCTTCCACCTGCTAATTCGCTATTTAATTCCTATTTTCTTTAAAAAAAATAATTTCAAACAATTTTAGCATAATCATTTAAAATCCTTTTATCCCCACAGTTTGACCATGGAATTAATTAAAACAGCACGTGGTGGCAGAAAGCTCCTTCTAAATGTATATATATACGTTGTTGATAAAGAAGTTAAGGAAACCACTTACTGGAGATGTGAAAAACGAAAAGTGTACAACGCTAGAATTAGAACTGTAAGTGATATCGGACAGGGAAATGTTTCAAATCATTCACATCCTCCAGATGGTGCTCATAATAGGGTTGTAAAAGCGTTGGATAAAATGAAAACTAGAGCAGAACAGACAGAAGTGGTGACAAGCAGTGTAATTAATAATGTCGTGTAAGAATTGCCTCTCAGCATTGCTGGTTCTCTGCCTAAGAGGGAAACTCTTGGAAGAATGGTACGGCGAGCAAGAAAGATTGACGATAGTGAAGACTTGAACATGACAACACGTGGAGAAAATCTTCGGCTTTATGAAACTACTGCTATTACTATTTTTTCGACAGAGAAAAATTTGAAATTACTATCTATTAAACAAACATAGTTTGGCGATGGCACATTTCAATCTGCTCCTTAAGGTAAACAGCTGTATACAATACATGCTATTATTTCAGGGAGTAAAACCTTGCCATTGGTGTATTGCATTGCGAGTAACAAAGAAGAGAAAACGTATGACGAATTTTTTACATTTTTGAAAAGCAAAGGCGTTCAGGATCCAGATTCAATAACAATCGACTTCGAACGAGCAACAATAAATAGTATTAAGAAGAACTTTCCTAATACATCAATATTTGTTTTTTTTCTTCTCATTTTGGACAATGTTTATGGCGAAATATCCAGTCTTGTGGACTGCGACAATGGTATGTTCAAGTCAATAACGCTCTTTTCATCAAGCAGTTACAAGCACTTGCCTTTGTTCCACCCTCTGATGTGCATGAATTATAAATTATTTTACGAATTGGTGAATTCCTTAAATGCCGAAAATGATGAGTTATTATGTGATTTTCTAGTTTATTTTGAAAGTACGTGGTTAGGAATAGTCCAGAGAGGGCGTCGAAGGAGGCCAATCTTTGATGTTGATGTGTGGTCTGCCCATGCTCGAGTTCATGATAATTTGCCGAGAACAAACAATTCTCTCAAAGGCTGGCACCAGTCTTTTAAAAATAGACTTAACGTAGCTCATCCCACAATCCCCAAACTACTAAAAGTTATTAGAAGTGAGCAGGCATCCAATGAAATTCTAATTGAGCAGGCATCTATAGGGATTGACATATCACGACCAAACAAAAAATATGATACCATTAACGATAGGATAAAATCCAATTGTAGTTCTTATAATAAAAGAGAAGGATTGGCGTTTCTACGATCTTTGGCTCACAATTTTTAAATACTCTTATATAGTTTTTTGTGTACATTTTAATCTTTCTATTGCAACACTTTTAGAATAAACATGTGATATTTTTATATGTTTACATTGTAAACCTGTAAGGAAACATTTAAAAAGTGCTTTTATGTATTTCTTTTATGCTTTTATGTATATTCAATAAAAGAAATCCGTGGAAAACTTGTTTTTTTTATTATGTCCAATGCAAAATTTTTTAAATGGTTGCATTGTAGAAATTAAATGATAATCATATATTTAAACTTCGTAAGTATGTATTTTCAGCCTCTTGTCCATTCGGCTTATGCCGTTCGGCATTGTGTCCGTTCGGCATTGTGTCCGTTCGGCATTGTGTCCGTTCGGCATTGTGTCCGTTCGGCATTGTGTCCGTTCGGCATCTTGGCTTCGACTTATTGTCCTTCGGCAAAAGTACATTCGGCATCCTGTCCGTGTACCGATGATATATCGTATAATTCTAAGTAGAAAATGCTCTATACACATATCCTTTTTGAAGCTTCCTTTAGACGGTGAGATGAAATGTAAAAAATCACGGCGGCCGGTATTGTCACAGCGATGCAACGTATGGAGGTGCATTCGCGGTTGCCACACGGTGAAATTTTTAATTATTTAATCATCATTTTTACTTGAAATAAAACATTAATTTAGCTTTTAACAACACAATTGGTGTTAATGGACTTGTTATTTACCAAATAAGCAGTACATGCGAGCAGCATGGCTGTAATAAGCAATACTGTAAAAGGCTACTTGGCAAAATGTTGGAGCGGGGTAGGAAGGAGGGGAAGAAGGAGGAGGAAAGCGAGTCACTACCTCCTCACCAGTTCAGAGACGATGCAAAGTAGCCTTTTACAGTATTGCTTATTACAGCCCTGCTGTTCGCATGTAATACTGCTTATTTGGTAAATAACAAGTCCATTAATACCAATTGTGTTGTTAAAAGCTAAATTAATGTTCCATTTCATGTAAAAATTATGATTAAATAATTCAAAATTTCACCGAGTGGCAACCGTGAATGCACCTCCATACGTTGCATCGCTGTGACAATACCGGCCGTCGTGATTTTTTACAATTCATCTCACGTCTAAAGGAAGCTTCAAAAAGCATATGTATATTAGTCAGGTTGCCAAAGTGGGTTTTTCAATGTTACCCTGCATGGAATGATAGTTTTTTTCTCGATGGATTTTACATCATTAGGATGTCTATAAAGCATATCAGGCGGATAACAAGAGAAAATCCTTGGGCAATCCGAGAAATCAACGGAAATCCAAAATGGCCGCTACGACGGACGATTTCCTTAGGCGGGGTTCACACTACACGTATTTGCTGTCCGTGTCTACGTGGGAGTGGCGATCAGTGACGTCACAGTGACGTCGCCCCGCCACTCCCGCAGCTACGTAAAAGAATTGGGAGCTCCGAATAATGTGAGCTGAGACGCACGTCTCAAGGTCAGTGACGTCATCACTGCTCCAGCAATGTGGTGGTCGCGGGGAGCCTGTGTTCACATTACACCGGCAGGAAGTGACGTCACTGTCATGTACTGTGAGTCACTGATGGCAAGATGCACGTAGACTACGTCCAGCAAAAACGTGAAGTGTGAAACGGGCCTACATAAATATAAAAAAAGTAATTACTAGGTCTAGAATCACATGTAATAGCACTTTTCCATATGATTTTGACATGAAAAATTAATTTATGTGGTTATTTTTTCAATCGGAGGTCAATAACAAGGTCAAAAGTCAAGTTCAATGTCATTTTTCAGGGTGAATAAGTATAATATTGTTAGTGTGTGTGTAATTCACATATTCGCGGTAGCAAATCATTCTGAAGTCAAGTTAACGTTAACTGACTTCAGATTGAACTGAAACAATTGGAACGTATATAGCTGGTTCGAACGCTTGTTGGTGTGATGAAGAGCTGAAGGTTAGACATGCATTATGTCAGACGTGTTTTACTGTTAGGTTCCCATGTCATGTTTTATGATACTCTATTTTTTTAGATATTCATCATTCACCTGATCAACATACACATTACTATTTATATTAATTTGTATATATATATATATATATATATATATATATATATCATATATATATATATATATATTTATATATATATATATATATATATATATATATATATATATATATATATATATTATATATATATATATATATATATATATATATATATATATATATATATATATATATATTATATATATATATATATTATAATATATATATATATATTATATAAACTGATCTCTTGTTTCCTGTCCGCCCGTCCGCCGAGGCGTCCGTCCGTCTGTACGTCCATGGACTACTTTCCATGGAAAACAGTTTGCGGATAAACTTTTGTGTTCAGATATATCGATCGAGTCAATATGTATTAATATATACTTGAGGAGAATGTTAGCAGTTTCATTTTTATCTTATTTCAGATCCTCAATAAATATTGTGATGCACCGTAGATTGCGATGATATTCGTGTGGTGATGGTGAAATGATAAGACGTTAATGTGGATGTTAAGCTCTGGATGTGAAAGTAAGGATGACAAGGTGGACGAAGACATCTGTGCAGTGACTAACGAGTGTGATGACAACAAACAACACCACAAGGACACATGTGGTAATGGTAGACGTAGTGTGGTGACACTCTTGTGGTAATTATGACAAAACAGTAAAACAAAAGCAAACATTTGGGATGATTTCGTAATTATAAACGAAAAATACTTGCAATTGAATAATAAATATGCAAATAGACAAATGGCAACCTAGTACAAGCATGCAATATTCTTGCACCAACCTTCAAGCTGCAAGTATTGTTGGTCATGAATATACGTTGACATGAATGAGAAATGGATATATAAAACATTATTTCCTTACGCAAGAGCAGAATAATATAAAGCAAACTGAATATTGTGAAAGATTCTACACTGATATCCGTTGTTCGTCGTCGTTTGATTGGTAACATGAACTAACAATCCAGTGTACATGTAGTTGTAGATAGTTATAGGTGGTAGTGGTGGTGGCCACAGAGACAATGGATGACAAATGCCTTTCCAAATTTTGCTACAGTTGCTCTGACAAAGACAGACTCCAGATCAAGGCTGGTGGTGAAAGACTAAACAGTATTATTGAACACAGTGAAATTCATGGTGATAACATACATGTCGAACTTAAAACCAAATTGAAAAATGATCCGACGTATCAAGTCCAGTAATCATGTGTGTCATGTGTGGCGAAGTACCTCATAACAGCCAAACGATTATTAGAAAAACAAAAAAGAAGCGTATCAAGTCCTCAGTCAATACCTACAAAGAGGACACGGTCCAGCCAGGGGTCTCCGTTTGATTGGTTACATAAATGTTTCTGTTGCTGTGGACCATGTCCTGTGGAACAAGATCCCAAACATCCGAATCGGTAGAATCAGGCATATCTTGTGAGAGACTGACGGCAAGAGAGGTGTAGGTGGAACAACTAAGTCGTACACCATAGAAGATAAAATATACGATGAGTGCACCGAACGAGCAGATAGATGGGCAGACGAGGTGCTGCAGCGCGACTATCCGGCCTCGCCGTCAGAGCAGCCGACCTTCATGCGGCTGATGCACTATATCACGGTATATCATCGTGACTGTTACGCGACGCGGACGCTACGCTGACGTGTTTGCACTTCTACAACATTTCTGACATGCTGGAGTGATAAATGCAAGCAGTGTCTACACGCAATCGCCGCTGAAAGGCTGTTCCATTATTGACATCGATGCAACCTTGCAAGATAATCTTTCAATCATCCCCGGCCTCCTTGCGGCACACGCATGCACTGTCGGGTTGCGACACGGTCGCCAGCTATTACGGCTTCGGGAAAGGCATCGTGCTGAAGGTTCTGAGAGCAGGTAATAAACGTTCCCATAGGGTGATGATTTTCCACCAAGCATAAGCATAATGAACAATTCAAGTAATATAATTCAAATATAATGCAATATGGTTTCCCACAGGAGGCGCGGAATTCCGGGTATTTGGCGATAGCTCACTTCCGACGAACCAATACAACAAGGTGCTGGCAGAGGCAAGGGCCTTCATCCTAGCATGCTATAACATGCGCAACTGTTAATCTCTCTGTAACGCACGATTGAAAGTGTGGTAGAAAAAAAATGAAACGCCAAGGTCTTAAGCCACAAAAGCTGTGCTGTCTTCCTTCTACGGACTTAGCCTTCAATGAGAACACATTACGCGGTCATCTAGCTGTGTCTGTAATGCTCAACTGCCTCGAGCCCGATCCCCCTACTCTGGACCCAACCAAATATGGATGGTATCGTCCCGAGGGCAGCATTGTTCTACACACGACTGTCGTACCTACATACACACCCCTGGCACCTGTGTATCTCCTGGAAGTCCTTAAATGCGGCTGCGGCAGCGACAAGGGATGCGCCTCCAGGAGATGCAACTGCAAGGCGCACGGCCTACCTTGCACCCTCTTCTGCAACTGCAGAGGAGAGATGGGTGCCACAACAAATAGACATTTGAACTTTGCTAACAATTTCCTTCTGGAATGAAAGATTATGTTATTGTCAATGTATAGAATTTTGGTTTGGAATACACTGTTTAATTAATTACTGTTTTCATGTGAACAATTATCCGTAATGTTACGTTGAACGTGACTTTTGACTTTGTTTTTTACCTCCAATTGAAGAAATAACCACATAAACGAATTTCTCATGTCAAAATCATATGGAAAAGTGCTATTACATGTGATTCTAGCTAGACCTAGTAGTTAGAGTTTTTATATTTATGTCTACGGAAGTCGGCCGTCATGGCGGCCATTTTGGACTTTCGTCGCTTTCTCGGATTGCCCAAGGATTTTCTTTTGTTATCCGTCTGATATGCTTTATAGACATCCTAATGATGTAGACTCCATCGAGAAAAAAACTTTATCATTCCATGCAGGGTATAGCTGGCGGCGATCTGACTATATAGAGCATTTTCAACTTAGCATTATACGATATATCATCTGTCTCAATATTTGCAGAAACACGTGTTACACCCTGTATTATATTATATGTATATAAATACAATGTATTTAAATACTCATTAAAGTATTTAATTACTTTATTTAAATACATGAAAACTAATATATTTATAAATAAATTTCTTATTACACAAATGTATTTAAATACAAATGTATTCAAATACTGCCCAGCTCTGGCTATATATCTATCTAAACTGTCTTTCCCTGGAATCTCAGGAACTCTTTGTCCAAAAATAAATGTTAAAAGGAAATTTGAATCAAATTTTTGTTATTTTCCTTATTTAGAGGTTACATTATACATACTAATTACTAATACAAAAAAGAAATGACCTACGCCACAGGAAACTTTATTATAGCGGGGTCTATGCTGTACGGTAGGGGTTACGAATTGTAAAAAAAGAGATGGCTGACGCCAGGGGCGGATTTATGGTGTGCGGGGCCCTAGGCCGGTGGGAGTGCGGGGCCCTGAATGAAATGTGGGGTAAATTTATAAAGTCCTTTCCCGCCCTTATTAGTGTTTCTTTTTTCTCCAGACCTTCACAGACCCCTTCAGATACCTCTAAAACATAATTATAAAGTGGGGGAGAGATGCCCCCTTCAACGCCCCTTCCCTCCTACATTACCCCCGCCCTGGACCCCAAAAATAAAATTTCTAACCCAACCTCACTACAACCTAACCAATAACCTGCTAACGAGATCTAAGGGTGGGAAAGGACTAAAATTTGTCCAGGTTAGGTTAGGTTAGTAGTTATTTTTTTTTTTTTTAATCTCTCCCCCACTTTATTATTACGTTTTAGAGGTATCTGAAGGGATTTGTGAAGGTCTGGATAAAATAAAACAAGGGCGGGAAAGGTTTCTAGAATTTTACCAAATGTGATTCAGATTTCATATTAGTTTAACTGAAACTTTTTCCACCCATATTTTACATTATGTTGCTACTAATTTGTGGCATATTATGGTACATGCAATGTAAGAGGTGTTCGAGCGAATAAGAAATGTCCAGCATTCAGATTTTCATTGAAAACATATTTTTTCCTCTGTGGTGCGGAGCCCTTGCGGGAGCGGGGCCTAGGCCATGGTCTACTCGGTCCCCCCTTAAATCCGCCACTGGCCGACGCCACAGGAAACTTTATTTTATGGGGGTCTATGCTGTACGGTAGGGGTTAATAATTGTAAAAAAAAGAAATGGCCGACGCTATAGGAAACTTTATTTTAGGGGGGTCGATGCTGTAGAGGTTAATAATTGTCTGGGATTGGACAAGTAAAAAAAAACACGAAAAAATCAAACACCGATTCCGGTAATACCGGTTTCTGGGCACGGTATCGGTATACCGGTATCGTAACTGATACCGGTGTGAGGACGTACCGGTATTATTTCCGTAAACCGGTATCGGCAATACCGGTATTTTCTTGATACCGCACAACCCTACCCCACACACATGTAAACAAACATTTATTTCCGACGAAAACGATTGCCAGATTCATTCAATACACATCAAAACTATTTAGGAAAACCAAGCTCGAAATCGTTGAAAGTCCACTACCGAAATTTTACCGAAAATGT
>JACEEZ010000785.1:0-2500 GCA_016584305.1 Chionoecetes opilio | reverse complement strand
GAAACAGGTAGTTGAAGCACCTCCCATCCTTGTCCAGGCGCGCTTTAAAACTGTTTCTTTAAACCCCAAAGGCTTCAAGTGTAGCGGGGGGGATAAATTTATTTTCTCCCGGTCAACAAGAGGTTCGTTTAGGGATGTTTCTCGCCCCAGGTAAAACTGCCTCGCGCCCCCCCACTCTTTCTTTAAAATAGGTGCTGGGGTCTGTCTCGACTGTCCCACATGCATAAAAAAACAGGGGGATTCGTGAAACCCCCGGGGCCCGCCCCGACCAAGTAGAAAGTTCACCCTCTTCAAGTCGAAGCCAAAAGGGCCATTGGTTTCTGCTCAAAAATTGGGGTTTTGGTCGGCACGTAAATTAAATGCTTCATATTTCTCTTTGAGAGTTGTGGAAGGGGCCCCCAAGAGGGATTGAGGGAACTGGGGTTTCCCCTTGTGGAGGAAACACACACCCTTTAAAAGGGCGCTTACAGCTGGTTTAAAAGAAGAGGGGCCCAAACTTCGGATCGTATTGAGGGAGGGCCGAGTTTAAAAAAACAGAAAAACCGGCCCACATTCTGCGGGTAAAGAGGTCTTTCCCCCTGCCAAAAAGTAGCCCAAAGTCGGCCTCATGCCTTCTTTCGAAAGAAAGTGATACGCGCGTCCTTGCCCAAATAGATTTTTCCCCTTTGGGGTTGGAGGGCCCAAAAGCTCGGAGGGAAAATCCTTTCGAAAAAGGGTTTTAGATTTCCCGAACCAGATCATTTAAAAATAAATTGTGAAAAAGGGGGTCGGACAATCTTTGTGCTTTTATACTTTTTTTCGTATATTTCCCCGCTCGTCTGTACTGGTGGCCTCGTCCGGGCGCTTTTGGGAAAAATCTGTGAACGCTGGGACAGGAATTTCTTCGCAGGGAGCCCCCGTGGAGGCGGGCAGATGGAAGGTGGGGGGATTTGGGGCTGGGGCCGATTCTTCCGGTTGATGCCCCTTAGTTGATGGCCAAAAAGGAACAAACCGATGGGATGGGTCAAACGGCTCCCCCCCCAAACCCTCGGGAAAACCCAAACTTCCCGTGAAGTTTTTTTGCCCCTTCGTTCCCCCCCCCGGAAAGGGATTCCCAAAAGCAGTCTTTTCAACCGTGTGCGGTTTCCCAGGGGCCCTTTTCTTGGCCCCCCCAGGGTTGACTTTTAAAATAAGCCCCTTTGGCGCGCTTCACAAAAACCTTTTGAAAGTCTTTCCCGTCCCTCGACAGCGTGTTTATTGTCCCCAGATGTAGCAGAAAACGTTCCCCGGGGTTTTTTCCCGCATGACCGTCGCGCCACCCAAGCCATCACAATAAAAAGGGAAAAAAAAAAGGGAAAAATCAGCTGCGTGTCAGAAAAATGAAATTTAGAATTTTAGAATTTAGGAAATTTTGAATGGGATAATGGTGAGAAAAGGGATTGATTTGATTTGGCTAATTGTGGAATTCCCTTTTTTTCGTTCTGTGAATTTTAATTCGATATAAATTTTTCAGAAAAAAGATTGAAAATCAAAACCCCTGATATTAGCATATGTATAGCTCGTTTAGGAGGGGCCTTTTGGTGTTTTCTCAAAAAGTTTAACCCGATAGAGCAAAAAAACAATGGATATTCGGGGCTCGAAAAACCTAAAATTTGTCTAAATCAATTTAAAAACCCCCGCGATTTTTTGGCTGTTACCCAGTGTAAAACCCTGAATGCTGAATAAGGATTCAGCCCCCCCTTCCTGGCAGACATGAGGGCTGTGACAACCCCGAAGAAAAGCTTATTGATTTACAGGTGAAAAATAGGGTTTTTCCCGAAAAAAATTCCCCTTAAAATTACCCTTTCTGGCTTCGGTGTTTATTTGTTAGTGTGTTTCCCTGGGAAATAGGGAAAGCCGGGGGGAGATGATCATTTCCCTTTTCTACTACCTGTCCCGTGTTTAAAAGGGATTCGATCCCACCCTTTGCAAAATCAAAAAAAATTGCCCGGGAAACCCCCTTTTAAGGTGGGGTGCTCCCCGACATGAAAGGGGGGGTTGACAACAGGGCAGCGAAATCGAAGCCCCCGATTTTAGGGAAAACCCGTCGCCTAAGCAGCAACAAAAACACATTGATGGGGCTGATGAGGTATGTTCAATTTCCCTGCCGTTTATGTTTTAGGAGTTTTTCCCCTGCGGGTTTTTCTCATTTTTTTTGCCTTTTATTATTATTTTGGGCCCATAGTTTGGAAACCCTTTCAATTTATTTTTTGGGAATGGGAAAAAAATTTAAAGTTCAAGCAGTATTCACTTTACCCTTTTTTTAACCCTGTAGTAGTGTTTGCCGTGTATCCCCGTAGGGTTTTAGTGGTTAAATAGTGGTATCTTTTGTAAACAGGGTGGGAAACCGGAAAATTTGGGGGTTTGGACTTTCCCCAAAATTTTGCCCAAAGGGGGGGCTGAGGCGGAAAAAAGGGTTTGGAAACCCCTTGCCCTAGGGGTATGTGTCCTGGGAAATGGTGAAACTTGCCCCTTTTGAGAA
>JACEEZ010000784.1:0-40728 GCA_016584305.1 Chionoecetes opilio | reverse complement strand
TCCAGGTTTGTTTTGTTGCAGGTCTGACAATGACATCCTTGATGACCCCTTACACCTGTGGAACAAACCCACTCGCATTTAAACCCGCCACACTGCCCTGCCCACCACCCCTACACCACCACACAAACAACACACACAAAGGAAAAATAGTATCCTTACCATCCTTGTTTGTGTGTGGTGTGTGTGTGGCTGTGTGTGAAGTGCTATGTGTGGTCTTGTTGGGTGGTGTGTGTATTTACACTAGGTAATACACACCCACAAACACAGACACACGACACACACCCACCAAGGAAGTAAAGTTAATTTTTTTTGTTCCTAAACAGAGTAAATCTGACGAGTGGTTTTTCCCTGACAAATGAAATACTATAATATCAGAATTGGACAAGAACACAGAGTTTTAACCACGCACTTTTGGTTGTCACGTTCAAAGGAACCCTTATTCTTTACACAACATAGAAGCATAAGGGATAGGCCCAAGGCTGGGTCACATTTTCGCATTGAACAAAGCCCTTGGCAATAGACAATCTATAATAATTACAGAGTCTTGTTGTTTTGGTGGTCCGAAGGCCCCCAAACACCGACTCCCCAGATGCCCTTCTTCTAACTTGCCCTGAAATCAATGGTTTAAAAATGTATGTATTTCCCCCCCCCCATTCACTCACCCCCATTACCCATCACCCCCCAACCCAATTCCTTTACCCTTACCCCAATCACCACACACCCCATTTTCAACCACCCCAATTAAACATCCTATTCCCCACCTTATTCCTCACCCTCACCCCCACCCATCACCCACACCCATTACACTCAACCCATCACCCCAACACCCATTTACCCCATCACCCCACCCCCATTCAACTCCCATTAACCCATCACCCTAACATCAGGTTTCCTCAATTCCTCGCAACCCCCCAACTTTTTTTTTTCACATTCATGGCTAATAGGCTTACTAAAAAAAAAAAAAAAAAAAAAAAAAAAGTAATCGGATCATTCCATAGTGGGCCTTAAAACCTTCCCCTGGTCACCTGGGTTCAAAAACTGTCCATATGAATGGGAAATTTCCGCCACGGGGGGAGGAACCTCGAGCGGAACCACACACACCAAACACACACACACACCCACACACACACACCAGACAGACACAGTTTCCGCTATCTTTATTATAGATTAGTTTTAACCCTTTCAACGCCCATCTTCCTTTGCTATACAAATCGTCCCTGTTTGGTTAAGCCAAAAGATTACGAAACGTAACTGAACGATACCAAATGAGTTTAGTGGACAAGGTCTACAGGGCCTAGCTTATAAAATATTTGCTTTAGTCCCCCTACACCTAAACTAAACTAAACTAAACTAAACTAAACTAAACTAAACCTCAACTAAACTAAGAACTAAACTAACGTAAACGTAACGTACCGTAAACGTAACGTAAACGGAACGTTAACGTAACGTAACGTAAAACGTAACGTTAACGGAAGAGTAACGTAGAGTAAAGTAAAAGTAAAAGTAAAGTACCGTGTCCAGTAACGTAAAGTAAAGTAAAGTAAACGTAAAGTAACGTCAAGTAAAGTAAAGTTAAAGTGAACTCAACTAAACTAAACTAAACTAACTAAACTAAACTAAACTAACCTTAACCTAAACCTAACCTACATAACCCTGTGGACATTATGGCCACGTGGACGTTATTGGTTTATTCTGAAACCCTGGACCATTTTTGACCCGTGGACGTTCTGACTGGCTACCCATCCACAACCTACTACCACTTGTCCTGCACTGCCCTGCCAACCGACTCTTACCCGACCGCACACAACTTGACCCCAAAGGGAAAGTCGGAACGGCAGCCTCAGTCCTGGGTGCTGTCCCCCCTAAAATGTCCTTGCTAAGTTGTCCCCCAACCTCATAAAACCCCCCCCACCCCGCCTAACTAAAACTTACTGTGACACTCTAGCTGCTTAACACTTGACGGGCCTTAGACACAGCCCGATGCCCTTCCTACAATGGAAGTGCAATATTGAGAAAAAAAAGAAGCAAAAAAAAAGTCCATTTCATGCTTCCCAACACTTGAATACACATCCGTTCTTAACCATTGTGAGCCAACACTATATAAGAAGGCTTAACAATTTCTACTTACGACATGACGGTTCCCTCGCTGTCCACTATCCTCCTCTCAAAGTGTGACGAAGTGAACGTGAGCGAGCGGTTCCTGAGTCCTGGAGTGATTCTTGTTTCAGTAAAACATATATCTATTTGTCTCTTCTTTCCTCTCCCTCGAATTGTGTTTATCCGCTATTTGTTTTTTTTGCAGCACAGGTCACTCTGTTAAAGGTTGACATGATGCGCAGATGACAAACTGTCCTGACTTCTTTGAGAGTTAGTAATAATGAGTAATGGTGGCTTGTATGCTGCCTCGCCGAATTCCCACAGTAAATTAAAACCCGGCTTATCCTTTGTGGCGCGGGACGACCCTCTGCAGCTCAGTGGCTATGTCCCCGAAGCAGTGAAATTCATCCTTGTTAAATTTCTGACAAAATAGAGATGGACTCCCTCAAAACAGTTGCCTAGGTAAGACTGTCATGCCCATTATTTTATGGAAATGAATTAAGTAGGAGAATTAATTATTATAAAATTCCCGAGTTATGCTTGTAAGCAATTCTTCTTTTTTTCAGTTTTTTTCCACATATGGGACTCATCCGTATTTCTTCTATTCCGCCATCTTTGTCTCTTCAGTTGGCCATCCTAGACGCCCATTTTTTGGTTTTTATCTTCTTTCGTTCAATCACCCGCCCATTTCTTCCTCGTTCCTTCAAAAAATTCCCACCTCCCCCGATATGCCGTATGGAGACACAATCAGTAGGATAATTATTCCTTTGCGATCAGTAATAACTAATGATGTCCAGATCCTTTTATCCTTTTTGGCCAGCTATTCTGGTCAGACCAAGTTTTCCTCCCAGGATTCTTAAGGTCTTTTGTCAAAATAATCCCCCAATCGGTTTATCGTTTTTAATGGTCAATATTAATGGGACGTGGAGTAACGATTACACGCTAAAAATGAAAACCTACCAAATTTCTATGCTTCCATATTCCATACCCTTTCACTCAAAATGTGGTTCGGACAAGTTGACGTGCCCCCGAAATCATACCTTTCCTTGGGTTATTAAACTAAGGCCAATATTAAATTCCTTCAGTAATCAAAAGTAAAAAAAATGTTTATATTATTAGCCACATTTTTTCTTTATATACGCAAGTTTTCATTACTTAATAGTTTTTCGGATTATAAAGCCTTTGTTCATTTGTGGTTCCCGCGGCGAACACCATTCAACAATTTCCCTTTGGTGCGGGTGGACCATAACTGCCCCAGACGGCAGTGTTTTTTCATTCCATCTCTCCACCTTATGTAAGTCCGCTGACCATGCTTCCCCTGTCCTCCCCCCCCCCTTTCCCTTGTTTATCATTTATTGTTATACTATAATTTTCAAATATGGCTATCTATGTTTTGTGTACGCGAACGTACAGGAGGTGCACCCATCCTTATAATAATTTATAACGAGAGTTTCCAAGCCCATCTCTCACTTAGGGAGAGGGCTTTCAGCGGAGGCGGCCCCCACGCCTTCCCTCAATGAACAACATGGTCCCACATTGTGTTATCCACTACATCCCAACTCCTTTTATTCTCACATTCTCTTTCCCTACATATATATATTCAAGTTAATACCGATAAGTGGCTCATCCGTGGTATATAAGTGGTAAAATTCCATAAGAATGATTTCTGTAAGGGAACTTATTTGCTCTATTGTATCTTTGCCCGTTTTTCCCAGATTAGAGTTTATGTAGTGTCACGATCTCAAACAGCAATAATGTTTCATGGCCGAATAAATAGAGGTTGTTTCAAATATAGTTCCCTTGTTGTTTAATTATAAAAACCCGTGGATTATTTCTGTATTAAGGCCAATATTTCCCCACACTTCCAAAAGAGTTTCCGCCCTTTACTTAGTATAACCCCCTAGTACCGACACGACTACCCAGATCAAATCTAATATTATATAAACTAACGTGCCCCCCGGGAGTAATCATAGTGAAAATCTTCATCAAGGGCTTGGGTGCAGCAAATCACCCATAACCTAAACCTTATTAATCTTTTCCCCTTAATTATACCCCCTTGGGGTTAAAAGTACTCTCCCGTAGTGAGAAGTGGTCAAACTATAATCAGATAGTGAAGTCAGAAGCCTAAGTGTAAAATCCCTCCTTCAAGTTGTAATCTTTTATCAAATCATCCCCAAATAATATCCTTCAAGTAACGTTGACCAGTTATAAAACCCCCATACCAGTGACCCCCAATTTCTGTCATGACAAGACTAGTATAAATCAAGCATTCTAAGCGGCCGGGCTGTAGTGAACAACGAGTCAGGCTTGTAGGAATTGACGACAAGGAAAATATAAGTGCCATGCTCTCATTATTCAAGCCTCGTCTATTTTCCTTTGCGGGAAATAAAACAACAATGTATTCTTTTCTGTTACACTTTTATTAAGATCCATTTTTACCATTTATTTGTGTGTATTGCTACGTTGAAATACTGCTTCTATGATGAAAAAACACCCAGGAATATTGAC
The DNA here is from genome assembly GCA_016584305.1 of Chionoecetes opilio. Lineage (NCBI taxonomy): Eukaryota > Metazoa > Arthropoda > Malacostraca > Decapoda > Majidae > Chionoecetes > Chionoecetes opilio. Next base: position 36,123 of record JACEEZ010000784.1, on the reverse strand, counting down.
CGTACTTCAGACGCAGCCAAGAGCAAGAAGCAGTATATAGTGAGATCCTGGTTACTGACAGACTATTTAAACACATTCCTGGTGAGCCCGACCATTCGTTTGCCCGACGACCTTGTTACCATTGTACCCAGGATCATATGGGTACCCTATGACCCTGATTGTACCCCCACCACCCATGCATCATATAATATCACCATTTCTACGTAGCGTGCCCCTTCACACCCAGATCTTTTCTTTACTACAAAAAATCGTCTGTTGTCGAGCCATAAAATTACGAAAAGTAACTGAATATACCAAATTAGTTGGTCGACAAGGACACTAAACAGGTCGTATCTATAGAATATTGCTTATATAGACTAAACAAAAGTCTAGTGACACCCAAATTACAGTGAAAATTACGATCTGGGCCTCAAGGGGTTAACCTATTGACTGCACGAAGGCAATATGGCCCGGTTTACACAGGGCGTTTTCAAACGTTTTTTCTTCTTTTACACGCGTTAGCTAAATGCACACGAAGCGATTTCAATCACAGCGTCTAAGACAACGCGCAGCAGTAGCGTGTGTGCACCCCAATATACTGTCATTGACTTTGCTAACGTGAGTTTGAAAACGCCTCGAGTGTTGATAAAGTTGATTAATTTAGTGTAGTTATCCATCACACCCTTTAGAAAACTTAGAAAGTATGCTTAAGGGGAAACTAAACAGTATTGCAAGACATCGCATCTGTTGCCCTTTTTTCATAACTTCAAAGACATTTTGAGTGTAAGGCGTTTTCTGCGGGGATCCTGATTGCGGGGATCCTCAAATTTCGATCCCTGTTCAACCATCCAGGGAAGAAGATTGGCCCGACCCGCAATCATTTGTTGTTGTTGTGACCGTTTGCAACCGAAAATTTTCCGATTGCAACCAAAAATCCCCCGCAAAATAAAGGCGTTTTCTGCGGGGGATTTTTGGTTGCAAACGGAAAATTTTCGGTTGCAAACGGTCACAACAACATCAACAACAAAGGTTTGGCGGGGTCGGGCCAATCATCTTCCCTGATGGTTTGAACAGGGGATCGAATTTGAGGCAACCGAAATTTTTTATCGGTGTTCTTTTCGGTTTTGCAAATCAGGAATTCCCCGCAGAAACACTTAAGTATAATTAGTCTAGCTTATATTTTTTGTGAACAAAAAAACGCTGAAATACGCGAGGTGTATTTTCTGTTTAATAAGAGTACAACACTGAACAACGCTTCAAGTGCCAATACAACAAGAGGGAATTTTACATAATACATACATGACAATTTGTCCCACAGTGAGTTCCGTTAACGTTTTTTTGGTGGGACGACTCACACATGCTCCCGCCACCTTTGAACTTTTTTCCCAGTGGAAGGTGGAAGGTCTTCCCAGCGGTGGCGGTGTCAAATCAAAACATTTGATATAATAAGGAACAAAAATACTAATATGATATAAGATTAACTTATAATGACAATGGTACATAATAGTACTTTTAGCTTAAAATCATAAATAATATTAATATTAATATGAATAGAATACTTATAATAGCCTATACCTTAACAATGATAAAAAAATAATAAAATATGATGACGAACATGATAATACTTGCTGAGAATAATACTAACCATAGTAATAGTAACAATGATAAACCAAAAAATAACATTGTTTTTTTAAAGTATACGAAAGTTATTGAAACGTTGAAAAAGCCGTCCACCGCCGAGGTTCCAGTCACACTTTCTTGTCAACTGTAGCCAACCACCTGTCCTTCCACTCACGCCTCAACAGCCACAGTCCTAATCCTTACTATTATACTTGTAACTCACAGCGAGTCTTATGTTTTAAAGCGATTGCCCGAGCTTAAGGTTAAATCCTTGAAACTGTGTTTTTCCCTTTTTTCCTCTTGCCTCACGCCCCCCCTAGTCCTTACCCACGCCCCTCGGGTTAAGAAGCCGCAGCACTAGCCCAATCCCCTATCAGCTAGACGGCTAACCCTAAGTCGCTTGAGGCTGACAGAGTGACCCATCGCCACCCTCCGGCTCTTTTTGGCTTGCACCCTAAGAGCAGGCGCTGATGGAATGAAGCTTCCTCCTATTTCCTTCCCACAAAAGGTTGATAAATTAAATACCCCCTGTTTTTTTAGATCATAAGTCCCACCCCACTACTACTACTACTAACCACTAAACTAACTACTACTACACTACTTACCCACAAAACGTAAAGTTAGTCAAGCCTTCGTCAGTAAAGGCATTGGGACTAATTGGTTTATTCCCCCCTTTTTTATCGGGTACACGGGCTTATTCTTACTTTCTGTTTTATCAAAGATTTTACCTCTTTGTGAATATTTGGATAACACCCTGATTCTGTACCACTGCCCTAATGATCAGGATAAATAATATTATAAGTCCCTTAAAACGACGGTTCTTTGAAAGCATTTATTCATATTGGAACGCTTGGCATTTCTTCCCTCCGAAAATCATTGTAAAGTGAGGCCTACACATTTTTACTTTCAGTTCAAGTTGAAACTGAAATGAGCTAAAATAAATCTTGTGGCCGCAAATGTGCATTTTTGGTTTTCGGTTAGAACCATTCTGCCGAGAAGAAGAGATACTGAAAGAAGGAATATCCCTAATTACATGGCTAAGCAGTGTGCCCTGTTCAGAGCAAGGCAAACGGATTTATACGGTAAGTAAATGTTTTGTTTATTTTTTTCCTCTCTTAATTGTTCTTGAAATAAGGTAATAGTATTAATTAGGAAGCATGACAAATAAATAGAGTTTTTGGTGAGAGCAGAGTATTGCGCATCATAGACCGTCCCAATTGTTTAGCTTGTTTTGCTTTTGGTTAAATACTTGAATATGCCCCGCGAATTTCCCTGAGAAAGACACAAGAACAGGTCCAGCTGCCCAGGCCTGTGATAAGCATCATTGGACATCACCAGGGTCATAGTGTCCCAAGGGATCCTCGCATCCTCAACAACCACACAGCCAGCGATAATATGGGCGGTAGGCCAGCCAGACCTCCCACGGCACTCATGACAACACGGCTGCTTGGACCTGGGATATCCTGCCGCCCTTTCGCGCCCCCTCCCTTCGATCCCTTGCATACACCTACCACTCGCCTTCCTTTGCAGTGAACCTTTCTAGTCCACGATCAGTGTATTTAATTTGGTAAGTAGTAATTTGGTTTTGAGGGAAATACTTTGGAACTCACTCCTTCCGGCTTTGACTGAAATGAACTCTTACCGCAAACTGTTATATTGTATGCGTATTGGTACTTCACAATCTTGTAAAAGGTTTTCCAGCGTGGCGCTCACCTTTGGTCTACCCACACGGCCGCTATGAACTATGAGTGCCTCAAAAAATTCTTAGTCCAGTTTTTAGGTTAGGTTTTTTAGGTTATACCTTTGTTGGTTAAGTTTAGGTTTAGGTTACTTTGTGGTTTTAAGGTTTTATGTAGGTTTCGGTTAACTTTTTGTGGGTACGTTAAGGTTAGGTATACTTTTGGGTTGTTTAAGGTTTTAGTTTAGGTTAGATTTTTTACATATAGTGACTTTGAATGATTTTTTTGGGAGCCATAAATCACTTATATTTGGCTTCCCCCACCAAAAAACCCCGTATTCCGCCGTTTTCCCCCAGGCTTGTTGGGGCTTATAGGGGGAAGAAAAAAAAAAGAAATAGGGGTGAAGGACTTCTTTCCAAAAGTTTTTAACCAATTTATGACTTACCGATGTTACACGTTTGTTTTGTTGTGTTTTGTTGTGTTTTGGTAAACGTTTGGAAGAAGTCTTCACCACCCTATCTTTTTTTTCTTCCCCCTATACCAACAAGCCCTGGGCACTTTTTACTGGCCGGGAAATACGGGGGTTTTTTTGTGTGGGGACGCAAAATATAATGTGATTTATGGCTTCCCAAAAAATCATCAACGTCAACTATCATGTAAAAAATCTAACCTAACCTAACTTAACCACAAAGTTATAACCTAACCTACCCGAACCTAACCTTAACCACAAGTATAACCTAACTAACCTAACCTTAAACCCACAAAGTTATACCTAACCTACTACCTAACCTTAACCACAATGTTATACCTAACCTAACCTACCTAACTGGACTTAAGAATTTTTTTTGAGGGGCAACCTCATAATTTCATAGCGGCCGTGTGGTTTAACCGAAGGCTTGAGCGCACGCTGGAACCTTTTTACAGATGTGGAAGGTACAATAAGCATACATAAACATGCGGTAGTTCATTTCAGTCAAAAGCCCGGACGGATATTTCTTCCAAAAGTATTTCCGGGAAATATGGAGGGGGAGGTGCAGTCAGTTTCGTACATAAGTTTAGTTCGTCACTAAAAAGTTGCGTATCTATCTTAAACCATAGTCCCCCCCCGTGTTCGTACACGCAGCTCAGAGTTTTTTGAACTTGGACTACTAAGCTACGAAACGACATCAGTTCTACGAAAAAACTCAAATCATGTACGAAACTACTAACAAAACCTGGGTACGAAACACTTTTGTGTACGAAAACTCCCCTGTAACCGTAGGAGGTTAGGTTTTAGAAATATTTTGGGGGTTCGAAGGGCCGGCAAGAAAGCCTCCCCGTTTTTGGAGGTTTTTCAATTTGGGTTTTAGTTTTAGGAAGTTTAGGTGGGGATTTTTTACACTAAGAACCCGACAACTCCCCTTCACAATTTGGAGTTTGGTTTCTATTTACCTTATTGGATTCTAGGTATTATTATAGTGGGGTTTTTGCCCATACTCCCCCTTCTCCCACAAAACAAGCTTGGGGACCTGGGGAAGTGCGGGATTATTTTGGCTGGGCTACAAAATAAACATCGCAAACCACATAGCTTTGTGAGTTAGGGGTGGTTGAAAAAATTCACTAGATCTAGGGAAATTATTGGATTCTTTCCGAAAGTCCAGAGACGTTGAAACCTGACGATCCTCACAGATGATGACCCAAGTGTCGAGAACCCCCCCACCCCGCCCGCTAGGGGAAAATTAGGGTTTAATTTGTTTAAGGTTTAGTTTAGGTTACGATTTTGGTTTTGGTTTGTTTAGACTTGGTTAGGTTAGCTTAGGTTAGATTTTGGGTTTTAGGTTTAGGTTATCGGTGGGTCAGCCCCCCGCTAGGTTAGGTTTCATTTGGGCTTAGGTTAGGTTAATTTTTGGGTAGGAAATTTCTGTAGATTATAGGAATTACCCTAGTCTAGAGAATTTTTACCCCCAATACACAACTCTTAAATTACGTGTTTCTTCCTGAACGCATAATTTGTTCCCCACCCCGAAAACAACCCCTGCATTTCCACAAGGTTCCCAAACTTGTTTTTGGGGAGTTTGAGAGTATGGGCCAAAACACTAGACATTTACCGATTCTAGAAACATTCTCTCTATGTACTTCCCGTCGCAAATCAATTCCTTTTTGGAGATATTGACATTGTTGCTTATAGGGAGGGTGAAAGAGACAAAGGGTTTTACGTCCGTCACACGCTTCTTCCTTCTTGTGAACCCTCCTTCACATCTGTTTCTTCCCTTGGCCCGCGGACCCACTTCCCTTTAATGCCATATTTGCTTTAAGGTTTGGAGGTTACGTGTTGGAATAGGTTAGGTTAGATTTAGTGGAAGTCCGAAAGGTGGGGTTTTAGGTTAGTTTAATTTTCCATATTCTCAATTACACTCCCCTTCTTATTAAAAAGTCTTATAGCTCCGAAAGTTTAGTGATTTGCCGCCGAGTTTCATAGAGAGAATCTTTTCTAGAATCTATTGAAGGGGAACAGAACACATTCCTCCCCTTTGTGTAGGGAATTTCTGTCCTAGTGTACAAATTGTATGGTTAGTTTTGTTAGCTAGCTAAGTTTAGTAATTTTTTTCTAGATCTAGGTACATTTTCCTTAGATAGGAATTTTGAAAACTCCCTACATAACTCCAAGTTACGTTTATTTCGACACAGTAATTTTTCCCTACCCGAAAAGCTGCTTTTTCCACAAGGTCCCCCACACCCACACTTGTTTGTTTCGGGAAGGGGAATTGGGGTCGGCTCTTCCCCGTGGGAACGGGGAAGAGTAAAGGGCAAAATTCGTAGAAATTTCCAAAACTAAAATAACACAGGGGGGTATGTGTGGGCCATCGGGCTTCGTTTAAGTAATCAAATGCCCATTTTTGTTTTTTACACTAGGACTTATCATTTTCTACACATCATAGAGTAATGGTTTGTTACCTTTAATGGATTCTGATAAACATCCGTCGTAAATTCCTACTTTCGAGATTATAATATGTTTTTTTAGACACAGTGAATAGGTAATCGGAAAAATCTACTAACCTAACCTTTGGACTCCCTAAGAACACTTAACGTAACCTTTTCCTGACCGTTAAATTTTTTTCTTTTTTTTTTGTTGTTTTTTTTTTTTTGGGGGGGTTTTTTACTTTTCAAACATTAATTGGTACGAGAATTATAATTTTTCTTTCCCTTGTAATTTTGATTTGGTAAAATGTGGTCACATTAAAATTTGTCGGAAATGCCCTCTTTTTGCAGTTATCCACCCTCCATAAAAAACCTATGACCCATCCAGGAAAGTTTTTTTGGGCGTGGCAAGGGGGAACCAAGTTATTGTATGGGGCATTTAATTATGTAGATAAAGCGTAAATATATCCGGTTAATTCCACTATGGGATGATTATGAAAGCTGAAAATACAATCAAAATATATAACCATAACCTACAGATACCTACCTATTTCCTAGGAATTCCCCTAACCTAACCTAACCTTAAGGGTGATAACTGCAACATGAGGCCCATTTCCGAGATTATTACTGTGACCATCACTTCTTAACACACAAAATATATAGGAATAAAAATACTTTTAAAAACGTACTAGTTTCTACTAAATTTTGGGGTGAATACCATCTAACCTAACTCCCAACGTTTAACCGACTAAGCCAATTTCGCGGAAAAAAAATCGTCCACGGCAAAGGAAAACTTGAGGGCGATGCAGGTCACAAGAGAAAGAAAGAGTGAAGGCCGCACATAAACACTTTGTCCTCTCTTGTCCACTTTTCGAATCTCCAAAAGTAATTGGTTTTTTGCAACGGAAGCGTCATGAGGAGTTTTTTTCTTAGAATCCCTAAAAAGGTAAACATTAACCATGGTCCCCACTGTGTAGGGCATTTCTGGTCCTAGTGTAAAAATATACCCTAATTCCCCATTTAGGGTAGTGGAGTAAAGATTTTGTTTTTGTATCAACCCTCAATATTCGTTTTTTACTACCTAGGACGGACTAATCTTTTTTTGTCTACATGTTCTTTTACTAACCTTCCAGCCTCTTGGAAAACTGTTAATTTGGTCAAAAAAGGGAGTTTAGGTCAGGTTAAGTTTAGTTTTATTTAAACTCAAACTAAACCTAACCTTAACCTTAACCTTAACCCTAACCTAGCCTAGCCTGGCTGCTGTCAGTGAGGGAGGGATTGGCCTGTGGCACCTGACTGTGCTGATGGCGACGGCGGACGTTTTTCACTATTTCTTTTTTATTATCATTTATTTTCGTGATTTTCCCATCGAAGTAACAAGCTTGCCAAGAGGTTTTGAAGGTTGTAGAAGCCGTGGGTATGACAAAAGATTTTGTCCTTCAAATAAGGTAGTAAGCTAAGATATGGCAGGGGCGTAAAACGAATCTTTAACCAAACCAAAATATCAGATTCTTTCCAAACGCATACAAATGTATCAAAAAATATAGTTTCATCTGGAAAAAGGAGGCATTGAATAAGCGAATCTTTACCGGTCCGTGAACTAACAGGTGGTTCCCTGGGTGATATATAATTTCTATAAAAGAAATTATAACACAAGTGTGAAATATTTTTTTGTCGTTTATTTTTGTTGTTTTGGTTTGGCCAGTGAAAAGCCCAGTGTTCCTGCTTAATAATACCAACATATATTATACAGACTGGGCCTTTCACTGCAAAACCTTTTAATAAAACCACGATTTGTGTATTGTAGTTTTTCTTCTTCTGCGGCATAAATATAAAAAAAAATTTGTTTTTTTTTTTGTAGTATTACATTCACCTTCTGGACACTAACAAATATAACCTACCGTTTTTTTTGGTAACTTTTCCACCAGGATTGGCCCGGCCCGCCAACCTAGCCGAGCATGGGGCCGCTTATTTTCCCAAGTCCTGGAAGTCCGCCTTGCACGGGTGAAATACGCTTGAACTGTCGCTCTGTAGCTAACCATCGGATTTTCTCCAACTACCATCGTTGTGATTCCCACACAAAGTTAACATATGGTTAAGGAAAACCTCACCGTGCCCAAAGTAACCTAACCTGACCGTGGTCAAGAGTAAAGTAGGCGACCCTTTTGTGTAGGGCTTTAGGCCGGTTCCCCACTACCCGCTCTAACGGCCGCTGTTGCCCCGTCACCGCCCCACACTGACTTCCACCATCCATCACCGCTTGAAGTGGTAAATTTTGTGGTAAACGGGCACAGTTTGCATCTCCGCTAGAGCGGACACGCGCCGAGTGGGAGAGATTGACCCTTGATTTTAACTTTGTACGGCACCGTTACGCGGTTGCGGGGGTCGAACTTTATTGTGACGTCCATGTTGTTCATTGTTTTTGTACGGAGGGCCGTAACAAGCGAGCTACTGGAACCGTACTTTACACCAACCATCCCGGGTTGGCCCCAGTTCTGATAATTTAATTGCCTATTTTGTTTATTCTATGTTTAAGGTTTAGGTAAAGTTTAGACATTGGACCTAATATCTAACTAGAATTTACTGTTTCAAATTTTTATATATATTATATATATAATATATCTATTTTTTTTTAGTCCCTCCCCAGGTCAGAGGTTTGTTAGGCAACTCCCTTGGAGCGAATTAACCTTAGTTTTTTTTTTTAAATAAGGGAGGCTAATGGCCCCCTCCTTGGATTTGTTGCTGCAAGGTCATTAACTTATCCTACCTCCTGATTGGGTTTTTCACTAAAAAACACGAAATCTGCATCGTAATAGTATAGAGTAAACCCTACCTAATTGGAACAAAGATAGAATGAAAGTGGATAACGAAATAATGTATGTGATTTAAAGGAACCAAACTATAAATTTTACCGTTAAGTTTATGCTGGCTTGGTTCCCCAACACAAGCCAGGTTGAGCTGGCTCTGCTGCACTCTGGGGAGACTCAACAAAACAGAGCGCAGCTCTGGTGTTTGGGCGACCGGGAAGACACCGTGGTTGTTCTTCCGTCCCCTAATAGAAAACAAACAGTTACCAAAACCGGCCGAAGGAATCAGCAAAAATGTCCAGCCAGCCGCAAATGTTTGTTTTTAGTTGGTCCACCGGGGTCTATACCGGGTTCCCCCCTCCATCGCCCTGGTACTGGTTCCATCCGGCCCCGGCCGAACAGGCGCAAACGGATGCGCCGTCCCTTTATAGCCCGTCCGCGTACCAGGCCTCTCACCGTTTCACATTGCGCTTTTTTACTCGCCCGGCAGGGAGTTTTGAGCAATACTCAAACACTCCCTGCCGGAGCGATTGGGCCGGCAAATCCCTTGAACTGTTTCAATGACGGGAAACGGCCCCACCGTGTGGGTCCCTCACCGTAATGCTGCCCGTCCGCACACAAATTTCGTTTTCACCACTGTGGCGAATGGTTAGCCCACATGGCTTCTGTGTGACAGCAGCATAAAGTTAAAGATTACATGGCTATTGTGGAAGTTTTCGCTCCATGTTTCCAAAGTATACTATAATTTTGTAATACTTTATGTGTGTGTAGTTGTCCCAACATTTCTTTTGCTATTGCATACTTGTTTTTGGTGACTGGCAAATGTCAGTGGGGTTTTTTTGTTTCCGCTTATGTGTTTTAAGAGAGGCCACACCCTCCCATCTGCCTTTCTGACATAGCTAGCCCTTTAAAACATTTTTTTTTTATTAATGTATACATGCATTCCAGTGGGGAACAAGACACAAGTGTATGGGACGCTAAATTGGTCCACACAAAACACAGTTTTTTTCCTGTTTCTCACGGAGAACCCTATGCCTTTGACAGACCATTGAAGGCTGTACAAAAAGTGGTTTGGAAATCAATGCTCCTTTACAACATCTACAACATGAAAACATCCAGGCTGAGGACACCAAAAAGATTTGAACTGGGGAACAAACAAAAAGCAGGTTTGGTCTAATGTTAATATGTTTGATACAGGTTCTTAAAACCCCTAACAGACAGTGTTATTTAGTTTTTGTTAGCCTATTCCTGAGTCCTGTTTTTTTCCATTCCTGTTTTTTAACTGCCTCACTGCACTCCTCACCATTGTAGCTGAAGCTACATCCCTTCCTTGTTTGTGTTTCTCCTCTATTACTACCTTCCATGCTGCTTGTTTGGGCACAGGGTCCCCTACCCTTCCCATTTATCATCTTTTTTCTTTGACATTGTTTATCCCTCTCATCTCTCAAACTATACATTGCCCTTCCCAAATATGAATATTTCCACTGCATCCCAATACAATCAGCATAATTTTGGTCCAACAGTAAACTTTCAGTGTCTTTCTCACAGACACTCATTGAAATAGATTTTAACTAGGATATTATATATTTTTTGTCATTCTCTCACAGTACAATATTATCCCACAAGTGGTAGTTTATTAAACGGCTTCCAGTTTGTACCCTTATTTCACCATTTCTGCATTTATCATTTGCCTACCTTATGTGGCCATGGCCTAGCCTTACACCAACAACCTGTTTTGTACAGCAGTGGTTTATAATAGTAATGTTTGTATGTACAAACAAGATTGTATAAGGTAGGCCTATGCACATAAGTAGGAAATGATGGTATGGAGCAATATCACTGCATAATTAATTACTACAAATATTAGCTACTGGCCATTCCCTTTGTAAAGCAGTAATAATAGAAATTACATGGCTCTAGCCAGTCATTTGGATATGTGTAATTTAATCCATCATATGTTCCCACTCGGCCACTGCGTTATTTTTATTATGTATCGTGCTTTCTTTTTTTCAGTGAATGTCTTTCATCCTGTTTTTTCCATTTTAAAAAAAAAATTCTTAGGTTGTAAATTTTTCCCAGTTGTTTAGGCTTTTTTAATGCTAAACTATCCCCCAGTTATTTTTTTTTTCGTCTTTTTCTAAAAACATTGCCATAGCAATTCCAAAGCTTTTTCATCAGATGTCAACCCTTTGAAATATTTATTGCATTTTATGTACTCCTTTCCTACTTTTAATGCGTTTTGAGTAAAAAGAGGCTTCAAGTATATATTTTCTTTCTCTACAAGATGTTTGCACTAATCTCACTTTATAAGATCATTGTTTGCAGTATTATTTTTTTGATTACATGAATAAATGGGCTGTTTCACACAATAGTTGTTCTACTTTTACACATTATTATAGCCAGGCCCCAAATAATTTCCATTAGGCCCCCCCCCCCCCCCAAAAAACAAAAATTTTCCCGTAAAATCACTAACATCAGTCACAGGCTTTGCAATAATGCCAATGGGTTTAAGGTTGGCCAACATGTCCCGCGTTTTTTTTTCCATTTTAGATGATGAATTTGCCTTATTTAATCATTAAGCAATGACCAAAAGTAAGTCCCATAAATATATGAAAAAGTTTTCCATTGTTTTTCATTTTCATAGATTTGGTGGGTTTAAGATATTTAAAACTTAAATAACGTAATTTGTGGTTCAGTTTGCAAAAGATAAGTATCTGAGAAATATATTTCCATCCCTGATCTTTTTTTAGCGTTTGAGGAACAAATCGCGAACTAGTAGATTGTCATTCATTCCCTAACCTTGTAAACATGTACACATTAATCTAAACATTGGTATTTTTTTTCTAATCTCAAATTGTTTCGCGTTGTAAAAATACAAGATGTTTATTTCTATAATCATGTATTGTATCCTTTTATTAACTGAAACTCCTGTTTTTTTTTCTTTATAATCATATTTTTTTTCCGCTTTAAAGAAAGTAAAAGTAGAACACTGTTAACATGATGGCTGGTTGTTATTAGATCCTTCCTTGCTGAATTTTTCGAGAAGTACTTATTGGGCACGGAACTTCCCCATTGATTTGGGCATCGGAGAAGCGTTTTTGTGTAACAATTCCCCTCTTGCAAAGAACAACCCACCTTTGGCAGAATGCAAATTTCTGTTTTCATTAAACGGGATCTTATAAAAAGGAGGAATTTCATGATACTTATAATTTTCCGTAGTAACTTCTCCTTAACTTGCCATCAAACAAATAGGAATATCTGGGAATTCTTTCCTTTAAAGATCCATAAAGGACAGATTAACTAATAATTCATTCCTGGAGGTGCAGAGGTCAAATTTTTGCACCTTCTGGAAGGGTGTGCATAATTGCACCCTAGTTTGTACAATAGGGGGTAATATTGCACTCTTCCACAAGGCGCAATAACGGTAGTTTTTTGAAAAACGTGGTGTGCAGCTTTTGCAACCCTTTAAGGTGTCAAAAGGTGGGACATAACTTTTTGCAATTTTTAAATGGCAAGTTTTTCACCCGTAAGATGCAAATTTGTTTTGCCCCTTATGGGTGCAAAAGTGCATCCCTTCCAAAAGGGTTGCAAAAGTTTTGCACACCTATAAAGGTGCAAAAGTTGCACCCCTAAGGTGCAAAATTGCACCCCTAAAGGTGCAAAAGTTTTTTTGCACCCACTGGAAGTGCAAAAAGTTGTGCCACCCCTACAGGTGTAAAAGTGTGCACCCCTAAAGGTGCATTTTTTTGCACCCCATCATGGCTGCCCAAATCCGCACCCAAAATTCCAATCCCAAAGGTGCACAAAAGTTGCACCCTAGTGTTAAGGTTGCAACCCTTGCACCCTGAAAGGTGGCAAATAGGTGATAGTTTTTTGCACCTTTAAAGTTTGCAAAGTTTGCACGCTTAAAAGGTGCATTTTCTGCACTATATGGGGTGCAAAAGGTGCACTCCCTCCAAAAGGTTCAAAAGTTGCACCTATAAAGGTGGCAAAACCTGTACCCCTAAAGGTGCAATTTTTTTGCCCCCTAAAGGTGCATTTTTTTGCCCCCTTAGCCCAAATTTACTATGTGGGGTACTCCCAAACGGTGAACTTGACGACTGGTTTAGTCCATTTTGTTTTTACTAAGACCATACTCGATTTTACTAGTAGTTTACTCCAACAAAAAATTCTAACCCATTGTTACTCAGCGGAAATAACTTTGGTTTACTCCCGTTTTGACCCCACGGCTTTAATTTATGCCAAGTTGAGTCACCATGACTACCTTTTTTGTTTTGTGTGTACTACTACTACTACTAACGGTACTGTACTACGACTACCTACTACTCCTACTACTACTACTACTACGACTACTACTACTAACTACTACTACTAACTACAACTACTGGTACTACTAACTTTTTTTTTACTACCCCTTTTTCCCCCCCCCCCCCCCTTTTTTTAACTACTACTAATAACTACACTATCGCTACTAACTACTCTACTACTACTACATACTAACTACTACTACGCTACTGTACTTGGACCCTACTACTACTACTACTACACTACTACTACAATACTGTACGGGACTACTACTACTACTACTACTACTATACCTACTATTTTATTGGACTACTATTTACTATATAATTCTACTACTACTACTCTACTACTGGTACTTGGCTACTACACTACTACTAACTACAGGGTACTTGGACTACTACTACACTACTCTACTCACTACACTGGTATTGGGACTACTCACTATACTACTATACTACTACTACACTACTACTACTGGTACTTGGATACTATACTCTTCTACCACACTACTACTTTTCTGGTACACCCATCGTATACATCATAAACTACTACTATTACTACTATACACTATACTCCCTTTGGAAACAAAGCTTTTTTTCTTAAAAGAGCGGGGAATGATAGTCTCCTAATAAAAAATATTTTAATCTTTGGTTCAATATCCAGCCAAATAAAATTTTACGAAAGAAAACGCTTAGAGTTGAGGTTCAATGTAAGTTTTCTTCAAATAAAAGTAGGTAAATGAGATTAATAGTGTCCAAAACATGTAACAATCTTTAGTTCCGGGTTTAGCTTAATTACTTATCCTAAAACATAGATCTTGCCATTATTACCCTTTAACTTTCCTTTTTACATGACAATGTAACCAAAATTTTCTGTTTTTCCCAAGTGGAAAGGGAAATGTTTTTGAATTTCAAAAAAAAAACAAAAAATGAAAAATATTAAACCCGGTCAGAGGAGGCGGGGCTTTGCCCTTTCCCTTTCTTCACCGTCAAAATTTCCTTGTGTCTGCTACCAAAATGACCGGGGGGGGTGTTTCCAGGTAATAGGAATTTCCTAAGCCTGCTGGGTGGCGCCAGTATTGGGGCCCCATTCCCCGGGCCCCCCAACCCAGCTGCTCCCTTGACGAAAGCATCCGTCCCCCTTCTTTAGGCTCGTCGGGTCACTATTCCCCAAATCTAGCAAGTCTGTGGTTTTTGAGTGAAGCCTTGGCTGTAGCTCCGAAAAAACCATAGGTTTTCTCGACAATACCCTCATTGTGATTCCCACACAAAGTTGGGACGTCCTCTGTATGATCCAGGAATAACTGCCGGTGAACTCACGCCATCCATACCTACGTAAACGTGATGAACTGCTCGGGTTGACAGCGTCAAACCGCGGACTTGAGTGACTCTCACTGATATCGAGGACTTCAAATGCGTCTCCGAGGGCCCTGACATCAGGCGTCTACACGTATTGCGGGAGACTTTGAATCATGTCCGAGGTGACTCCACTTCATCCGAGGTGACTACACTTCATTCGAGGTGACTCACTGTCATCCGGGTGACGTCACTGCCAGCGAGGTACTCCAAGTCATTCCGAGGTGACCACTGTCAGGGGACTCACGGGGACTCCACTGTCATTCCGAGGTGACTTCACTGTCAGTCCGAGGTGACTCCACTGTCATTGCGAGTTGACTCCACTGTCATTCCGAGGTGACTCCACTGTCATTCCGAGGTGACTCCACTGTCATTGCGAGGTGACTCCACTGTCATTCCGAGGTGACTCCACTGTCATTCCGAGGTGACTCCACTGTCATTCCGAGGTGACTCCACTGTCATTCCGAGGTGACTCCACTGTCATTCCGAGGTGACTCCACTGTCATTCCGAGTGACTCCACTGTCATTCCGAGGTGACTCCACTGTCATTCCGAGGTGACTCCACTGTCATTCCGAGGTGACTCCACTGTCATTCGAGGTGACTCCACTGTCATTCCGAGGTGACTCCACTGTCATTCCGAGGTGACTCCACTGTCATTCCGAGGTGACTCCACTGTCATTCCGAGGTGACTCCACTGTCATTCCGAGGTGACTCCACTGTCATTCCGAGGTGACTCCACTGTCATTCCGAGGTGACTCCACTGTCATTCCGAGGTGACTCCACTGTCATTCCGAGGTGACTCCACTGTCATTCCGAGGTGACTCCACTGTCATTGCGAGTTGACTCCACTGTCATTCCGAGGTGACTTCACTGTTATTCCGAGGTGACTCCACTGTCATTGCGAGTTGACTCCACTGTCATTCCGAGGTGACTCCACTGTCATTCCGAGGTGACTCCACTGTCATTGCGAGTTGACTCCACTGTCATTCCGAGGTGACTCCACTGTCAGGCCGAGGTGACTCCACTGTCATTGCGAGTTGACTCCACTGTCATTCCGAGGTGACTCCACTGTCAGGCCGAGGTGACTCCACTGTCATTCCGAGGTGACTCCACTGTCATTCCGAGGTGATTCCACTGTCATTCCGAGGTGACTCCACTGTCATTCCGAGGTGACTCCACTGTCATTCCGAGGTGATTCCACTGTCATTCCGAGGTGATTCCACTGTCATTCCGAGGTGACTCCACTGTCAGGCCGGGGTGACTCCACTGTCATTCCGAGGTGACTCCACTGTCATTCCGAGGTGACTCCACTGTCATTCCGAGGTGACTCCACTGTCATTCCGAGGTGATTCCACTGTCAGGCCGGGGTGACTCCACTGTCATTCCGAGGTGACTCCACTGTCAGGCCGGGGTGACTCCACTGTCATTCCGAGGTGACTCCACTGTCAGGCCGGGGTGACTCCACTGTCATTCCGAGGTGACTCCACTGTCATTCCGAGGTGACTCCACTGTCATTCCGAGGTGACTCCACTGTCATTCCGAGGTGATTCCACTGTCATTCCGAGGTGATTCCACTGTCATTCCAAGGTGACTCCACTGTCAGGCCGGGGTGACTCCACTGTCAGGCCGAGGTGACTCCACTGTCTGAGGTGACTCCACTGTCAGGCCGAGGTGACGCAGAGTGTTAAGAGTGTTACGCACCAGCGGCTCTTTGAACCTTAGAATGGAGTCATCCAGCACAGTGTGGTTCAGGAACAGGGGACACGTTTCACGCACTTCTCCCCTGCAAGTATTACGGTAGTGCTGCAGATGCGCCAGCTCTGTCGGCATGTTTTCCGCGGAACAGCCCCCACCGATGCAGGATATTGGGTAGTGGTTGTGGAGAGTGAGGACTCTCTGTGGGTCGTGGAAACACTTGACGAAGTAGCCAGGTTTAGTGTAGTTGAAGGCACGGTACAGGTGTTGCAGCATGTGCATGAAGGGGGGCACGTCCGCGGCCCAGCCATGCTCCTCCTGCATGGGGTCCAGGAAGTACACGTGGCGAGCAACGTACGAAGACTTGGGGTGAGCCTGTCCCGCCATGGTCTCCGGGGCCACCTGCCTCATCAAGGTCTCCCAGTCGGGCATTGTCCTCGGCATGATCACTTCGTCCGTGTCGAGCAAAACAATAAACTTGTATCGGTTTATACTCCTGTAGAGGCAATCGTTATACGGAATGACCTCATTTTGAAATTTATGTGTCTCCCTGGCCTTGAAATAAAGGTGTAGGAGGTCACGGTCATTGGGTTGATCCCCAGGCAATGTCAAGGTTCTCACGTCAACTTTTCCCTGAGACTTGTAATGCCTCAACACTTTCAACATGTTAGGATGGACGCCCATTTCGTATAAGAACACTTTGTTGGCGCCAAGAAGGAACAGTAGCTCCAGCCACTCCACTATTCGGTGACTGTTGTCTTCTGGGCCACTCAAGCCCTTGACACAAACAGCAAAGTTCTCCTTCGTTCCAGCAGCCGCGGCATTGTAGTTAATGCGCAGGTTATTTTTGGGTTCATCACATTGACCTTCCACTAGAGACACAGACTGCGGGATTTGGTGGCTGTGATCATTGGGAACAATACACTGCAGGAGGTACGGCTGCAGGATGCCGTTTCTGTAATTCCCAAAACCTCTGTACCAAATATAGCTGAAGTTTGTGACCGCGGTGACTACAGGCTCTCTCTGGCCCTCATACCACAGTTGGCAGTGCGTGGCCACGGCCGGGGTGACGCGGTTGACCATGGCCAGGATGCGTATGGATGGTCTTTCAAGGGATGCTAAACGATCGTCGAAGTAGGCGCCGTAGAGGTAGAAAGTTCCGTTGGTGGTGTGAAGGACTTGCCAGTAAATGTTGCTGAACGACATATCAACGAGTGACGGGTATTTGGCACACTTCACGGCGCCGCCCACTGGCTTCGAGGCGTTGACCAGGCCGTAGTGCAAGGGCAGGTTGGGGATGCGGGCCACCACGTCTGCTAGTCGGTTGTTCTTCTGGCCGTCTTTTAAGGTCAAGGCGGCGAGGAAAACATTCGACTGAGGCGGCAAGGGCTGCATGAAGTCCCTGGCGATGGATTCAACAGCATTATGTTTTGACACGGGAGACAGATCAGATCATGACTTACATACATAATATATTACATTAGAAGAACATAAGAACATATCTTCTCAACGGAACACATAATCAGGCAATGCTTCTCAAAATGGTATATAAGAACATAAGGACATAAGGACATAAGAACATAAGGAAGCTACACGAGGCTGGGAAACCTACACGTGGTAGTTCCTGTTACTTAACACTACCTACATCCACCTTTCATTCCCATCCATGAAATTGTCTAGCCGTCTAATCTAAAAATAGGAGACATACAATTTAGGAGGCAACGTTTTCTATTCTTTTAACAAAACTGGAGATTTGTTTGCTATTTAAAGGGAAACTGAGAGGAGAGAGTCTTTCTTAACCCCTTCACGCCCAGATCTTTCCTTTGCTATAAAAAATCGTATGTTGTCGAGGCATAACATAACGAAAAGTAACTGAATATACCAAATTAGTTAGTGGTCAAGGATACTAAACAGGTCATATCTATAAAATATTGCTTATATTCACTAAAAATCGTCTAATGTTACCCAAATTACAATGGAAATTACGTTCTGGACCTCAAGGGGCTAAGAACTTTCCCGCCAAGTTTTGCTCACCGTTGCTGCACGATGCAGCGTGCCTGGAGGCTCACCTGTACCTCCCGCACCGTCACCAACACCTGCATGCTGCAACAACAATAAACAATAAATAAACAACAACAATATAATACAATAAATAAACAACTACAACAACAACACGCGTCAGCACCACAATATGAACAACAACCTCCATCACTGTTCACCTAACACACACACACACACAGAATGGTCAAAAGCACACTGTGTATATAGCTCTCCGGTGCATAAGGGACACCCTATTATTTATTCACTTAATTGTCCTAGCCCGGTGCTTAATTGACTTAGAATAGCCTAATCTAACAACCTGACTGCCCGCCAAATCTCAGGCCGCCCGACGGATACCAGCATTCACCAACAGAATCCAACACGCATCGAGTGGCTGCGGCACAACACAACACTTCGCATCCACACTTCAGCTCTCCGGTGCATAAGGGACTGATGTAGCGGGTGGAGCGCCGTGCTGTCAGCTCCCCAGAGTGTGACGCCTGGTGCCTCGAGCTCAAAGACAATCCACCTTGCCAGAACACAAGTGACAACCGGACGCATATTCCCGTTCTCTATGGGAGTCTGTGGTTTCTGAGTAAAGACGCTTGGCTGTAGCTCCGAAATTAACCATAGGATCTTCTCGAAAATACCCTCATTGTGATTCCCACGCAAAGTTACCATACCATCTCACGAACATTTATCCTTCCCTATCCGTAACCTAACGTAACCTAACCTGACGTGTTCAAGAGTAAACGCCACATACTCTTCCAGAAAACGGGACTATGCCAACCGGACAAGGGAGCAAAACGTACCTGGTAAAGAGAAGGCAACCCGCAAAGGTGATGTAGAGTAATTCACGTGAGAGAAAACCATTCTTGAAGGTCCTTCGTCCATTCCATAGCGCTCTCAGCAGGGTGCGACGACTCATTGAGCTACCTGAAAAAAAATATGAATCATGGCACGTTGACCTTAGAATAGCGACCTCCATGACCTTCAGCTGCTCTGTCCTCGTATTTTGTTTGGACCTGTGTTCCTGCTTCCTCCTTTACCATAGCCTTAAGCCTCACCATTGCCCCTTATCATAGCCCACCAGTCTTACCAGAGTGTGTGTTTGCAGTCTTCATATATGAATGATTATGGAGGTGAAGTTGAACATACAGTAAAACGGAGTAGAGGACTTGTGAACCCATCTGCCACCAGAGGTCACCACTGTAAACGGCGTCTTGGCCTGGAGGACGTGTGTTATATGCATAGATTTAAAAAGGAAATAGGGAAAAACTGGTTCACAAATAGGGTGGTAAATGATTGGAATGGACTCAGTAGACGGGATTTTTTTTTTTTGTTTTTTTACATCACAAGGGAGAGAATCACAAGGTAGTTAGTGGGGAGTCATTAGAGAGCTTTAAAAGGAGGCTAGATAAATTCATGGATGGGGATGAAAGGTGGATGTAGGTAGTGTTAAGTAACTACCTCGTATAGGTCTCACGGCCTCTCGTAGCTTCCTTATTACCTCCGCCAACGAAGTTGGAAGGGTTATGTTTTCACCCCGATCTGTCTGCCTGTCTGTCTGTTTGTTTATTTGTTTGTCTGTCTGTTAGTGTACAGGATTTCTCGAAAAGTTACAAATAAATTTGGACCAAACTTATTATTCCAAGTCTATTTGGTATAAGGAAGAACTGATTTCATTTTGGATGAAATCTATTGACAACTGTTGCCATGGCAACCAATGAACGCATACCTCCTCGGCCCGTCAGGGTGGCAAGGTTGGTAGAGACGTGAGTTCGCAATGTGCAGCGTCCCTGTGCATTCGGTCAGCGGTTCGAGTCCGCCTAGTTCGTGCTGACGTGGCGGCGCTTTGTATAGTCAATAACCTTGTAGTTGGTACTTGCAAAGTGTCTAGATAGGATGAAAATCTTATCTTATCTTATCCTCGGCCGGAGGTATGCGCTCATACTAAGTGCATATATCAGAGGTTCTCAAACTTCACTGGACGGCGGCGCACTAGATTATATCTTGGACTTCGGCGGCGCAGCAGCTATATACATATATATATATATATATATATTATATATATAATATATATATAATATATATGAATGATATATATATATATATATTTATTATGATATATAATATATATATTATTAATATATATATATATATTATATATAATATATATATAATATATATATATATATATATATATATATATATATATATTATATATATATATATATATATATATATATTATATTATATATATTTTATATATATAAAATATATATATATATATATATATATATATTATATATATATATGATATATATATATAATATATATATATATATATATATATTATATATATTTATATATATGTATATTATATTATATATATGTATATATATATTATATATATGTATAATATATATTATATATTTTATGTTTTATATATATATATATATGTATATATATTATTATATATATAATATATATATATATATATATATACAGGAATGGACATAAGGAAATAATGCGTAAATAAACTAGTATGTTACAACAATAACATACCTGATCAGTGGGACACGTGTGCCTGCCTGGAGCTGCATATCCGCTCTATGTTAGGAGGGACAGTTGACAGACACACTCTCATTTCCTCTTCAACAGCCAGCAATTTATTCCTTTTCTTAGTTTTTTAATTTGTGAAGGCTGAGAATCCCAGTTCACACAGATATGAGGTTGAAAATTGCAAGAGTATTTTCTGGACCCTTTTGGATATGTGTGGGTGTTCGTTTTTCATTTGAATCCAGAAGTTTTCTAATGTCATATCCAGATATTGCAGCTTTAGTGTGCGGTCATTACGGATGTTGATTAGTTCCTCTTCTTCAAGGATGCTAAGTTGTGGCTTGCTCAAGGGATCGTGAACGAATGGATTTCTCAGCCAGTCATAACTTTCAACAGATATATTTGGGAAATATTTTTCTTCTATGTTCCTTCCTAGGTTTTCAAGGTGCTGCTTAATGAGTGGAACAATGTCTGTATATTTAGCTTCAGCAGTCTTTTGAAACATGTCAATCTTGCCTTCACTCACCCTTTCATTCCGAGCCTAATTTTTTCTACCAAGGCTTTCATTTTGTCAGAAGATGTTACCATATTTTCATTTATTCCTTGCATACTTGCATTAACCTTGTTCAGATGTTCAAATATGTCTGCCAAGTAGCATAATTTTGCACTCCAAATTTCATCAGCAAGTAATTCGCAGAATTCAGTTTTCTCCTCAAGGGTAAAGAAAAGGAGCATTTCCTCTCTCAGTTCATGCACCGGGATAACGCTTTGCCTCTTGATAACCACCGGACTTCTGTGTGGAGGAGAAGACCTTCGTGAAGAGATCGCATTTCTTCACAAAGCATGGAAAATAGTCTTGACTGCTTTGGTCTGCTTTTAAGAAAGTTTACCATTTTCACAACATCATCAAGAACAATCTTTAATTCTTGTCCGAGTGTTTTAGCAACAAGAGCTTCACGGTGCAAGAAACATTGGGTAGTAATCAAATCTGGGTTCTCCTTCTTGACTAAGGACACAAAACCTTTTACCGATCCCACCATGGATGGACAGCCATCTGTGCAAATTCCTACACATAATTTCCATGACAAGTCCTTTTCTTTCAAGTATTCTGTTACTGTAGAAAATATCTCCTGTCCTGTGGTTTGCACCAGTTCTTTGCAGCATAAGAAATGTTCAGTTATTTTGTTACCAGCAACATAACGGATGAACACTAGTAACTGAGGTTTTCCTCCAATGTCTGTTGATTCATCCGCTTGTAAAGCATACATTTTACCTTTCACGAGTTCACACACACTTTTTTCAATATCAGACGACATGTCCTTGATTCGTCTACCAATTATGTCGTCTGAGAGGGGGAATTTTTTTCACTTCCTTTTCAGCCTCATCCCCAAACAATGTTTTCACCACAGCATAGCAAGCTGGAAGGAAATATGACTCTGCAATTGAATGGGGTTTCATTTGTTTTGCTGTATGCTCTGCCACTAAATAGCTTGCTTTCTGTGCCTTTTCTGCCACCTTCACCTTTTTCTCAAACCCAAGCCTTTGTTGTTTGTTATCTTTCAAGAGTCTTTTAAAGTAATCGAGAGAGGTGACTATGTTTTGTTGTTAAATGTCTCTTCATTTTCATAGGAGTCATAGATTCATTTGATAGCTCAATGCCGCAAACAACACATTTTGGCTTTGAACCATTTTCATCATCACAGCAAGTGAACCCAAGTCCAAGATAACTGTCGTTATACAGGCGAAATGACTTACTGCGGTTACTTTTGCTGGCACGTGTCGTCGTTTTGACCACGCTCAGACCTGGATGACAAAACTCACTTTCATCTGTCACTTTTCTTTGCCCGCTCGGACCTGCACGACTACAGTCACTTTCAACTGTCACTTCACTTTGCCAGCACGGACCTGTACGACTATGCTCATTTTCAACTGTCACATCACTTTCTTCACTTTCCACACTAGGGTCTGGACGAGAGGACTCACTTTCAACAGTTATTACTGTTACTTCGCCTTCGGTGCCTTCGACACATTTACGTTTTGATTCATGATCAACTGCGACTTCATCGCTATTGCCTTCAGTACACTTTCGCTTTTTAATGAGGTACTTATCCATTTTTTAAGCTTGGACCTCATTAACACCACAACAGCGATACTTACTGAGGCTCACGGCTACACTGACCACGGGAGGTGCCTACCCAACGCTCTGCCTACGTGTGTTGCCAAATTATACATGTTATTTATCGATCGGGGTTCACGTAAATCACGTCAAACAGTCAAACTTGCATAAAGCCTACTGATATACGTATGCATCAGTTTCTATTCATCATCCTTTTTCCTTTTATATGTCGCTAAAAACAATTCACATGAACGCGTGATAAAACTAGTAAGTTGGTAACTCAGTAACGCCAGCAGGCTGCGACTCAGACTGGTACAGTACGTGTACAGTACTTGTTCAACACGTATTGTGGTGGAAGCGGGAAGTATTTTTTTTAAGCATGAATAACTTATTTATTTATTCTCTATTTCTTACTTTATCCATCTACCCAAAGTACTTATAATATTATTAAAAGGACCTTGCATCTACCTGCCTAGTTACATATTAACTCATTCATTTACGATTTTCCATCTTCAATATAAAAAACAAAAACTGCGACCTCAAAGTGCAAAATACCCATATGTATGAACAATTACGCGGCGCACCTAGGGGATTCCCACGGCGCACAGTTTGAGAATCACTGGCATATATATATATATACTAGCCGCAAAGCCGCCCTCCGGGCGGACTTTTTGGCTAGCTCCTGCGGAGGGCTATTGGTGCTTCGGCCCACCACCTGTGTTTGGTGGGCCTTCGGCCCACCAAAACTTTGTCCATCACCCCATCCCTTTGTCCATCACCCCATCACCCCATCACCCCCCACCCATTCACTCACCCATCACCCCACACCCATTACCCATCACCCCACCCATTCACTCACCCATTACCCATCACCCTACATCAAGGTTTCCTCACTTCTCGCAACCCACTTTTTTTTTCACAATTCTCGCAAATAGGCTGCTAAAAAAAAAAAAAAAAAGTGATCGGATCATCTCATAAGTGGGCTTAAAACCTTCCCTGGTCGACCCGGTTCCAAAATGTGCCACATGAGGGGATTCCGCCACAGGGGGCGGCACCTATCGCGGACAGACACACACACACACACACACACTTTCGCTTATATATATATACTAGCCGCAAAGCCGCCCTCCGGGCGGACTTTTTGGCTAGCTCCTGCGGAGGGCTATTGGTGGTGGGCCTTCGGCCCACCACCTGTGTTTGGTGGGCCTTCGGCCACCAAACACGGACTCTCCAGATAGCCCCTTCTAACTTTCCTGAAATATGGATGTAGAAATGTATGTATTACCCCCACCCATTCACTCACCCATTACCCATCACCCCCCACCCATTCACTCACCCATTACCCATCACCCCCCACCCATTCACTCACCCATTACCCATCACCCCCCACCCATTCACTTACCCATTACCCATCACCACACACCCATTCACTCACCATTACCCATCACCCCCCACCTATTCCCTCACCCATCACCCCCAACCCATCACCCCCCCCCATTCACTCACCCATCACCCCACACCCATTACCCATCACCCCACCCATTCACTCACCATTACCCATCACCCTACATCAAGGTTTCCTCAATTCTCGCAACCCACTTTTTTTTCACAATTATCGCTAATAGGCTGCTAAAAAAAAAAAAAAAAGTGATCGGATCATCTCATAATTGGGCTCAAAACCTTCCCCTGGTCAACCCGGTTCCAAAATGTTTCATATGAGGTGATTGCGCCACAGGGGGCGGAACCTATACAGACACACACACACACACACACACACACACACACACACAGACAGACAAGACAGACAGGACACACTTTCGCTTATATTTACCATTACCCTCACTCCCCACCTATTCCCTCACCCATCACCCATCACCCCCAACCCATCCCCCCACCCATTCACTCACCCATCACCCCACACCCATTACCCATCACCCCACCCATTCACTCACCCATTACCCACACCCTACATCAAGGTTTCCTCAATTCTCGCAACCCACTTTTTTTTTCACAATTATCGCTAATAGGCTGCTAAAAAAAAAAAAAAAAAAAAAAAGTGATCGAATCATCTCATAAGTGGGCTTATGACCTTCCCCTGGTCAACCCCGGTTTCCCCAAAATGTTGCCATATGAGGTGATTGCGCCACTGGGGCGGAACCTATACCACACACACACACACACGACAGACAGACAGACAGACAGACAGACAACTTTCGCTTATATTTATAGTTATTAAAATATAATATTATATAAAAATTTTATATATATATAAAATATATATATATTTTATATATATATATATATTTTAGATATATATATATATATATATATATATATATTATAAAATATATATATAATTATAAAATTTTATATATATATTTTTTTTTTAACTTTATTATATATTTATTTTTTTTACTTTTTTTTATTTTTTTTTTTTTATGAAATCGAATCACAACTGTTGCCATGGCAACCAATTGATGAAATATTCGGGCGGAGGTATGCGCTCTATTCACTGATCTATATAACATGGATCGCGGAAGCCTGGCTCAGCACTGGTTCCAACTGTCCGCCATCTTGCCGTAACCAAAACAAAGCCTTGTTTCTGCGGCTCGCGTTGCTGTCTGGCTGTGTTATCGCCTCGTCATGCCAAGCTGTGCTTGCTGTCTGGCTGTGTTATCGCCTCGTCATGCCAAGCTGTGCTGCTATGTCCTGTACTAACAGACCAGGACCTGGAAGTGGCAAATCTTTCCACCTGTGAGTAACACCACACACACACACACGCACCCACCACACACACACACACACATATGTAACGCTTGTTTTGTGTGGTGAATCTCGGCGCTTGCCGCCAAGATGTAACCCTTGTATCACTGTAGCGTCACAACGTTTATGTATTATTTCAGTAGACGTAACCTTAGTTCAGGAACAGTTAAAGTTGTAATAAAGTCTTTCAGGTTATTATTTCTTATTCTTCTAATACATATATATATATATTCCGGCCTTTGTTATGGTCCGGATAGCGTAAGGCTTGCGACACAATGAACAAGACACACGAAACTTAGACAGAGATGTTAGTGGGAACGAAGGACCAGCACGTCCGAGGTGTGTCGTAGCGGAGGTGATTCTGTTGTCCACTGCGAAAGGGATGGCCGTAGAGGAGATGACCGTTGACGATGATAGAGGTCAGAGTCGCTGGAGAACAGGTCAACAGAGGCCAAAGTCCTGTCAACGTGTATTCCCTGAGGTAGGTCCCTTAGGTAGGTCGCCGCCCAAGACAGGACTTGTAGGAGCAGTCAAATCCCACGGGCACTCCCTGAGCCGTACAGGCCCCTGAGGTACGGTCCCTGAGGTAGATAGCTCGCTTGTCCGTCTGTGCCACCACTACTACCTCCAAAGGAATGTGTCCGACATCGTTTTTAATATGGAATTATTAATATACATCTTAAGTATAAGTAATTTTTTGTTATCTACGCCCCAAAAGCCAATAATGGTTACATCGCTCGGTCACCTACCCGGGGTGCGTCCCCGCACCCCACTAAAAGGCATGTACTTAACCATGTAGTTATGTAAAATTTGGCTTGTATAAAAGTTGTAGAGGGAAAAAAAAAAATTGTTCCGACATCAAGTGGGTGAAATGACTAACGATAAGGCCTGATAAGCATTTTTTTTTGCCTGAGTTAGCATTACCTCACTATTTAAACTAAAGATTTCTAGTACAATTCATTTCCCTTTATTAATTAAATGATTATCATTTATTGTCCTATTTTCTGAACTTCAAAACACTGTTCGGCTGGAAAGAACATGTTTTAACCATGGTATCTGACGTAGCAGTGGCTCAAGGAGAGGGTTATGGCGTCCCCAAAACCATTTAAAACAACGGTGTCAAACTATCAATTCTACTTCACTCCTTCCTAAACATGTAATTTCAAAAAGGAAGAAGGTAAAGCAGTCCCCTTCTACACGTTGAGTCTACCTGATGTTAGTAATGTTTGTTAGTTGTTTACAAAATTAAGCATTTTTATTAACACAGTAAAAGCTTGACTAAAGCTCTACTTGTTTATGCTAAAAAAAAAAAATGGATAAGTATATCAAGAAAATAGGAAAAAAGGTTGGATGCAAGTACCTTTCCGAAATTCTTCCCTTAACTCATGCATTTAATTCCTTACTAAATATCATGCGTGAAGTTGTCTAAGAAAAACTATGAAAAGACAAGCAATCAATTACGCGAACGTAAATTATAAGTATGAGTAGGGTGGTCAGTAGGATCATTAGTTGTTAGTTTCAAGCCGCGTCGCATCGCTGAGATGAGCAGTTTCTACTAAGCTTAATTCAGGCTTGGCATTGGTCCGTTTAAGTCTATCACTGTGAATGACTTCTAAGGTATTTTAACAATGGATCCAAGATATCAAACTTATGACCATTGAGTTGCTTAACTACCAGGCGTGGACCCACAAATTTCGGAGCTAATTTAGCGTTTCGCTCTGGGACTCGAACCATAACAGAGTCGCCAACAATGATTTGAACGGGTTCAGAGCGCCGGTGTTGTTGCGCGCACATAGCAGCCCTTGGAAGCCTGTAATTTATCCCTGACCTTGGAATATAAATCTGAGAAAACTTTAAGTTGACAGTTAGCATAGTCATCAACATTGTACACGGGTTTTTCTGAGGGCTACTAAGCAAGTCATAAGGAAGTCGTTTCCTCCATACCATGATAATGAAGTAAGGGGGGTTTGCCCTGTTGACTCACAAGTATTGCAATTAATGCAAGCCGCAACATGGGGTAACCAATCTCCCAACTATCAAGTAAGCCACCAACAAACGGGGCGTAAGGCTTCCAGGATTTTCCTGTTTGCACGCTCAACAAAACCCGGGTTACTGGCAGGTGATAAGTCACCGTGAATGTTTGTTTGATGTTGAACTGCCCACATATTTCTTTAAAAAGCGCATTTTTAAATTCTGCGCCATTGTCACTCATTAAAAACTCGGGGGGTTGAGAAGGGACAAAATAAGTTGACGATCAATGCGTGTGCAATCGCTTTGGCAGTTTTATCCATTAACGGGGCCAAAACAACATACCTTGAGAAGTGATCAACACATACTAACAGGTATTTAGACCCTTGTCTACTAGATGGAAGTTGTAAAAGATCAATAGCAACAGTGCCCCAAGGCCGCTCAGGAGTTGGATATTCCAAAATTGGTCCCGGGCTTTTGGCACCGAAACCCTTATGCTCAGCACATTTCACGCATTTGGCTTATATGCGTCTATATCTATCTGCATTGTAGGCCAAAGTAACTATTGCGAGCCGCAGCAAGAGTGCGCTCCTTTCCCGGGTGACGGCTATCACAGCATCATAAAACGAGTTGCAGTACAACAGGTACATATGACTCAGGTATCACAAATTGGCTCACTGGGTTCGTTTATTTGGCCAAAATCTACAAAGTACCTGGTCAGGTGATAAAAAAAATTGTGCAAAGGAATGGGCAGTTTTGGTAATGTTGACTGATCCCCCGTTCCAAAGCATATATCACTATACTCCATACTCGTGTTGACGTTGAGCGACACCTAGTTCAGTATTGAAAAATTTGAAACTACAGGAGGTCTGTCCGTCACTGATCCAACATGTATATTTCTAGACAGGCGTCGGCACTACATTGGCTCGGCCTGGCAAATACTTAAAATTTGGATTGATTCCTGTATAGTCAAAAACCAACGCGCGAGTTTTCCCTGACGGGTTTTTTTACCTTTAAAAAGTTCAGTGACAGCCGCGTGATCAGTGTGTACTGTCATCTTATAGCCTAGGATATAATCCCTAAAATTCTTTAGAGCCCAGACAACTGCGAGAGATTCCTGGTGAGTAACTGAGTAATTAGACTCTCCCGGGAAGTAAAGTTCTACTCGCGAACGCAACCAAACGCGATTTTTTTCCGCGGGCGTCTGTCTGCATTAATACAGCACCCAGCCCTAATGCGAGGCATCCGTGTAAAGCTCAAAAGGAACCTTATAGTCCGGGAATGCCAATACAGGAGCCGTAGTTAGGGCGACTTTTAGCTCTGTGAAAGATTTTTCATGTACAGCTTCCAATTAAAGTGCACGTCCTTTTTTAGTAGCTTTGTTAAGGGCGAAGCAACCGCTGCAAATTTTTGATATAAATGATCTGTAGTACCCACACAACCCAAAGAAAGAACGGACATTGTCTACCTTCTGAGGTCGTGGGAATTTTTGTAACTGCAGTTATTTTTATCTGACATTGTATGAAGTCTTCACCATCCACCATATGGCCTAAAAGGTGATTTTAGATTTAAAGGGAAATTCACATTTAGTTAACTTAGCCTTGAGTCAGCATCTTTTAATTTTCAGGAGCATTGCTTCTAAATTAGCAAAATGAGACTCCGAGTCTTTGCTGCAAATTATGAGATCATCAGGTAAGCATAGACATTTTTGCCTATCATGTCGAAAATAGATTATTAATCATTTTTTGAAATGTAATAGGGCTGACTTTGCCCAAAAGGGCTTTTCTGAGCCACTCGTAGTGTCCACTAGGAGTACTAAAGGCAGTTTTTTCCCCTAGATGCAGGAGCCCTGGGCACCTGCCAGTAGCCGCTAACCAAATCAAGGCTACTGAATATAGTGTTACCGGGTTTCCTAATGACATTAACAAGTCTTTTAGAACCGGTAAAGGATATCTATCATCCTCCGTGACTTCATTTACTCCCCCTGAAATCAATTACAGGTCTAAAACTGTCCGCCCCTTTTTAGGAACGAGGAATAGAGGCGAGTTCCACGGTGAGTGTGAGTTTTGAATTATTCCCCGGGGTAACATATCTTTTATCTGCTCATCAACAATTTGTCTTTTACTGTGAGGTAGACGATATGCTGGAATATACACAGGATGGGTTTCAGGTTTAAGTTTATGTGGTGGGTAGTTTTATCAGTTGAACCTAACGGTTCTCGGGCAAGGCTATAACATCACGGTGCCGCTGAAGCAGCTGCAACAGTGAAGCCTTGTGCTCGGGATAATCCACAATTGTGACAAGTGAGTCAAGCGTTTTTGCTTGAGCTAAATTTGAGTTACGGGCGAGGAAGTTACCGAACTGACAATACTTGTGGGTAAGTCTAGTGGTTCTGGTACTACCTGTCTGTCAAAAGCTAACGCTCGGCTTAGATTTTACTCCTTGTCGCAGTTTGACAGGGCCGCCAATCGCATTAACAACAAGAGCGACGGGTTTATTTCCTTCACGAATTTTACTTAGGGTTGACTCTACAGTCAGTCTGTTCAATTGGCTTGGGCCTTCTATGCAGACGTCACAACCCACGGTGGTATTTGGGACTGAAACAGGAATGTGCATTGCCGTACGGTGGGGAATAACATGATTTCCAATTACCGTGGCCTTTACTACTTTCCACATGTCCTTAGGATCAGTTTTCTTTGTTTGATGATGCGAGTTTGTAGGTATAGGCAATGTTCCATCTATTAATGCTCAGCAACCTGAACACTTGGAACGGTTGGTGCATTAGAAGGACCTACCTGTTGTGGGAAGTTAAGCAAATGGGTTCTCCATTGCTTTAAAAATTTTTTCCCTGAAAATTGTATGGTGTTTGTTTCTGGGTGTATTATCTCCTGTTAGCTCTTAAAGAAGCTAAACCCAATAATCCCTCCCAGGGCAACGTGAAATTTGAAACCACGTAAAAGTTCAAACGAATAATAGGCGTCCCTTTTCCCAACCTAACGGGCAGACGAACCACTCCTAATATTTAAGAGGATCGTTGTAACTCCCATTAGATTAAGATCGTTTGGTCCCAAGAGGCCAGCGGCCGTCACGTGCTGCGCGTTTTAGTGCTAAGTAAGCCTTTTCGGATAGCACGTTAACCGCTGCGCCTGTGTCCACCGCGAACGATGCGTTTACGGGCCCTAATTTGGTAGGTAGAGCCAAAATATTGGCTTGACTGCAAGCGGCTATTAAAGATGAAAGAATTTTTCCGTCATTAGGCCGATTTGCAGTATGATCACTTGTACCAGCTGTATTTTTTAACCTGGTCTGTTTTTGTTCTGGGCGCGAATCTTCCCCCGACTGAGTGTAATTATTTTGCTTCCAGTAACGTTGTACTCGAGTCTTTAGATTTGTAACCGCACGGCAATCATCCGTAAAGTGTGTGCCTGTTCCATGAATAGTACAGTAAGGAGTATTGTTTGTCTTACTGCTAGAAACAGCATTGTTTTCCGGACCAGGGTTTTCTTGTCTTGGGGGCAGGCGGCTGGCCGTTGCCGATCCAGCACGATTATATGTACCAGTATAGGTTCTGTTTCCGTCTGTATTTCTGGAAACTTGTGATTTCCTTGAAGCAGCATCACGTTTTCTTTGACGTGTATACTCTTTCATTTTATGATGCATTTAATTTGCAGTATGTCCTTCTTCTTTACAATAATAGCAAGTAAGGATAGTTTTGGGGTTTAGAACTGGGGGTGGCTGCCCCTGTGGGGTAAGCTACATCTTGGGCCCTCCCGACTACTTCAGGCTGGGTAGTGGCTATGGCCCGACACAGTGGTTCTTATGCTACCCTCTCTCTCCTCTACCTTTGTTTTTAATTTCAACGCAAAATCGTGCAGTACTTCCTGGTGAGTGTAACTCAAAAATCGAGAGTTTTGTCTGTAGGGTTCGTAGCAACATAATGTATGCAAAATTCCCGGAATTTGCGGCCCTTACTCAGTGAAATATTTTCTCCATCGGGCCATCCATTCTCCTCCAAAAACTGGAAACAAACAACCGAGATTCTATTTGCTTCCACTTGTGCATCGAGCCAATCAGTGGAAGTAGCCCCGCTTAGCAGCGTCTCTACCGCCAAGTTAACTCCTTTCACGAAACTGTGTTTAGCATTACTCCCGAAGGATTCTAGAAAATTAGAGCGAAATTTTTTGTAATCCTTGTGGGCTCTGTGGTAACCGTGAAGGCGCTAGCTTGCATGAGATGCGCTGCCCCGAGAACCCGGTTGCAGTCTTGAAAAGTAAAAAGGAAATTTTGTCGCTCTCATCACGACGCAGGAATTGGCCATGACATCCTCGCACATGTCGACATACTCTCGGGCTGTATAATCTACCTCAATCCCCGAGAAGAGTCTCACAGTTGCGAGGTTGGTAAATCTTAATCGGTCCAGGTGCCATGGTGCCTGAAGTGCCTGGTTAGGGTCACCACCAGTATTACCTGCCCCGTTTCTACCGTTTGGGGTGGAGTGGGAGTCATGCTGTTATGGGGGGTGAGCTGAGGTAAAATGGAAGGAGCAGAGGAACGCCTTAAATGCCTTGAACCACTGCGTAAGATACGCGGGCTCTTCACCCTGTTTGTCCCCGTTAAAATCAGCACTTCCTTTTACTTCAATAGTGAAAAAATTGGCTTTTTCCCCAGTCTAATAAATTCCTCTCCCAAAAAAATCCTTAAATTGCGTAAATAAAGGTAAAATAATAATTAGGGTAATTAAATAATTATTATGATTACCGCAATTATATAATATACGATGCTTCAAACCTTATCTCAGAACTAATAATCCAAAAAAAAATGTGAAATGAATGTTTACACGATAATTAATGTGTTATTAAATGATGTAATTAATTAAGTCTCATGGAGTTTTAGCTAATGCATGGAACGATCTCACCTAGATATGTGTAAAACCGTAGATTTTTCTCTTTGTTATCAGCTCAGGAGATAGGGCGGTTTTTTTTCAGTCTCCTTGTCGTACAGCTCACAGATAGAAGGGGGCGGGGGTGTCGAGATTCCCAAAACCACCCCCCACGTCCTTATCCCCTTCTGATCTTGTGCTTGGGTGGAGGGGTGTCGAGATGACGTAAAGAATCTTGCAACCAAGCCCACGTCCTAATTCCTTCTTCTGTACTTCTTTAATGAAGGGGTAAAGTGCACCTCTCCTTAAACAACAGCTGCATAAATTGTAGATTGTTGTATATATTTTTTTGTTTTGTTTGATAATATTACCCCCCGCTGGGCATAAAAACAACTTCAGACGGGTGTAAATTAGTGAGTGAGTGCTTTCCTTTGAAAGGAAAGTAGTTGACTTGGCAGGAATAGGCAGATTTTTTTTTTCCGTGACCTCGCTCCCAAGAAAATCAACTCGCTTCTGGTACTACACTTCGTTCACCGTTTTTGTTCACTAAAGTTTCGCTTGTGTCACACTGTCTTTTTCCCGTAAAATCATGTGCGCCTTTTCATAGTTTTTTTTTTCGATCTCTAGGCTGCCACCATGATGTAACGCTTGTTTTGTGTGGTGAATCTCGGCGCTTGCCGCCAAGAGTAACCCTTGTATCACTGTAGCGTCACAAAGTTTATGTATTATTTCAGTAGACGTAACCTTAGTTCAGGAACAGTTAAAGTTGTAATAAAGTCTTTAGGTTATTATTTCTTATTCTTTTAATACATATATATATATTTTTCCGGCCTTTGTTATGGTCCGGATGCGTAAGGCTTGCGACACAATGAACAAGACACACGAAACTTAGACAGAGATGTTAGTGGGAACGAAGGACCAGCACGTCCGAGGTGTGTCGTAGCGGAGGTGATTCTGTTGTCCACTGCGAAAGGGATGGCCGTAGAGGAGATGACCGTTGACGATGATAGAGGTCAGAGTCGCTGGAGAACAGGTCAACAGAGGCCAAAGTCCTGTCAACGTGTATTCCCTGAGGTAGGTCCCTTAGGTAGGGTCGCCGACAAGACAGGACTTGTAGGAGCAGTCAAATCCCACAGGCAACTCCCTGAGCTCGTACAGGTCCCTGAGGTACGGTCCCTGAGGTAGATAGCTCGCTTGTCCGTCTGTGCCACCACTACTACCTCCAAAGGAATGTGTCCGACATCGCTTTAATATGGAATTATTAATATACATCTTAAGTATAAGTAATTGTTTGTTATCTACGACCCAAGCCAATAATGGTTACACATACACCACACACCCACACCCACACCACCCACGACACACCCACCACACACACCCACCCACACCCACACACACCCAGACACCCACACACCCACACCCACACCACACACACACCCACACCCACTCCCCACCCAGCCCATCCACTCTTAATCACAGCCTCATCCACAACATGGATTCACCAAGGGTAGGTCATGTCTCACCAATTTATTGAGTTTTTATAGGAAAGTTTATGAGACGGCAGATAATGATAAGGATTATGATATAATATATTTGGACTTTAGTAAGGCATTTGACAAAGTAACCACCGAGCGACTCTTAAATAAGGTTAGGGCTCATGGTATGATGGGAAGGTTCTTCATTGGATCAGAGCTTGGCTAAGTAAAAGGCAACAAAGGTTACAATTAATGGTCCAAATCTGAATGGGGACTGGTGACCCAAATGGAGTTCCACAGGGTCTGTTTTGGGCCCATTACTATTTTTGATTTACATCAACGACTTGGATAGTGGGATTAGCAGTGATATCAGCAAGTTTGCTTTATGATACTAAGTTAGGTGGATTATTGGATCACAGTCTGACGTAAACTATTGCAGGGAGACTTTGATAAACTTAACGAGTGGGCAGTCAGATGGCAGATGGGAATTTAATATTGATAAATGTAGCGTTAGAATGTTGGTAGAAAAAACCCTGGTAATAATACACCATAAGCAATGTATCGCTGAAAAGATCAGAAGGTGAAAAAGATCTTGGAGTGAGGGTGAGCCCAGAACCCCCGACCTAGGAAAACAATGTATTGAGGCCAGAAATAGAGCTAATAGAGTATTAGGATTCATTACCAGAAGTGTTTTAAAAATAGAAGTGCGGAAGTTATTCTAAAGCTTTATCTGGGTCTAGTCAGGCCTCACCTAGACTATGCAGTTCAGTTTTGGTCTCCATATTACAGGATGGATATAGTGTTGTTAGAAAAAGTGCAGAGAAGGATGACCAAAATGATACAAGGGATGCGTAACTTTTGTTATGAGAGGAGATTGAAGTTATTAAAATTACACTCACTCGAGAGGGGACGCAGAGTAAGGGGCGATCTGATAGAAGTTTTTAAGTGGATAAAGGGATTTAATAAAGGAGAGGTAGGAAAAAGTTCTTACGGCTTTTAACCAGGGTAGAACAAGAAGTAACGGATTCAAGCTGGAAAAGCGTAGATTTAGAAAGGAAATAGGGAAAAACTGGTTCACAAATAGGGTGTGAATGAGTGGAATGGTCTCAGTAGACAGGTAGTTAGTGCGGGTCATTAGGGAGCTTTAAAGGGGAGCTGGATAAGTTCATGGATGGGGATGAAAGGTGGATGTAGGTAGTGTTAGGTGACAGGAACTACCACGTGTAGGCCTCGCGGCCTCTTGTAGCTTCCTTATTTTCTTATGTTCTTATGTTCTTATGTAATCCATCTACCCACTCCAGTCATCCATCTACTAGTTAAAAAAAAATATAGGTGGATATGGTATACTTTTTTTTATATAAGTAGATATAGATATAAGTATATTTTTTTATACTTGTTAACAATTAGTGGGGAACGGAAGCAGACCTGAGTGCGGTTATGATACAAATGATCATAGCGCTTCCTAATAAGCGGTGCTTGTTCTAATGGAGATAGCTTTATTTTGCGAAGAAAAAGAAAAAAAAAAAAGTATACCTTGTGGTTAAAGTTAGGTTAGGTTTCATTACAACCTATAAGGTTAGGTTAGGTTTCATTAAAACCTTTAAGGTTAGGATAGGTTTCATTAAAACCTATAAGGTTAGGTTAGGTTTCATTAAAACCTATAAGGTTAGGTTAGGTTTCATTAAAACCTATAAGGTTAGGTTAGGTTTCATTAAAACCTTTAAGGTTAGCTAGGTTAGGTTTCATTAAAACCTATAAGGTTAGGTTAGGTTTCATTAATATTATTATTATTTTTTTTGGGGGGGGGTTGCGCAAAATAAAACTATCTCCATTGCAACAAGCACCTATTGTAGTCAGTGGCGTCACCGCGGGGGGGCTAAGGGGACTAGCCCCCCAAGTCGAGGACTCAGCCCCCCCAAAATGCTGCTAGTAGCCTGCTACCCAAAAAACAATAAAAAGGAATATTTATCCAATTTTCCAT
>JACEEZ010000783.1:175000-182500 GCA_016584305.1 Chionoecetes opilio | reverse complement strand
AATAAAGAGGAGAGAGTGAGTGACAGCATGAAAGGAAATGCTGTTTTGAAGTTATAGTTTCTCTCCTGCTACTCTCTCCTCTCTCTCTCATCTCTCTCGTCTCTCTCCTCTCTTCTCTCTTCATCCTCTCGGAGTCACTACTCTCTCTCTCATCTCTCTCGTCTCTTCACCGTCTCTCATGCATCTCTCTCCTCTTTCCTCTCATCTGCTCTCTCCACATCGTTTCCTGAGAAAAAAAACAGAGAGAGTGTTTTGAAGCGACCGTTCTTTGTGTCCATGTAATGTGAAGATGATTTGGTGAATGTCTGATAATTAAGGTGACAGGTGTGCGACAGGTGTGTGTGGCTCATGTGTTGACAGGTGTGTGTGGCTCAGGTGGTGACAGGGGTGTGTGGCTCAGGTGGTGACAGGTGTGTGTGGCTCAGGTGTTGACAGGTGTGTGTGGCTCAGGTGGGTCACCAGGTGGTTGGGGCTCAGGTGTTGACAGGTGTGTGTGGCTCAGGTGTTGACAGGTGTGTGTGGCTCAGGTGTTGACAGGAGGTGCCAGATCCGCAAGGCTAAACCTGCTTCTCTACCTCCCCCGTCTGTCTCGCAACCGTTCATCCACCTTCCCCCTGCTGTCCTCTTCTCCCTCTATATAATATCCTAACATCTTCCCATCCGCCCTTTTATATACTCTCCCTCAAATATCCTACTCTTCCACCTCCTCCTTATGTCTCCCCTCTCTATATCCTACTCTTCCACCTCCCCCTTCTGTCTCTTTCTCTCTATATATATCCTACTCTTCCACCTCCCCCTTCTGTCTCTCCCTTAAATATCCTACTCTTCCACCTCCTCCTTCTGTCTCTCCCTCTAATATTCTACTCTTCCACCTCCCCCTTTTGTCTCTCCCTCTATATATCCTACTCTTCCTTCTCCCCGTTCTGTCTCTCCCTCTCTATATCCTATTCTTCCTTCTCCCCCTTCAGTCTCTCCCTCTCTATATCCTATACTCTTCCACCTCCTCCTTATGTCTCCTCCTATAAATCCTGCTCTTCCATCTCTCCCTCTGTCTCTCCTCCCTCTATATAGGCCTACTCTTCTCACCTCCTCCTTATGTCTCCCGCCTCTCTATATCCTACTCTTTCCCACACCTTCCCCTTCTGTCTCTCCCTTAAATATCCTCTCTTCCACCTCCTCACTTCTGTCTCTCCTCTAATAGCCTACTCTTCCACCTTCCCCCTTTTTGAGCTCTCCTCTATAGTGTCCTCTCTTCCTTCGTCCCCCTTTCTGTCCCTCTCTCCCTCTCTATATCCTATACTCTTACCAGCAACACCTCCTCCTTATGTATCTCCCTCCTATAATCCCTACTCTTCCTTCTCCCGCGTTCTGTCTCTCCCTCTTCTATATCCTACTCTTACCTTCTCCCCCTTTCTGTCCTCTCCCCTCTATAGATCCTACTCATTCTCCTTCTCCCCGTTCCTGTCTCTCCCTCTATAAATATCCTATCTTTACTTCCTTCTCCCCCTTCTGTCTCTCCCTCTATATATCCTACCTCTTCCTTCTCCACCAGTTCTGTTCTCTCTCTCTAATAGCTTCTCTTCCACCTCCCCCTTCTGTCTCTCCCTCTAATATCCTGCTACGTTTTCCAGTCCTCCCCCCGCTCTGTCCTCTCCCTCTATATTCCTAACTCTTCCTTCTCCCCCTTTGCTGTACTCTCCCTCTATATATCCTACTCTTCCTTCTCCCCGTTCTGTCTCTCCCTCTATATATCCTACTCTTCCTTCTCCCCCTTCTGTCTCTCCCTCTATATATCCTACTCTTCCTTCTCCCCGTTCTGTCTCTCCCTCTATATATCCTACTCTTCCTTCTCCCCCTTCTGTCTCTCCCTCTAATACCTAACTCTTCCTTACTCCCCCTTTCCTTCGATCATCTCCCTCTTTATATCCTACTCTTCCTTCTCCCTTCTGTCTCTCCCCTAATAGCCTACTTCTTCTTCTCCCCGTTCTGTCTTCTCTTCGTTCCCCTCTAATATATCCTACTCTTCCTCTCCCCGTTCTGTCTCTCCCTCAGAATATCCTACTCTTAACCACCTTCCCCCGTTTTCTGCTGTCTCTCCCTCTATTATACCCTACTCTTCCTCTCCCGGTATGTCTCTCCCTCTATAGTTATCGTCTCTCTTCCACCTGCCTCTTATGTCTCTCCTCCGTCTCTCCCTCTAATAGTCCTACTCTTCCTTCTCCCGTTTCGTCCTCTCCCTCTATATATCCTACTCTTCCTTCTCCCCCTTTCTGTCTCTTCTCCCTCTATATTCCTACTGCTTTCTTCTCTCCCCGTTATGTCTCTCCCCTCTATATATCCTACTCATTCCACCTCCCCGTTCTGTCTCTCCCTCTATATATCCTACTCTTCCTCCTCCCCGTTCTGTCTCTCCCTCTATATATCCTACTCTTCCACCTCCCCGTTCTGTCTCTCCCTCTATATATCCTACTCTTCCACCTCCCCCTTCTGTCTCTCCCTCTATATATCCTACTCTTCCTTCTCCTCCTTATGTCTCACCCTCTATATATCCTACTCTTTTCCTTCTCCCCGTTCTGTCTCTTCCCTCTATATATCCTACTCTTTCCTTCTCCCCCTTGCTGTCTCCTACTCTATATATCCTACTCTTTTTTCTCCTTCTCCCCGTTTCTTCTCTTCCCTCTAATATCCTACTCTTTTCTTCCACCTCCCTCTTCTTCCTCTCCCTCTAATATCCTGCTCTTCCATCTCCCCGTTCTGTCTCTCACCTCTTATAATTATCCTACTCTTCCTCTCCCCCCTTCTGTCTCTCCCTCTATATATCCTACTCTTCCTTCGCCCCGTTTCCGTCTCCTCTCTCCCTCTATATAATCCTCACTCTTTCCTTCGCCCCCTTTCTGTCTCTCCCTCTATATATCCTACCTTCCTTCTCCCCGTTCTTCTCTCCCTCTTATATATCCTACCTCTTTTCCTTCTCCCACGTTTGTCCTCTCCCTCTAATATCCTACTCTGCCTTCTTATCCCCCTTCTGTCTCTCCCTCTTATACCCTATATCTCTTCCTTCTCCTCCCTTCTGTCTCTCTCTTCTATATCCTACTCCTTCCTTCTCCCCGGTTCTGTCTCTCATCTCTATAATAACCTACTCTTCCTTCTCCCCGTTCTGTCTCTCCCTCTATATATCCTACTCTTCCTTCTCCCCGTGTCTGGTCCTCTCCGCTCTATATATCTACTCTTCTACCTCCTCTTGTTCTGTCTCTCCCTCTATATATCCTACTCTTTCCTTCTCCCGTTATGTCTCTCCCTCTATATATCCTAGCTCTCCACTCTCTCCTTATGTTCCTCTGCCCTCGTAATATCCGACTCTTTCCTTCTCCTCTTTCGTCTCTCCCTCTATATATCCTACTCTTCTTCTCCCCCTTCTGTCTCTCCTCTATATATCCTAGCTCTTTCCTTCTACCCGTATGTCCTCTCCCTCTATATATCTAATCTTCCACCTCCCTTCTTTGCTCTCTCCCCTGTATATATATCCTACTCTTGGAGTCTCATCCTGTCTTACTTCCGCCCCCGTTCTGTCTCTCCCTCCATATAGCCTTACTCTTTCCTTCTCCCCCTGCTGTCTCTCCCTCTATTTGAAAAATTAAAGGGTCGGTCACCCCCCCCACCCTACTCTTCCTTCTCCCCGAGTCTGCCTCTCGTTGACTCTCCCTCTATATACTCTCTTTCTAATGTGGCGCCTCTGAATCTAATCTTTCGCTTCTCCCCCTTAGTGTCTTCACCATCTAATACCACCTTTCTCCCGTCTACACATTCTCCGTTCGTGAATTGATACACATACTCCCTCCGTTATCTATTCCTCTCTTCCTTCTCCCCCTTCTGTCTCTCACCTCTATATATTCCTACACTTTTCCTTACTCCCCTTTATGTCGTCTGCCCTCTATATATCCTACCTTCCACACACTCCCGTCTGCATTCCCCCTCGATATAGGCACGTATACCTTACGTCGTTTTTGTCTTGGCTCAATGACATCTTCCACCTCCCCGTATACAGGTTTCTGCGCGCCAGTAGAGACACAGAGTAACTGAGGACTTCTATGTTGTGGGATCGACGGACTGCAGGGGACAAACAACAGTGCGGGCGGACTAAAGCGGAGACTCCAATAATTGTACCTGAGTAAATATTACCAGAGACGCGCCGAGAGGGTATATAAAACGTGGAGGACTCGCTCAGCAGGGGGGGTAGTCCTATAAGAGCCAAGAAAACAATACTGGGCAATAAGAAGTATAATCCGCTTACTACCTGCGGGTGGCACAGAGGGGGTGTGTGTGTATCACATAGATAAGGAGTTGAGCGCACACACACAGACAAGCAAATGACAGGACGGGGAGAACGGGTCTGGCTTACCAGTAGGGGTGTGAGCCACACGAAGGTGGGTGGTGGGTGTATGAGAAGGGTAGATAGAGGCAGCGCGAGTCCGTGTGACATGTGCAATAAATTCTCAGTCGACTTTGCGTGTGATGTCAGAGGGACCACTGTGGTTGACTGGGACGGAATATAAGGAGCACACGGGGACTGTTGCAAGGCGAGAAGGAAAAAAAAGCGAGAGAGAGCGCGCGTGCGGCCAAGAGACGAGAGAGGTGCCCAGCCGCGTCGAGGTCGCGAAGAGAATGAGGCGGACGAATCGCGCTGTCGTGCTCATGGGCGCTCGGGCGGTCATCTAGGGCCGACATCATTGCGTCTCTCTCTCATGCCTCGTCCCAGCGCCCCGGGGGCCGTAGCGCCTAAAGGGGCGGGAGAGCAAAGCTCATCTCATAGCCAGCGCTCATCCTCTCTCTCTCCATCGATGTCCCTCTCTCTCTTCTCATCTCTCCATCTCATCTCCTCTCTCTCATCTCTCTCTCTCATTGTCTTTTTCTGAATACTCATGTTTGTTGCATTATAGCACTTGTAAGCTGACTTCTGAATTGTTGCCTGTTTTTCTTATCCTTCATCATGTAGGAAGCTCTCTCTCTCTCTCTCTCTCGCTCTCGCTCTCTCTCTCTCCTCTGCTCTCTCTCTCCCCTCACTCTCTTCTCAATCTCTTCTCTCTCATCTCTCCTCTCTCTCTCTCTTCTCTCTCTATCTCTTTTCCTCGCTACTCTCTGCGAGGCCCGGTTGGGTCTTCGCGCGCTGCTATGTGGGTGGTGGTTTCCGCGCTGCGCGCGGCCGACCCCCCGGCCCTGTGGGTGAGTGGGCTCAGCATATGGCGGCGTAGCGGAGACGCAGCGCGAGCAGAGACACGCGAGAGCAGAAGCGCGCGACCTCGCGAGCGCGACTCGCGGCCATCGCACAAGAGACGCGACAGCAAAAAAAAGACATAAATCTCGTCATCGCGAGCCGTTCGTATGAGTCGCTGAGTCATCGCGCTCTCTATCCTCTCGCTCTCGCTCTCCGCGCCTCTCTCCTCTTCTCTCTCTCTCTCTCGCTCTCTTAATTTTTGATTTTTTTATTTTTATTTATACCTCTTAATAATGTATAATTATTTACAAGGAAAAATATTTTACAGGTTTGAAAGGTGGTATTTGTGAGTACCACCTATCTTAAAACCTAACCGTACACATACATATACTTGTATGATTACTTTTAATGCTAACGTATTACATGTTTAAATTAATACTCGTGACTCTGCCGTGACTCTCTCTCTCTCTCTCTCTCGTCTCCGGCTCTCTCTCTCTCTCTCTCTCAGCTCTCTCTCTCTCTCTCTTGGCTCTCCCTTCTCTCTCTCTCCTTCTCTCTCTCTCTCTCCTTTCTTTCTCTCCCGTATACTGTACTTCATCAATTCTTTTTTGTGTGTGTGTGTTTCGTTAATTTCAACATATCTTCAGCATCACATATTTTTTCAATAAATATGTACTGTACATAAATCATAGAAGTATTTTGAAAAACTCAGCATTTCCATATATTCAAACAATATTTTTTGTATAATCACCAATTACTATTTTTTTTTACAATTGTTACCTATTTTTTTGAATGAACAAATCTTGAATGAACAAAATGCAAAATTCGAATTTTCCAGGAATATAAAAAGAAAAGAATAGAAAAAGCCACTGATATAAATCCTTAAATAATCCAGTACTTCTTATAATACGAAAAGTTTGATGACAAAAGCGCATCGTGGACTGAAGAGGAGGAGGAGGGGATCTGAGGGATTATAAGTCCTTTCTGTGGGGGATGAGGATGGCCAAAGGAGGTGGGGGTGGGGGACAGCGGGAGGGGGGTACAGGATCCTCTCGTAAAAGGGAGTGATAAGCATCGCCTCAAAACAGGTGCCATTATGGGTGTTGTGAGTCCGCGTCCCTTTGTTGTGGGTGGGGGAAAGAGGTTGTGGCAGGAATACCGGGTTATTATGCGGCCACGACCCCTTCTCCTCCTCTTCCTCCTCCTCCTCCTCCTCCTGCGTGCCCTTCCATCCCCGCCCCCTCCTGTCCCCCTTACGTGGTCTGGGGTTGCTGCGGTGGTGGTGGTGGTAAAGAAGTCATTATTATCGTATTATCATTATTCTTATTCTTATTCTAATTATTATCATTACTCTATTATTACTATTGTTATTATTATCATTACAAGGATGTTAAGATTAGTGATGATGAGAGACAGGCAGGCAGGCAGACACAAACAGTCACAGACAGACAGACAAACAAAGAAACAAACAAACAGACAGACAGACAGACAGACAGACAGACAGACAGACACACAAAAGTAGACACGACAAATTAAGATTAAATTTTTTCGTATATCATAAAACTAACACCAATCCTGGACTGGAGTGACATCTGGCGGGCGACGGAACAAGTATCGAGTGAACAGATGTGTAGTGGTGGTGGTGGTGGTGGTTGTGGGGTGGTGGTGGTGGTGGTGGTGGTGGTGGTGGTGGTGGGGGTGATGAAGTGGCTGGCAAACCCTAAATGTCGGTGTTGGAAAATTAAACCACAATTACCCCTTTTGGTGTTTGCACAGGTGACGGTGTTAATGGTGATGGCGCTGGTGGTGGTGGTGGTGGTGGTGGTGGTGGTGGTAGTGGTGGTAGTGGTGGGGGTTGTGGTGGTGATGGTGGTGGTGATGGTGGTGGTGGTGGTGGTGGTAGTGGTGGTAGTGGTGGGGGTGGTGGTGGTGATGGTG
The DNA here is from genome assembly GCA_016584305.1 of Chionoecetes opilio. Taxonomy (NCBI): domain Eukaryota; kingdom Metazoa; phylum Arthropoda; class Malacostraca; order Decapoda; family Majidae; genus Chionoecetes; species Chionoecetes opilio. The sequence continues at coordinate 175,350 of JACEEZ010000783.1, read as the reverse complement.
GTGATGGTGGTGGTGGTGGTGATGGATGTGGTGGTGGTGGTTGTGGTGGGGGTGTCCTGTGATGGGTCAGTATAGATATATTGGGAGATAGATAGATAGATAATTTTATTGGCCATAGGTACGTACGTTTTATCATGATAAGTACAATGCGTTTTTTTTGGGTCCAATATACAATAACTATTCGTTAAAGCCTATACAACAAATATTTCTTAAAAAAAGACACACAAGTAATCATATATGCTGTATAAAAGTCAATAAAATAGCTACTAAATAAACAGATAATTATAATTAAAGCATTAAAACAAAAAAAAGCGGCTCATTGTTTTGAAATTGCATCGTTTGTATTCATT
>JACEEZ010000783.1:147500-167500 GCA_016584305.1 Chionoecetes opilio | reverse complement strand
GAGAGAGAGAGAGAGAGAGAGAGAGAGAGAGAGAGAGAGAGAGAAAAAAAAAAGAGAGAGAGAGAGAGATTGATCAAGCGCCGAAAAACTGATCACGACAAAAGATGCGAAGGAAAGAGACAACAAAGACGAGAACACTTAAAAAGATAAGCAATAATGTGAATAATGAAAATGTATGTGTACTGCACACACACACACACACACACACACACACACACACACACACACACACACACACACACACACACACCCCACACACACACTGTAATACGTTTCAAACTATTATATTTATCTATATATTTATTTTAAGGATTAACAGTAGAAATATCAGATAACAGGGGAAAAAGATTCTAATTAAGGTGATAAGCTAACATGTGACACATTTTCCTAACGTATATAAATCTTGTCTTTATTCATATATTGCATGTGACTTTTTATTATCTGAGATTTTCTGATAGAGAGAGAGAGAGAGAGAGAGAGAGAGAGAGAGAGAGAGAGAGAGAGAGAGAGAGAGAGAGAGAGAGAGAGAGAGAGAGAGAGAGAGAGAGAAGAGAGTGTGTGTGTGTTTAATTTTATGTCTATGATAATACGTTTCGATTATCTCCCAGTGCTTCAATTTTGCTGTGTTTAATTTTCCCTCACTGTCAGTTTCAGTCAGTTTTAGTTTCGTTCAGTGTTTTAGTTTACGTCAGTGTTTCAGTTTCGCTCGGTGTTTCAATTTTGTTTAGTGTTTCAGTGTTTCAATTTCGCTCAGTGTTTCAATTTAGCTCAGTGTTTCAGTTTCGCTCAGTGTTTCAGTTTCGCTCAGTGTTTCAGTTTCGCTCAGTGTTTCAGGTTAGCTCAGTGTTTCAGTTTCGCTCAGTGTTTCAGTTTCGCTCAGTGTTTCAGTTTCGCTCAGTGTTTCAGTTTAGCTCAGTGTTTCAGTTTCGCTCAGTGTTTCAGTTTCGCTCAGTGTTTCAGTTTCGATCAGTGTCAGTTTAGCTCAGTGTTTCAGTTTCGCTCAGTGTTTCAGTGAATCAGTGTTTCAGTGAATCAGTGTTTCAGTTTCGCTCAGTGTTTCAGTCTCGCTCAGTGTTTCAGTGAATCAGTGTTTCAGTGAATCAGTGTTTCAGTTGAATCAGTGTTTCAGTTTCGCTCAGTGTTTCAGTGAATCAGTTTTCAGTTTCGCTCCCGTGTTTCAGTTTCGCTCAGTGTTTCAGTGAATGTATCAGTGTTTCAGTTTCGCTCAGTGTTTCAGTTTCGCTCAGTGTTTCAGTTTCGCTCAGTGTTTCAGTTTCGCTCAGTGTTTCAGTGAATCAGTGTTTCAGTTTCGCTCAGTGGTTATATCGTCATCTTTCCTTTGTTGTCGCTTTTTTATCATTATAGTTAATCTCATTTTCTCTCACACCTAACTCAATTCTCTCTCTCTCTCTCTCTCTCTCTCTCTCTCTCTCTTCTCTCTCTCTCTCTCTCTCTCTCTCTCTCTCTCTCTCTCCATTCTTATTTTTCGTCCCTTTCTTTCCTCCATAGCGTGTTAGCTCCGTGATCCCGCCTGCAAGATGCCCCCTCTCCCTCCCCCCCTTCCTCCCTTCCTTCTCCCCTCTCCCCTCCCCCATCACACACACGCACCCCCTCCCCCCCTCCCTCACCCCCAACACCTGCCTCAACACCGCCTCCATAATCTCGTAACTTAATATCTCCATAACCAAACACTGTTACCCGCCTGACTCACTTTTCACCGTCACAAAACTTCGCTTCGGAGCTCTTTACTCGCGTTACTTTGGCGGGTTCTGAGTTTGGCGTTAGGCGAGACATGAGTTGGGGGCCTGGATGTCTTCTTGTACAGGTTAGGGACGCGTGGAGGCTGTGGGTGTGTAGGAGAGGGTGTGATCGCGAAGTTAGAAAGCGTCCAAGGGGTGGAATCAATATTCGTTTCAGCTTTCACCCAATCTTTTACAATATGACAGTGGTGTTAATGTTGGCAATACGAAGTGACAACCAGTTGCTCCGCCGGGGGACGTAAGGGCGAGGATACCAGCTTGATGGAGGGGGAGCGTCGCCCTTAACACGCCCCCTCCTCCTTCCCCTCCCCCTTGTACTCCATCTCCTTGTTCTCCTCCTCCCCCAACACCTCTTCCCTCCTCCTCCTCCTGTCCGGGTCTAGAGCCTCGCCGTTCTCAGCCATAAAGACGAATTGTCTATTAGTTTGTGATTGAAACGCAACCTAATTCACTCTTGTTTGACTGCCTTGTATTGACGTCATTAGTTCTTTGGGTGATAAGCAGCGGCGTCTGATTTGTGCTGCGAGGCCGGTCGTGGGAGGGAGGGATTGGGGAAGGTAACGGGTGGGGGGAGGGGTTGGGGAAGGTAGTGGGGGGCGTTGAAGGGGCATGGCTAAGGGTAGGAAGTTGGGGAAAGGGGAGGGAAAGATGGAAATAGGCAGGGAGGGGTTTGGGAAGGTAGTGGGGGGGCGTTGAAGGGGCATGGCTAAGGGTAGAAAGTTGGGGAAAGGGAAAGGGGGATGGGTGTAGGGAGGGAGGAGGTGGGGAAGGTAGGAAGGCACCTTGAAGTTTGAAGGGGTATGACGGAAGGTTAAAAGTTGGGGGAAGATAAGGGGGAAGGGTAGGGATGGGGAAGGGATGGGGGAAGTTTGAAGGGGTATGACGGAAGGTAACAAGTTTGGGGAAGAGAAGGGGAAATAAAAGGGGGATGGGGAAGGAATGGGGAGGGGTGGGCAGGTGGGATGAATGTAAAATTGTCTCATTAGTTATGTATGACGTTATAATTAGTTATGAAGATTAGCTTTGAAGTGTCTCCACCACTACCACCACCACCACCACTTTTACCACTACTAACTACTGGTATACCATCACCACCACTACTACTACTACGACCACCACTTTCATCACCACTGCTAACAACAACAACAACCTCCTACCACGACGTAGAACCCCCCAACCCCCAACCCCGGCTAAAAAAAAATGAAGGATACATAAAGCTATACCATTATTGATTGAGGGCGAGAGGGAAGAGGGAGGGAAGAGGAAGAGGAAGAGGGAGGAGGGAGGGAGGGAAGGAAGAGGAAGAGGGAGGAAGGAGGGAGGGAAGGAAGAGGAACAGGAAGGAGAAGGCGAGCACTGGCAGTATCAGAAGGACGGAAGGGCGAAAAAATATATATTTATACCATAATGTAAGAAGATTTTGAAAAAGGTACCAAAGACATAAAGAAAGGAAAATTTAAGAAAGAAAGAGAGGGAGAAGGCAGAGACAAAAAGGAGGAAAGAGAATGTGAGTTGGGATAGAGAAATTGTGGTGATGGTGGTGGTGGTTGTGGTAGTTATGTAAGAGAGAAGAGTGTGGGTAAAAGGGAAAGGTAAAGAACACTGTAGTAGAAGTAGTAGTAGTAGTAGTTGTAGTAGTAGTAGTAGTAGTAGGGGCAATAGTGACTTTAGTTTAGTAGTGATGATAGCAATAAGTCTGAAACGCCAGCCAGAATCAGACACATTATTCAGTATCCTATATTATACTCTCTCTCTCTCTCTCTCTCTCTCTCTCTCTCTCTCTCTCTCTCTCTCTCTCTCTCTCTCTCTCTCTCTCTCTCTCTCTCTCTCTCTCTCTCTCTGTAAGCGGACAACACCCAGGGGAATAATTTGAATACAATTATCACAGGGACTCCAGATTGACGGCACACACACCGCTGGGAATAGTCGCGAGGCCCTATGTGCTAAGGCCCTATGTGCCGGGGCCACTCTGCGAGGACCGATACTGAGAGAGCGAGAGAGAGAGAGAGAGAGAGAGAAGAGGAGAGTGAGAGGGAGATGAGGGGCGAGAGAGAGAGAGATGAGAGAGAGGAGAGCGAGGAGAGGAGAGAAAAGAGAGGAGAGAGAGAGAGAATATGAGATTGAATAAAAGTGTTGAATCTGGCTTTTCAAACTTATTGTTGTTATCACTACTACTACTAAAGCCACTATTGCTACTATTACTGCTACTATTACTATTACTATTACTACTACTACTACTACTACTACTACTACTACTACTACTACTACTACTACTACTACTACCGCCAGAGAGAGAGAGAGAGGAGAGAGAAGAGAGAGGGGAGAGAGAGAGAGAGAGTAGCGAACAACCTTTAATAGAGTTTGAAAGTGAGTTGAAGGCTGGGAAGGTGCGCTATTTGCTTCTCTCTTCCCCTCTCTCTCCCCTTCTCATCTCTCTCTCTCTCTCTCTCTCTCTCTCTCTCTCCTCTCTCTCGTAGTGGTGGTAGCGGCGGGCGCGTCAACAGAGGGGCTTGACAGGCTATATAGGAAGGAGAGAGGGAAGGGGGCGGGGAGAGGGAGAAGGGCGAAGGGCGGATAGCAGTTTCCCCTCCCCCTCCCCTCCATCCCCCCTAGGGCGTGTGTAGAGGCGCGACAATTGGTAAATGGGGCGCCGGTTAGGGGGTGTGAATCCCCCTCGTTAGAAGGACGCAGTAATATGATAGCAGATTTCTTTCCCAGTCAGGAGGAGGTCTTCAGAATGGCGTTATGGGTGTGATGGTGGTGGTGTCTTCTCTCTCTCTCTCTCTCTCTCCTCCTCCTCTCTACCTCTCCTCTCTCTCTCTCCTTCTCCTCTACTTCGCTCTCTCTCTCTCTCTCTCTCTCTCTCTCTCTCTCTCTCTCTCTCGTGACTACGTTTCTACACCCACTACTACTATACTACTACTACTACTATACTATATTACTACTACTATACTACTACTACTACTACTACTACTACTACTACTACTATTCTACTACTACTACTACTACTATACTACAACTACTACTACTACTACTGCTACTACTACAGCGTTTAATAAAGAATAACTCAGGCAGTATCAGTAGTGTCCGTTATCGGGCCTTAATAGGGGAGCGAGGTGAGAGGCGATGAGGAGGAGGAGGAGGAGGAGGAGGAGGAGGAGGAGGAGGAAGAGGAGGAGGAGGAGGAGGAGGAGGAGGAGGAGGAGGAGGAAGGAAGGAAAAAAAGGAAGGTGGAAAGGGGTTGGCCAAGGTTGAATTATTCCAGGCTAAAAATTTCCTCCCAAACTAAGTCGTGGGAAGGAGAACCAAAGTTGCCATTCCCCTTCCTCCTCTTCCTCCTCTTCCTCCTCTTCCTCTTCTTCCTCCTCTTCCTCCTCTTCCTCCTCCTCTTCCTCTTATCCCATTTTATATTGTTTCCGTCCTCTTCCCTCGTGTTACTTATCTTCGTCAACATATTTTCTTCTTTTATTTGGTTTAGTTTTTTTTTCTTTATTTTTGTTGTCTCTTTTTATTTCTCAATTTTTCACTCCTATTTGATCTTTACAATTACTCGTCTTTCTCTCATAGTCCACTTTTTCTTTCTAGTTTTCCTCTTCCTCTACGTCTTTTACTTCTTCCTCCTCCTCCTCCCCTCCTCCTCCTCCTCCTCTCCTCCTCCTCCTCCTCCTCCTCCTCCTCCTCCTCCTCCTCCTTATCTTCCTTTTCCTACTCGTGCCTCCTCCTCTTCCTCCCGCCCAGGAATTAATTTATGGAGATTGGAAGCTGCTGTTTTAGGGGTTCAAGAGAGAGAGAGAGAGAGAGAGAGAGAGAGAGAGAGAGAGAGAGAGAGAGAGAGAGAGAGAGAGAGAGAGAGAGAGAAAGTGGTGTATGGATTTGTCTCTCTCTTAGCGACGCACTGACTTAGAAGATACATGTGCTGAGAGACTTTTGTTCAATTTGCATTTGTTAGAGAATGGAAGGAAGTGGTGGTGGTGGTGGTAGTAGTAGTAGTAGTGATGGCATGGGTAATATTATAGTAATGGTCGTGGTGATAGTAATAGATGTGGTAGGTGTGGTAGTAGTAATAGTGGTGGTGGTGGTGGTGGTGGCAGAGGAAAAGGCAGTTTAAATGATAATGTTTGTAATGGTGATGTGATGATGTGATGAATGAAGATGGTGGTTGTTAGTAGTAGTAGTTGTTGTTGTTGTGGCAGTTTGGTTATAGTGACGGTAATGATGGTGGTGGTGATGATGTTATGAAGGAAGATGATGGTTGTTAGCAGTAGTAGCCGTTGTTATTGTGGCAGCTTGGTTATAGTGACGATGGTGGTGCCGGTGGTGGTGGTTATGATGGTGATTGTGGCAGTTTGGTTATAGTGACGGTAGTAGTAGTTGTTTGTGGTGTTTGTGGTGGTGGTGGTGATAGTAAGCAAGGGGCCAGTCATCATTAGTACTCTTGGAATCTTTCGTTACTTATGTATAGGGAAGGATTAATGCAATGCTATGATACCTATGTTATGATATGTTATGATATACGGTGTGGAAGTCCCTTGACCTGCCTACTCCGATCTCGCGAGAACAATGAAGGTAATGAAGGCAGTTAATAAGTGTTTTCCTGCCTCGATGTATAGTTATTTTTTCCCAAGTTTGTTACAGCGATTAGCCGTGAACAGAGTGATTAGTATTATCGTTCTTATTACCATTATTGTCATTCTCAGTATTATTATTATTATTATTACTATTATCATCATCATAATCATCATCATCATCATCATTATCATCATCATCATCATCATCATCATTATTATCATTGTCATTATTATTATTATTATCATTGTCATTATTATTATTACCTTATTTTTTTATTGTTTGTATTATAACTATGTTTTATAACAAGGTTAGAAGACTAAAGGTTGCATATATATAGTGGAAGAGTTTCTAAAGCAAAAGACAAATAGTGTCTTGATAGTTCCATAAAAAAAATTAAAAAAATCGTAAGATGAAAAAAATGTATATTGCAAAATGTTCCATATCTTACCATTGAGAGGAATATTCACCTTAATAACCTGGGGAAAAAGTTATGATATGGTTTGGTTGGATACAATTATACAAACTAAATATAAAGCAAACACTACAGATCCGTTCATTTTTAGCTGGATAATTTATCAACTATTTAGGTATTTACGACATGGTAGCGAAATTTACCTTTATCTCTCGTGCCCTAACTATACATACAATTTTTCTTCTTTTATTTGGATTAGTTTTTTTGTCTTTATTTGAGTTGTCTTTCATTTCTTCTCAATTTTTCACTTTTGTTTGCTCTTTACAATTACTCATCTTTCTCTCATAGCCCACTTTTTCTTTGCAGTTTTGCTCTTCCTCTACGTCTTTTACATGCATTAGTAAGGCGTTGTAGCAGTAGTAGTAGTAGTAGTAGTAGTAGTAGCAGTAGCAGTAGTAGTAGTTGTAGTAGTAGTAATATAGCATTAGTAAGGCGTTGTAGCAGCTGTGACGCCCCAAGTGACGACCATAACAACCCGTCCTACATGTGTTGAGAGGGTCAGCCATTCTTCTTGCGTAATTGGAGGAAGAAGTTCTCGAAAGGGAAAGGAAGTTTTGGGCGGACGGGGAGGTGTAAGGAGGCGAGCTCAGTGGGAGGAGGAGGAGAGGGAAGAGAAGGAAGGAGAGTGAGCGGAGAGCAGGTAGAGAAACAGAAGAGAGGGTAGGGAGAGGGAAGGGGAGTAGAGAGAAGGTAGAAAAACGAAAGAGAGGGTAGAAAAGGGGAGAAGTGATGGAGGAAGAGGAGAGGCAAGGGATGGATGAGCACTGAAACAGGAAGCCGATGACACTTTATGGAACAGAGAGCGAGAGCGAGAGAGAGAGAGAGAGAGAGAGAGAGAGAGAGAGAGAGAGAGAGAGAGAGAGAGAGAGAGAGAGAGAGAGAGAGAGAGAGAGAGAGAGAGAGAGAGAGAGAGAGAGAGGAGAGAGAGAGAGAGAGAGAGACGGGGGGGGGAGAAAAAAATGGGAACGACTGCATATAGGGTGCTTGGAACACAGGGAGAAAATGTGAGAGAGGAGAGGGAGTGACGGCGGGAGGGAGGGAAGGAGGAAGAGAATTTAGGAAGGAAGGACTGGGACGAGGAAGTTTGAAGTAGAGGAGGAGGAGGAGGAGGAGGAGGAGGAGGAAGAGCAAGAGGAAGTATGAAGCGGATGAGGAAGTATATAACGGAGGATAAGGAAGAGGGAGAGGTGGTAAAAAAATGGAGGAGGAGGAGGAGGAAGAAAAAAACAGAAGAGGAGGGAAAGGAAACATGAAAAGGGAGAGATTAAATAGATGGAAATAGGGAAGAAAAATGTAGAAATAAATGTGAAATACATCAAAATGAGAAGGAAAAAGAAGAGAAAGATTAGAGTGAGGAGTAGAAAGAGGAGGAGGAGGAGTAGAGGGAAGAGAAAGAGGAGAAGGAGTAGAGGGAAGAGAAGGAGGAGGAATAGAGGGAAAAGAAGAAGGAGAAGGAGGAGGAGGAGAGCATCAAGGAAGACTCGATATCGTCCCATCTCCACCTATAGGGACAAAGGGCACGACTTCTCCCCGATGGCTATCTGTCCCGCCCCTCGAGTTGCCTCCATCACCCGCCTGACGGAGACGCGAGGCAACAGGGGGCGTCGAGGCGGTGAGAGGAGCACCTGCCTGTCACCTGTGTCTGTTAACTGTATTAATGGTATGGCTGAGTTTTCATTCATTTATTGCTCTTATTAACTTCTTCACACCCAGATCTTTCCTTTGTTATAAAAAAATGTATATTGCTAGCCATAAAATTACGAAAAGTAACTGATTACATCAAATTATTTAGTGGGCAAGGATACTAAACAGGTCAAAATCTATGAAATATTGCTGACTGCCGTGTGGCAATCAGGTAGTCACTAAAAATCGTCTAATGGTAGCCAAATTACAATGGAAATTACGTTATGGGCCTCAAGGGTTAATAATAATAATAATAATAATAATAATGATAATAATTTTATTCTCACCCGGAGGCATACAGGCAAAAAAGCAACAACAAGACAAAGAGTTAACTTAAGTACTAGAGGAAAATATACAAATATAGGCACATTAGAGCACATAGTACCAAAGTGTATAATAGTACATAGGGTATACATACATGTACACCTGTGCTACCCCACATTCTGTACAAACAGCAGGCCCAGCCACCGCTGTTGTATAGTTCCACATACATAGACCGAGCTCTGCCTGACGGAGGTGATGATGGAGTTCGCAGAAAGCTCCACCCTACTCCTTAAACTGAACACAGAGTGTTGACGGATCACATCCAGATTGTTCACCCCGTTCCTAGCGAAAGCCAGGGACGAGCTGCACCACCTGGGCAGCCCCAGAAGCCTCTTAAGGATGTCATTGTGACAGACCTTAAGGTGGGTCAGACTGGTCACCTTGAACTGCGACCACAGCGAGTTGCAGTATATATGTAGAGTAGCAGTGACTCCTGAATAACTCCATTTCCACCTCTCTGCTACAGTAGGAAAATTTCCTCTGTAGAGTATTCCCCACGACAAGAAGCTTGGTGGTCTGCTTGATGATATCATCATCATCAGTCATGTCGTGGGATATAACATGGCCTAAGTATGCGAATCTATCCACAAAAGTGAGGGCAGATCCACTGAGCCATGCTGTTTTGAGGTAATTAACCTGAGTGCGTGCCGGTGATACTACCATGCACTCTGTCTTAGTGGTGTTGTAATCAATGTCATGCTTGACAGCATACTCCTGACACACATTAATAAGGTCCTGCAACACATCCGCAACGCATTAATGGGGTTGATTCGGTCGGTTTGTATATAGGTCAGAAACTCCTCTTTTTGTTGTACTGGTGATGAAGTTTTGTGATAGTGTATGGTGGTGATTTAAGTTTTAATAGGAGATAATGTATTAAGAAAAAAATGTAATGGATATATTTGTTAGTTTCGATTAGTTTAGGTTATTTAAGATAAAAAAGTCACGGAGAAATTTGTTTGTTTCGATTAATTTAGGATGTTAGGTTAGGTTAGTTAGGTTAGTCAGGTTAGGTTAGGTTAGGTTAGTCTGTTACTCTACTTCCTTCCTACATTCTTTCTTACATTCGAGTCAAAGCTTGTATTCTTTGTTTTCTTTCATGTTTACTATTTATATATTGTGTACATATAGTTAATCTTGCCTTCCTTTGTCCCAGCTGGTTATGGGGACGCGTGAGTGGGGCGATATTTTTAGTTTCCGAGTCTGTTTCTGTGATCTGCTTAATGAAAGTTGATGGAGGTTATGAAGATCGTATAGTTGTGCTTTGAGAGTTGTTGTAATCGTGTTGTTGTTTTGGTTTCGAGGCAACAGTATTATATTGTGTTAGTTGTGGTTCCCTGCCGTTAGATAACACGCATCATCGAATGTTAACTTTGTGGGAATAGTTATTATGGTATAGCAGAAGCAGTTGTTGTCGTCGTCATCATCATCATCATCATCATCATCATCATCATGACACAATGTAGGCGAGTTGTAACAAGAAGGAAATCGTCAATCTGTCATCAACATTGTACACTTCCCTTCTGATTGTCATGGCACCATTTATTGTCTCCACACACACACACACACCCACCCACCCACCCACCAACCCACCCACCCACCCACCCACCCACCCACCCACCCACCCACCCACCCACCCACCCACCCACCCACCCACCCACCCACACACACACACACACACACACACACACACACACACACACACATATATATAGGTGGTGACCAAGAATACTATACTCTTATAGTATCCTTGGTGGTGACTGTGGTGGTAGTGATGACTGAGGGCAGGATAGTGGTGGTGGTGAGGATATACATAAACAGAAATGAACTGCTAAAACTAAGAAATTATATAGATAACAAGATGATGGCGCGTCCTGTAGTGGCCTTGTATTGAGTGAATGGCTTGGGTGAAATTCTGAAAGAGAGTGGCAATAAGGTGTGTGTGTGTGTGTGTGTGTGTGTGTGTGTGTGTGTGTGTGTGTGTGTGTGTGTGTGTGTGTGTGTGTGTGTGTGTGTGTGTGTGTGTGTGTGAGTGTGTATATGTGTGTGTGAGTGTGTGTGTGTGTGTGTGAATAGAATAGAATAGAATAGAATAGAATAGAATAGAATTTATTATTGCTCAGACTTTATAAATAAAGTATGGAGCACAGCTCCTATAAAATACAATACATTTGGCAGGACATTTCAAACGATACCAATAAGATAAGTGTGCATACATGCACATACAGATAAGTACTACGTAAACTAAAAGTTAGGAGAAATCCAATTGTCAATTTCCAAAACTAAGTGACACCTAGAAAAATATAAATAAAGATAACTAATAATCAGATATACTTGTTAGCTTATCTAAACATGCTCAAAATTGATCTGATGAATAATGACAAGTTCTTCAAAACATTCACACTGGTACTTTGCATTAACGCAACATACTTAAAATGCGTTGGCCTAATTGTGTAGTATTTCTGGATATACATATCCCGCAGCCTTACAATTTCCTCGTTAGTACATTCGAATAGGACATGAAATTCATCTCCTACAACATTAGCAATACACTTGCTACAAAGGCGATCTTCTCTGTTGACACCTGTGTATCTACCAACATTTATTGGTAGTCTATTGTTGCTTGTTCTGAATCTAGTTACCTGGATGCGAATACTTTTCGGTAGTTTGACGAGGTACACCTCCATACCATAAATCTGCTTAAATATATTGTAGTTACTGCATAACGATTTTGTTGATAAATTATGATGCCAGGTAGTAATCCACTGATCCTTTAATCTCACTTCAACTGCTTTCTTAAACCATGTAGTGTTGGGCACATTTTGTGATAACCACATCCCTGACATACCACACTCATTACATATATTCTTAATGCAGGCAACCCATGGAGAAGTGTATAACCCTAACATATCCAAATGCAACAAACATTGATACATTATATAGCATAGTTTAGTGTTTTTACCTGAAATTAGCCGAGACCAGTAACCTAACATTCTGCACTTTATATGAATTTCCAGTGGGTACACTCCAAGTTCACCATATACCATATCATTGCTAGCCTTTTTATGAACACACAACATCTGTTTTAAGAATTTTAAGTGTACTATCTCTAGCTCTCTAATCCTATAGTCTCCCCAAATCTCAGCTGCATAGGTCAGTACTGGTAACACCATGGTATTAAATAATTCCAACTGCATATCAACTGGCAAGTCAAACTTTCTGCATTTACCTATTAGTGAATACATTGCTCTTGTTGCTTGTTCTTTCAAATCTAGCTCTCCTTTACGGAACCTGCCATTGTAATTAAATAATACACCAAGATACTTGTAATCTTCTACCACCTCAACTTTTTCATAACCAAATTCAAATTTATAATTACTTAGATGAGTTTTTCCCCTACTGAACACCACTATTTTTGTTTTGTTACAATTAATCTTTAACTTCCACTCATTACAGTAAGTATACAATGCTATCAGAGCCTGCTTCATTCCTTCCTCACTGTCACATAATATAATTGTATCATCTGCATACATTAGAACAAAAAGTTTCAAATAGGAGTTTATCAAATCATGACCAAAATCTAGAAAATTGCAGTTACATTCAAGTAATTTACTTTCAATATCATTAATGTAAAAAGCGAAAAGCAGGGGCGACAAATTTTCCGTGTGTGTGTGTGTGTGTGCGTGTGGGGGGGGGAGTTTAAATTACTTATATCCTTTTGAGGTAATCACAAGAAAGGAAGATATGCATTTAAAAGTCCCTTATATTGCTTTACGTTGCTTTAAGGAAGTTGATATTTTAAAAACAAAACAGGTAAAGGAAACTGCAGTGTTAGATATTTCCCTTGTACTGTATTAACAGTAATGATAATGATGATGATAATGATAATAATAGTGATGATAGTAACACAAATATAACGAGAAGAGAAAATCAAGAACTGAAGAAACGTATTGATTGTATGAAATAATTGTTTTAGTTTTTATCATGAGTTGGTCTGAATTTTTTCTGCTATATTATTTTTTTCTTTATTTTTTTCGTATTTCCAACCGGTTCATTCAGAAAAAAAATTACCGGCATGTGGCGTTGAGGAAGAGGAAGAGGAGGAAATGGTGGTGGTGGTGATGGTGGTTTAGTTTCCTCGTTTCCTTCTTCCCTCTTTTTTTCTTCCTTCCTCCTCCTTCATCCTTCCTCCTTCCCTCCTTCTACCTCATTACTGGTGCTGCCCTCTGATGACCTTGTTAGTTGAGTGTCGACTCCTCACGTTTCATCCTTCTTCCTCCACCCCCCTTCCTCTCTCGCCGCCACACACCTCATCTCCACCTAGTCCTTCCTTGTCAAAACCAGGTGAACTTTGCAGGTAGTACACAATACAAGCTTTATGTTACCTGCTTATTTCCTCTTCCTTATTCTCCACCTGCTGTTCCTCCACACCCTGCAGCACTAACCCTTTCTACTTTGAACCTCAATGACGTCCACCTGAAAGTAAACTCGAGGATCGCGGTGCCCGGCAGCAGCGGTGCTATGGACGCCTTTACGCTGTCCTACAGGAGGCGCTTGTACTGGTGCTGCAGGAGGGCAAAAGGCGGGTGATCACCTCATTCACTCTCCTTCACGAGGACTGGCAGTGTGCTCCCCCACCGGCGCGGTGCTGAACCCCCAGCCCAAGTGGCCGTCGTCAAGGTCCGGCACACGAAGAAGGACGGAAACCCTCGTCAGGATGGGCTGCCTGGCGTATGGCAACCCCGTCTTGACCAAGCAAATGATCCTCGCCGACCATTTCCCGGGTCTGAAGATGACAAGAACTGAGGACAGCGTGGTCCTCCTCTTCAGCCTCGGGGGAGGCTGCAGGCTGGGGGGCGCCGCAGGATTAAGACATGCCTTCACGGCGGTGTTCTGTAATAGTAACCCTCTCGGTGATGCGGGGGGCCGAACACCTGAAGAGCGGCGCTCCCAGGCGGTGGAAAAGGTGGACAGCCTCTGCCCGGCAGACGGCGGTCCTGGGCAGTATAGATGGGGTGTGACGCTGCGCCCCAGGGAACCCCAGAGCATGTGATGGAGATTCCTTCGGCGGTGAGCCTGAGGGAGAGAAAATATGTAGCAGAAGCAAAGACTCTCCCGATGTGGAGGATGAACAAAATACCTCGGCGAATACGGACCCGTCCTCGAGATAACTGCGAGACGAGGGCGAGAACCTCTCCGCCTCCGAGGATGACCATGAGCCCGAGGGCGAGTACCTCTCCGCCCCCGAGGATGACGACGAGACCGAGGGTGAGTACTCCTAGGATGGAGGACTATGGTATCGAGCTTCTCCTGGTATTTGTTCTTCCTATGTAATCCTCCTCCTCCTCCTCCTCCTCAAGTTTACCAACATCTATGTAGATCAGTGTTATAACCTTCCATTGGAATCAACATGATTTCATTGAGCTACGATAGAGAAAAATGCAAGCACATACTTACCAATAAAAATGTGTGTGTGTATGTGTGTGTGTGTGTGTGTGTGTGTGTGTGTGTGTGTGTGTGTGTGTGTGTGTGTGTGTGTGTGTGTGTGTGTGTGTGGTTAATTCTACTAAGTATCTACCTAAATTTCTGTAATAACTTCATACTTCATTAGTTTATCATCATCATCACTACCACCACCACCACCACCACCACCACCACCACCTACGTATAGCTTCAACTTTGATATTCTTTTACCTCTAACACGTAGAAACTATAGTGGTAGAAAGTAGTCACACAGGCAGCCTCGTTTGGTCCAGTAGGGCTGTTGCTGTCTGTTTTTCCTTTGTATTCCTTTGTATACGTACCCGATCTCGCTTCGTGTCCCGCCCGGTCTCGCCTCGCCTCGTCTCGTATGTGTTTTCAAAGCCCCCCCCTCCCTCCCTCCTCTTTTTTTTTTATCTCTTGCAGGTGAGTTGACTTGTAATGATGAAGGAAAGTGCGACTCAAATGTTGCCACTTTTTTCAACGAGACTTAGAATGACGAGCAGCGCGCTATTGTCCGCCGGGCCAACTTTCCTGTCGTCTCCCGCGGCCCGTTTTTTGTTGGCGCGGACGGACGGGGGTGACTGCTGCAACTTGCTGGCTGCCTTGTGTGTGTTGGCGCCTGGAGGGGGGGGGGGGGGGGGGGGGGGGGGTAGAGGGGGGTAGAGACTGTGGGTAGGGGGTAGGGGGAGGAGGGTAAGGATGCCAAGGTGGAAAAAAGGAGTGAAACATTATGCGTGGATTTTTTATTCTTTATTGCAGTGTTTAATTCTGATGGGGTTTTCCTATTTTTTTCTTGTTTTCTCTTCTATTTTCTAAATTTCTACTGTGGGTTTTTTTTCTTTCAGGTACCTATAGAAATTTGTGTTGTTGAAGTGTTTATTTTTTCTTTCTTTTCCCTCCTGTGTTATCTTCTATCCTTCTTTTGTTTTTGTTTTTCTTATTTCATTCTTTTATTCTTCTTTCAGGTTTTGTTTTAGTACTTTATTAATTTCTTTCTCTTATTACCCTATCCAAATGTTATCTTTTTTAATCATATACTTCTTTATTTCTTTCTACATTCTTTACTTCTTCCTATCTCTTCTTTCCTTCTTTAATTCCCCCGTCGATGCGTCCAAGAAGTTCTGAAAAGCAAGGAATCTCAGGTTTATAACTTTCTTCTACACTTTTACTCTTAAATGCTTCAAAAATCACCTAAACCCAAACAATTAAACACCTTTACAGACGAACATTTATAAATAAACAATCAGACAGACAAATAAAAGCAGAAGAACATTGATAGAAACAGACAACACCTTTGCAGACGAACATTTCTAAATAGACAAAAAATATAGATTAATGAAAATAAAAAAACTGATAGAAACATACAAACACACGAAACAAACTTATAAATAGAAGAAAAAAATTCAAAATAGATTCAAAAACACAAAAAGATTCAAGTGAAGTGGCATATGAAATACAAATAATTGTTAACATTAGAATAGTCCATGAGTGTAGGAGAGAGATTACGATAGTAGGGAAAAGGGACAGAGGCTTACCAGGGACGGGGATAGGTACAGGGACATGATTAGACGGGGATAGGGACAGGGACATGACTAGGAAGGGAGGGAGGGAGGGAGGAGAGGGGGAGTCGATAAATATAGCACTCCTCATGAGGCAAAAGGGTGGAGGTTAGTCAGTCCCCCCACCTATCTCTCTCTCTCTCTCTCTCTCTCTCTCTCTCTCTCTCTCTCTCTCTCTCTCTCTCTCTCTCTCTCTCTCTCCTTTTTCTCTCAGCTTTCCGCGATTATTATTATCTTCTTCTTTTTCTTCTTTAACGTCATCTTCTTCCTCTTCACAATTTCACATGTTAAGTGGCATCTTCTTGAAACATGAACCTATAAAATAAATACATCTCGTATAATTATATACATCTCCTATACAACTTATACATCTCCTCTTCCTTTTCCTCCTCCTCTTCCTCATCTACCTCCACCATCACTATAACAATCCCTTCTTCTCCACATCTTCATCCTATCTTCACCACCTCTGCTTCTCTCCTTATCTTTTTCAACACCTCTTCTTGCCTCTTCCTTGTCCTCCTCCTCCTCCTCTTGCACCGTCACTACAATCCCTTCTCCTTCACACCATCAATCGACCTCCACCTTGTCAAACTCCTCCTATCTTTCTCACCTCCTCCTCCTCCTCCTCCTCCTCCTCGTCTACCTTGCCTCTCATCTGACCCCGAATCCCTTAAATCACGTGCAGTAAGTCATTAAGTATTCAGGTAACATCTTCCCTCCCCCGGTATCGAGGCGGTGATGAAGACGCCTCGGAGAATATGCACCGGGTACTTACAAGGCCTGATGCGCCCCCACCGAGTCATTACCCGGCCCTTCCTGGCATAAATTTGTCGGGTCAACACGCCCACTCGTATTTAACTCGAGTTAAATCATCGGCGATGCAATCAGGTGTCGGATCGCGGCGACCAGAGCCCCGACGCAGCGGGCGACAGGGAAGGGCTGGCTGACTGACTGGCTGACTGGCTGGCTGGTTGACTGGTTGTCTTGGTTGCTGGGTGGCTGGCTGACTTGCTGGCGTGTGATTGGCTTGTTTGACTGGCTTGGTTGGCTGGCTGACTGGTTTACTTGGTTGACTGGCTGGCTGGCTTTGGCTTTGACTTGGTGGCTGGCTGGCTGGTTAGCTTGGTTGACTGACTTGGTTGACTGGCTTGCTGGCTGCCTTGGTTGACTGGCTGGTTACAAAGAATTTGACATTATCTCTCCCTATACACAATGAAAATGAGTCTACGGAAATTAGTGCCTGCACAGTGCACACACACACACATATCCTGGTTCAGTGGAGTTTTAGTTAGGCAGTGCGATCGGTTCTCCATCATCAGCACAAGTATAACACTATATGACTCAAGATCAGCTACACTGTCTTGTCTGTAGTTATCTTTGATACCTATATATCAAATTACTGACTTCTCTTAACTGCTGCACCATTCATAGGTTCCTCGATGAGTACAGTGGGCAATGTGAACCTGACGTGAGAGATAAGACACTGTACACACCTAAACTGATCTTCTTTTTCTTCTTCTTCTTGTGACCTTTGACGCTTAGTATCGCTTCATAGGTCCTCTTCAACTTCGTCTTCTTATAGTCAACAATCTTGTCAACTCTTCCCTTGGCTATTTCACTGAGTTCAGGTCTATCAAGCACCACCACCGCCACCACTGCCACCACCACCACAGCCACAACCAGCACCACTACCACCACCACCACCACAGCCACCGCCACCAGCACTACAGCCACCACCACAGTCACCACTACCACCACCACCACTACAGTCACCTCCACAGTCACTACCACCACAACCACTGTCACCACCACAGTCACCACCACAGTCACTACCACCACCACCACCACAGCCACAGCCACAAGGTCCCGCCGTCGCTGTGGTCCCGCACAGCCGCTGATGCTTGGTTGCCCTGCGAGGGACTGCCACCGTTTTGACAGCAGCTTAAAGACCAATTACAGCCCTGTTCCCTAAGCCTCCAGGGGCCCGATGGCTATCTTTGACGCCTCACTACACTTCTCCTCCTCCTCTTCCTCTTCCTCCTCCTCCTACTTGTCTGCTAAGTTGTACATGTACATACTAAATTAAAGTTTATCAATAGCGATATTTCTCTCTCTCTCTCTCTCTCTCTCTCTCTCTCTCTCTCTCTCTCTCTCTCTCTCTCTCTCTCTCTCTCTCTCTCTCTTAGTAAGGGTCTAATTACTCCCAGCGTGGTGCCACATTGGTCTTGCGGTGTTATGATACAAGAATGTTTTATGCTTGCCTTGTCTTGCCTTGCCTTACCCTTGTCTCCTTTCTTCGCCCCTTTCAACCCTTCCTCCTGCATTCCTCTCTATAGCTTATGCTTATTGTCTTTCTTATTCCCTATATCTTATGTTTCTCCTTCTCATTATCTTCCTGGCCTGCCTTGCTTTTGCCTTGTGTCCTCTCTATCTTTCTTCTTGTTTCCCTTTCTTCTCTTACTTCTTCCATGCCTTCCTTTACGTCTTGTCACATTGATTTTACTTTCTCTCCATTTTCCTTGTACCTTCTGTGTCTTACTTTTATCATTGTCTTATTTATCTTCCCATCTTCTGTTGTTTCTTCTCTTGTAAAGTTCATAGATTCAAGCGCTGTTCTCATTCCCTTGTCTTCCATCTTGCTAAACACACACACACACACACACACACACACACACACACACACACACACACACACACACACACACACACACACAAACTAGGTTCCAAGTTGCGCTCCTTTGACTTTGGACTGTCAGTTGGTCAGTAGTTCGAACAAGACTTTAGATGCAACTTGTCCAATACTCAGATCTTCCTCCTTGCTCTCTACTGCTGCTGATGATGATGATGATGCTGCTGCTGTGTCTTTAGCCTCAGATGCTTCATGGCAGAGATGGAGGGGAGATGAAAAGCAGCTCCCGGCAATCTCCATTCAAATTAAAAGTTAGGTGGAAGACACTTGTTATAATGGACGCGAGTTTTGTGTTGTGTGATGGTGTTGTGGTCGGCTGTGTTGCGTCGCGCTAAGGTGGTGCTCATTCTTAAGTACTGGAAAACACACACACACTCACACACACACTCACACACACATTCACGAACACACACACACACACACACACACACACACACACACACATACACACACATACACACACACACACACACTCACACAAATATGCAGTAAAACAAGTAAAACCTCACGTCCTCGCCGGCCCGGTGAATGGCTGGGCATAATCGCGTATAATGCTGTTCCAAAAGGGCCTCTTTCCGCTCTCCTTCGCCGCCCCGTTATGTGCACGCCGATGAATAGGCAACCACATATATGCTTTCAGGCCTGACATATGAATTTCCTTTGGGCGGTAATGTGGAGGCGCCGCCGTGATGCTGGCCCGGCACGCGACCCTCCGCCTAGCGTGTCCCGCCTCAATTATGGACAAGCGTAGCGAACTGTGATTGGCCCGCCACGCCTCCCTTGTTACCTGTTTGACGCCTCCTTCCACCAATCGGAAAGACCCAACGAAGACCCTGAGAAACGCCGCACAAGGACCTCAGCTTCTCAGGGTCCCAAGGGTTAAAATAGGTGTCTGGTGAAGCTCTGGGTTGGGTGCTAAGGGTCGAGGGTCCGGGAAACCATTTGCTCACATAATCATCGAATCACATTGAGGTATCGACAGGTAAGACAGACGCGAGCATCGTTCACAAACACCGCGCTGCTCTCACCTGCTCGCCCCTAAGTGTGTGGGACAGGTAACGCTATTCATCACGGGGCGCTGGCTTACTTCCCTCCCTCCTTTCCCTCCCCTTACCCCTCCCTTCCACCTTCCCTTCCTTCCTACGCTACTCTATCCTTCTCTACCTCTCTTCTTCTTCCCTTTCTCCCTTACCTCCTTTTACCCCTCTCTCCCCTATACTCTTCCTTCTTCACTTCTTGCGTCCTTCTCTACCTCCCTTTCCCCTACTTCCCTCCCCTCTTTCCCTCCCTTCAACCTACCCTCTCTCCACTACTCTCCCTTTTCCACTCTTTCTTCCGTTCTTCTTTACCTCTCTTCTTTCCCTATACCTCCGCTCTTCGTTTTTGTGCTACCTCCTCCTCCTTCTTCTCACCTCTTCTCCATACTATCTTCTCTCCTTCCTTCACCATGGTTCCTTTTC
>JACEEZ010000783.1:105000-145000 GCA_016584305.1 Chionoecetes opilio | reverse complement strand
AGAGAGAGAGAGAGAGAGAGAGAGAGTGTGTGAGTGTGTGTAGGAGAGCGAAGAACAGTGCCACTTTTCAATTGTGGGAGTGCAAGGTACCATAACGAGGGAGTGACGCGCCGAGAGTGCCTAAAAGGAGAACAGGGTGTGGTGTGAAGGGTACTGTATACGGAGGTGAGAGAGAGAGAGAGAGAGAGAGAGAGAGAGAGAGAGAGAGAGAGAGAGAGAGAGAGAGAGAGAGAGAGAGAGAGAGAGAGAGAGGAGAGAGAGAGAGAGAGAGAGAGAGAGATTGTACCAGCAGGGCCACCCACACCCCACCCACGCCCCGCCTCTATACGTCCCCTTCTAAAACTAATTCCTGTCCCCCTAACATGGAACGGTTAAAGAGAAATAAAAGCCTTGTCATATAGTGTGTGTGTGTGTGTATGTGTGTGTGTGTGTGTGTGTGTGTGTGTGTGTGTGTGTGTGTGTGTGTGTGTGTGTGTGTGTGTGTGTACGGTTTGCAGGCATGTTTACTATATTGTTTTCCTACTTTTTAGTTATCAAATCAATAGAAATCTCGATAAAAAGTCAAGTATCTAAATATCTGTTTGGCCATTGATGTAAAGGCTATAATGGTGTCTGTAATAAGCTGGGAAGGGAAATGGGGGTAGTAATGGTTGAGAATGTATTATACCTACTACTACTACTTATACTACTACTACTACTACTACTACTACTTATAGCCAATGTACTGTAGCACCACCATCACCATCTCCATTACTTCCCTATCTATCTATCTATCTATCTATCTATCTATCTATCAATCTACCTATCTATCTACATCACCTCCCAAAGAGATCAATGGGGTGTAGGTGTTAGTCAAGGAGGATCATTAGGGCGAGGGAAGGTTAAATGATGTGATATGACAGCACGTAGGGGGATCTTATTAGGACCTGTGTGTGTGTGTGTGTGTGTGTGTGTGTGTGTGTGTGTGTGTGTGTGTGTGTGTCTGTGTGTGTGTGTGTGTGTGTCTGTGTGTGTGTGTGTGTGTGGATGAAGTGTATTTGTTTTCTCATTCAATTTCAAAGTAGAACAAACTATCATAATGGCTTCTGCTCTACTCCTCCTCCTCCTCCTCCTCCCCCTCCTCCTCCTCTCCTCCTCCTCCTCCTCCTCCTCCTCCTCTCCTCCTCCTCCTCCTCCTCCTCCTCCTCCTCCTCCCTCCTCCTCTCCCGCTTTAAGGAGCTCATTTGACCCAGGATATTGGTTTCCTTGGCCTTTTAATTGATCGATAATGATGAGGAGATGAGGCTCGTGTGTGTGACGGCCCGCCTCTGACGTCACGTGTGTGTGTGTGTGTGTGTGTGTGTGTGTGTGTGTGTGTGTGTGTGTGTGTGTGTGTGTGGTGTCTATTTCACAAACGTAGATAAAGATAAAAATGAACATAGATTTAAATAGCAACATGTACAATTAGGATTTATTTTGTTTGAGGTCACCTGGTTCTTAGTTCTTAATAGGTCATGTGAAGGTTAATGGATGCAATTGATTAGGTTTCTGTATAGCGTCATTAATATATCATAGCAAGAGCATATAGTCGGTAGCTACAGATATTTTTAGAGACAAGACGGAGGAGCTTTTTCACACTGCTTGGGTTACATTCTGGCGTGGTGGTAATTTTGTATCGTGAATAACTTGATACGTAGAATTAGTTAAGCTAATACCAAGTTTATTTTCTTATTCTGCACACTTGCTATTATTTTTTCGAAAGTCCATCACCGAGACCACTTAGTATAGAATATTACTTAATTTTTTCTTTGGCCAGATTAGAAATAAAGTCATCCTTCATTGCTGGCCTTACAACCGTAAAGGAGATCCCTTGAGGTAGTGTATGTAGACAGAGGTAATGTATAGAAAAAAAAAGTTATTTTTGTTAACCATGTTGCAAAAAAAAACTGCTTGAAGAAAAAGAAGAGAAAAATAATAAAATGTGTTGCCGTAGGTAATAAGATCATAATCATGAAATCTCTTTAAAAATATTTCCTCATTCAAAGAGTTCTGCCTTGCCATACCCATGTGTTGCTTATTATAATGTTAAATATATTGGCCAAATAAAATCTTTTGACTTTAACTTTGAGATCAGAAAGTATTAGCTCAACTGCGTATTTAGGTTGAGAACCCAAAATATACTATACATACAATCGAATGAAGAGGATCTTAAAGAATTCATGCCAATGTTATAATAGTATTTGAACCTTTATGAAGCTATATACACTATCTCGATATCTTGTTCAATTGTATTGAAGTTTGATATTACTTTTGGCGGTCGCTCCATATATATATATATATATATATATATATATATATATATATTATATTATATATATATATATATTATGCAGTGTTTTGATTCACAACGCATCGCCAAGTTTAGTATTTATAGGATATTGTTACGTGAGTGAAGTATTTATGTTATTATATTTGTACAACTTTGAATGTATATCCTATAAGCCTGTTGAGTGTGTTTTTTTGTGGTTTTACAGAGAGAGAGAGAGAGAGAGAGAGAGAGAGAGAGAGAGAGAGAGAGAGAGAGAGAGAGAGAGAGAGAGAGAGAGAGAGAAAGGGTGGCTCTTACACCGGGGTCAGGGGTGGAGGCCGGGCTGACAGCACAGACCGGCGTCCCAAAGCCCGGCATCAGCCACACAAAGGCATGGACTGGATTGGCGGGCTTTTCAATCCCTCCGCCAGACTCACTAATTACCGATGATGGCTCCACAAAGGGGCTCTGAGGCTCTTTTTTTCCCCTCCCGAAGCCTTCTCTGCCGCCTTTTGTTCCCGGGAGAAGTCGACCCTAATTATCACTTGATACTGAAATAATTGAATAAATAATACATAAAGAACGAAGCCATTATCGCGCCGTAAACTGACTGCTCGAGAAAGGGAAGAGGATCGGGAAGGCGCTGTGAAGTTTTCAAGCGATGGTCTTTTGTTCTCGGTTTTGATTTGACGTCGTGATGGTGTGAGGTGAGGATCTTGTTTGGATTATAGATAAGTGATCACGTCATTCTTACTGATAGTTTAGTTTATTATGTTTGCATCACAGTAATATACTAATGGCATGTGTTTTACTGTTTTATATTTCGCTTGATTCCGTCTTGCACATATAAGTGTAGAAGTTGAAGAATTATTAATGATTTTTTATTTTTGGTTTCATCCATAACATGCTTCGATTTTCGGTATTGCGTTTCTTTAGATTGAAAAATAGTATAAACTGTCACAAAGTTTTAGATGGTATTTTTATGCGTATATTTATCTTTAGTCATGTTTCGGGAAGCACTTGGAACATTCGTCCTCCACGGCTGCTGAGGAAGGCACATAATCCTTGCTTAGCCATTATTTTGGGGAGAAGGAAGGGGTGAGGGCTCGTGTTGCGGCGGTGATTGTAGTGCTGCTTCGGGAAAGTCCTATCAAATGGACTATTTAGTCAGCTGAATTGGCGAGATGTGTGTTCCCATCTCACCAATCATCACCATCATCTCTCAGTTGCACTGAGAGGGAATGACCCGAGGCAGAGAACAGTTGTGAAAATGTTACGTAAGTGTGTGTGTGGGGGGGGGGGGGGGGGCTGTTGCCAGAAAAAAATAGTAGATGCGTTGGCTAGTGGAAGAATGTATATACTCGCAAACAAAGCTAAAACAATACAATATTTTACTTTCATTTAATTTGTGGTAATAAATAATGTTTGTAATTGGAAATTGGTAATGTTTGTAATAAGTGCAGGACACACCACAGGGTTGAGAAAAGACTGACACTTATTTTTGTGCTGCTGGAGCGTCCGTCCGCAACACAGCGTCCATCCGCAATACAGCATCCGTCCGCAACATAGCGTCCGTCCGCAACACAGCGTCCATCAGCAATACAGCGTCCGTCCGCAACACAGCGTCCATCCGCAATACAGCGCCGCTCACACAACGACAGCAGGGAGGGAAGTGTAGGCTTTTCATTCAAACCTATTGCGTCATCATTTTTTCTGCGATTTTATAATTTAATTGCAAGAGTGTGGACGAATGAATGAAAAAAATAACTGATATTGTCAAGGGATAAAAAGTGTTAGCTCGTTCTTGAATATCTCTAAATTATTCTTATTCTTCGGGGTTTTTCTTTCCATGTTTCGAGAATAAAATTTGAAACCATTGCAACCTTATTTATGGTTTATAGATTAACGAATGATATGATAAAGGACTACATGAGGACAACACAATAAATGGTAGTGCAGCGTTCCCTATTCAACGCTGCCTTATTTACTGTTCACGCGTTTCTCAAGTTGGCCTTCAGGGTATTTTCACTGGTTTGCATAAAAGAGGTCTGGACGTAAATATGAAAAAGCAGTATATTATGAACCAGCCAAATATCATGTATTTATCAATCATGATAATATGATGATGATATATCAATATCAGATTCACTTTCTTGTACCTTGATTTAATTTTGGTCAATACTACTAAACTACCTCGTAATGTATAGCCTTCACTCATGCTGCTCAGAGGAGGACTAAGACAGGAGTACAAAAGTAACCAGCACACGTGGTTAAGGTAGAGGGTAGAAATGTTGCTTCTTTTAACTGTTGATTACATTCCAGTGCTTCTTCGGGCGAGTCTCAAAACAGCCACCCTTTCCTTGCTTGAAATCTCTCGGGCGACCCGGAGGCGGAGTCAGCCTTGCGACAGCGACCAGCTTTGAGGGAATCGCCTTGGCCTTTACTCAGGGTTGTCTCTTATGGATACAATCTGACAAACAGGATCGAATCCCGTGAAGCGTCCAAGGTGTCTGTATAGCGGGTGTTGGTGTTCACTGGCGTCAGAATACCAAAGAGTTGTTTCCTGGTTTACAAAGCAGGTTGGAGCTAGGATAGCCGCATCGGTCTCTTAACTCCAAGCTGTCTGTGGTTCCACCTCTAGGCTGTGCCCAGTCCCTTAGCTCCAATGCGAGGTTACTTCAGTCCTGCGAGGCTATTGAGAAGTATCTATCGACACAGAGTAACACTTCGTTGACGGGACCCGTACCATGCCGTTATTATTATCTGCCTTCGTCATAATAGGAGTCACACTGTTGGTGGGGCTCATCGCCACAGTGGACCCCCACAGTGTGGCGTCCTGGCTGCCTCGTTCCCGGGGAATAAACACAAGAGGGTTCGTGTATAAAAGTCTGGGTGTTGTGGTGGCCTGGGTGGCTGTCCATGCCTTGCTGAGTTTTTGGTCACGCGACCTCGTAATGTCAGTGATATTACGGGACCTGGAGAACGATGGCCTGTGGTGGCTGGGGCCCTTCAGGCCAGCCAGCTTGGTGAACCTGTACGCGACTTGCCCCACGGCGGGTAGCGGCTGGTGGACGTGGCTGCCAGTGTTAGGTCGTTACCTGGAGCACCAGCAGAGGTTGAGGCAGCACCAGTGCCTCCTGGCGAACCTCGGCAACCTCTTTGAGGCTTACTCACACTTCTTCCTCGTGAGCCTCAAGGGGTTGGCCATGGCCAACGTTGTCCTCACCACCGTCTGTCTGTGGTTGAGGTACGACACACTCTTGATGGAGGGCGACTCAACACCGCCCCAAGGCCCCGCACAAAACCCTCCCACCGCAGGGCCCGTTCATGAGCCCCTCCCGGATACAGAGCAAAACCCGCCCACCCCACTCGTCTCTAACAACGAATCTGGGGGGCTCGAACCGATCTCTTCTCCACCTATACAGAATAAGAAAACCTTTATTGAAAAATTGAAAGATTTTTTAAGAAGGTTGAAGAAAAAGTTCAAATCTAAAACCCCAAAGCCGGTGAAGAAACAAAGTTCCCCCGACCCCAATTTATACTATTTGAAACACTTGCCGCCAACACAAAGGGAAAGGGATGAAGCCGTGAAATATTTAAATGATTTGTTCACAAATCATTATACATATCTTTAAAAAAAATTAAAGTAAACCACCCCAACAAAAAAGTCCCCCCTTCCTTAATAAGAGACCCACGCCCCTGATTTCCCACATACCCCCGTGACGAGCAACCCCCACACATCCCCCCCGTGATGAAACCCCCCCACACATCCCCCCCGTGATGAACAACCCCCCCACATCCCCCCCATGAACAACCCCCCCAACATCCCCCCGTGATGAACAACCACCCCCACATCCCCCCATGATAAACAACCACCCCCACATCCCCCCGTGATGAATAACCCACCCACATCCCCCCCATGAACAAACCCCCTCATCCCCCGATGAACAACCCCCCCACATCCCCCCATGAACAACCCTCCCCACATCCCCCCATGAACAACCACCCCTACATCCCCCCCATGAACAACCACCCCCACATCCCCCCATGAACAACCACCCCTACATCCCCCATGAACAACCACCCCCACATCCCCCATGAACAACCCCCCCCACATCCCCCCATGAACAACCACCCCCACATCCCCCCATGAACAACCACCCCTACATCCCCCCATGAACAACCACCCCCACATTCCCCCATGAACAACCACCCCCACATCCCCCCATGAACAACCACCCCACATCCCCCCATGAACAACCAACCCACATCCCCCATGAACAATCCCCCCCACACCCCCCATGAACAACCACCCCCACATCCCCCCATGAACAACCACCCCCACATCCCCCCATCAACAACCACCCCCACATCCCCCCATGAACAACCACCCCCACATCCCCCCATGACAATCCCCCCCACATCCCCCCATGAACAACCACCCCTACATCCCCCCATGAACAACCACCCCACATCCCCCCATGAACAACCACCCCCACATCCCCCCATGAACAACCACCCCCACATTCCCCCATGAACAACCACCCCTACATCCCCCCATGAACAACCACCCCTACATCCCCCCATGAACAACCACCCCCACATCCCCCATGAACAACCACCCCCACATCCCCCCATGAACAACCACCCCCACATCCCCCCATGAAACCACCCCCACATCCCCCAATGAACAACCACCCCCACATCCACCCATGAACAATCCCCCCCACACCCCCCAATGAACAACCACCCCTACACCCCCCCATGAACAACCACCCCTACATCCCCCCATGAAAAACCACCCCACACCCCCCCATGAACAACCACCCCCTACATCCCCCCATGAACAACCACCCCCACATCCCCCCATGAACAACCACCCCCACATCCCCCGTGATAACAACCACCCCAAAATCCCCCCATGAACAACCACCCCCACATCCCCCCATGAACAACCACCCCCACATCCCCCCATGAACACACCCCCCCCATCCCCCATGAACAACCACCCCCACATCCCCCCATGAACAACCACCCCCACATCCCCTAATGAACAACCACCCCCACATCCCCCCCATGAACAACCACCCCCACATCCCCCCATGAACAACCACCCCCACATCCCCCCATGAACAACCACCCCCACATCCCCCCATGAACAACCCCCCCCATCCCCCCATGAACAACCACCCCCACATCCCCCCATGAACAACCACCCCCACATCCCCCCATGAACAACCACCCCCACTTCCCCCCATGAAACAACCACCCTCACATCCCCCCATGAACAACCCCCCCCACATCCCCCCATGAACAACCACCCCCACATCCCCCTGTGATAAACAACCACCCCCACATCCCCCCATGAAACAACCACCCCCACATCCCCCCCCATGAACAACCACCCCCACATCCCCCCATGAACAACCACCCCCACATCCCCCATGAACAAACCACCCCCACATCCCCCCATGAACAACCACCCCCACATCCCCCCCATGAACAACCCCCCCATCCCCCCATGAACAACCACCCCCACATCCCCCCATGAACAACTACCCCCACATCCTCCCATGAACAACCACCCCCCCATCCCCCATGAACAACCACCCCCACAACCCCCCATGAACAACCCCCCCATCCCCCCGTGATAAACAACCACCCCCACATCCATCCCCCGTGATAAACAACCACCCCCACATCCATCCCCCGTGATAAACAACCACCCCCACATCCATCCCCCGTGATAAACAACCACCCCCACATCCCCCCATGAAAAACCACCCCCACATCCCCCATAAACAACCACCCGCACATCCCCCCATGATAAACAACCACCCCCACATCCCCCCGTGATAAAACAACCACCCCACATCCCCCCGTGATAAAACAACCACCCCCACATCCCCCCGTGATAAAACAACCCACCTCCACATCCATCCCCCCGTGATAAACAACCCCCTCCAACATCCATCCCCCGTGATAAACAACCCCCCACATCCCCCCATGAACAACAACCCCCACATCCCCCCGTCATAAACAACCACCCCACATCCCCCCGTGATAAACAATCACCCCACATCCCCCCGTGATAAACAACCACCCCACATCCACCCCCCGTGATAAACAACCACCCCCATATCCCCCCGTGATAAACAACCACCCCCACATCCCCCCGTGATAAACAACCACCCCACATCCCGCCGTGATAAACAACCACCCCCACATCCACCCCCCGTGATAAACAAACCGCCCCCACATCCTCCCCATGATAAACAACCACCCCCACATCCCCCCGTGATAAACAACCACCCCCCACATCCCCCGTGATAACAACCACCCCCACATCCCCCGTGATAAACAAGCACCCCCACATCCCCCGTGATAAACAAGCACCCCCACATCCCCCGTGATAAACAACCACCCCCACATCCCCCTTGATAAACAACCACCACCACATCCCCCGTGATAAACACCACCCCCACATCCCCCGTGATAAACAAGCACCCCACATCCCCCGTGATAAACAACCACCCCACATCCCCCTTGATAAACAACCACCACCACATCCCCCGTGATAACAACCACCCCCACATCCCCGTGATAAACAACCACCCCCACATCCCCCGTGATAAGCAACCACCCTCACATCCCCCGTGATAAACAACCACCCCCACATCCCCCGTGATAAACAACCACCCCCACATCCCCCCGTGATAAACAACCACCCCCACATCCCCCGTGATAAACAACCACCCCCACATCCCCCGTGATAAACAACCACCCTCACATCCCCCCGTGATAAACAACCACCCCCACATCACCCGTGATAAACAACCACCCCCACATCCCCCGTGATAAACAACCATCCCCACATCCCCTGTGATAAACAACCACCCCCACATCCCCCGTGATAAACAACCATCCCCACATCCCCCGTGATAAACAACCACCCCCACATCCCCCGTGATAAACAACCATCCCACATCCCCCGTGATAAACAACCACCCCCACATCCCCCGTGATAAACAACCATCCCCACATCCCCCGTGATAAACAACCACCCCCACATCCCCCGTGATAAACAACCACCCCCACATCCCCCGTGATAAACAACCACCCCCACATCCCCCCTTTGATAAACAACCACCCCCACATCCCCCGTGATAAACAACCACCCCCACATCCCCCCTGATAAACAACCACCCCCACATCCCCCGTGATAAACAACCACCCCCACATCCCCCCTGATAAACAACCACCCCCACATCCCCCGTGATAAACAACCACCCTCACATCCCCCGTGATAAACAACCACCCTCACATCCCCCGTGATAAACAACCACCCCACATCCCCCGTGATAAACAACCACCCCCACATCCCCCCTGATAAACAACCACCCCCACATCCCCCGTGATAAACAACCACCCCAACACCCCCCCTGATAAACAACCACCCCCACATCCCCCGTGATAAACAACCACCCCCACATCCCCCTTGATAAACAACCACCCCCACATCCCCCGTGATAAACAACCACCCCCACATCCCCCCTGATAAACAACCACCCCCACATCCCCCGTGATAAACAACCACCCCCCACATCCCCCGTGATAAACAACCACCCCCACATCCCCCTGATAAACAACCACCCTCACATCCCCCGTGATAAACAACCACCCCCCACATCCCCCCTGATAAACAACCACCCCCACATCTCCCGTGATAAACAACCACCCCACATCCCCCTGATAAACAACCACCCCCACATCCCCCGTGATAAACAACCACCCCCACATCCCCCCTGATAAACAACCACCCCCACATCCCCCGTGATAAACAACCACCCCCACATCCCCCTTGATAAACAACCACCCCCACATCCCCCGTGATAAACAACCACCCCCACATCCCCCCTGATAAACAACCACCCCTCATCCCCCGTGATAAACAACCACCCCCACATCCCCCCTGATAAACAACCACCCCCACATCCCCCGTGATAAACAACCACCCCCACATCGCCCCTGATAAACAACCACCCCCACATCCCCCGTGATAAACAACCACCCCCACATCCCCGTGATAAACAACCACCCCCACATCCCCCCTGATAAACAACCACCCTCACATCCCCCGTGATAAACAACCACCCCCACATCCCCCCTGATAACAACCACCCCCACATCCCCCGTGATAAACAACCACCCCCACATCCCCCGTGATAAACAACCACCCCACATCCCCCGTGATAAACAACCACCCCCACATCCCCCGTGATAAACAACCACCCCCACGTCCCCCGTGATAAACAACCACCCCCATGATCTCCTTTCTGTTATTCCTTATTCGTCATCTTTAAACTTTTCTTGCTTCATAAACGTTGCTTGCACATTGGTCTTTCTTTGCTCCTTTACATGAATAATACTATAACAGTTTTTCTGTCTTTGCTCCACACGCCATTCACATTGTATATCCACAGCGGTGGTCGTCGCGCAGTGGATGACAATACGAGGCAGTACAGGCTCCTGCAGTACTGGCTACCGTGTTCTTGACGCCAAATGTCCTTTTCTGCACTCCTCTCATGCTTGAATGAAGCTCAAACAAAGTGGGGTTTTTCTCTCTCTCTCTCTCTCTCTCTCTCTCTCTCTCTCTCTCTCTCTCTCTCTCTCTCTCTCTCTCTCTCTCTCTCTCTCTCTCTCTCTCTCTCTCTCTCTACCCGTCAGGATGGCTCGATTGGTAGAGCTGTTGTCTTGCGTGTGTAGCGTCCCTGCGCATTCGGTCAGCGGTTCGAGTCCACCAAGTTCGTCCTGGCGTGGTGGCGCTTTGTATAGTCAATAACCTTGTAGTTGGTACTTGCAAAGTGTCTAGATAGGATCAAAGTATCTTATCTTATCTCTCTCTCTCTCTCTTTTTTTTTTAAGAATCTAAATGACTAAATATTGAGCGACTGTTCAGGCAGGTTCACACTGAGCTTTTTTCGGCATTTTTATAGACGGAGAAGTCGGTCTCTTGCGGGCTAGTGCAGAGATTACGTTCACACACGCAATTCGTTTCGGGAGACAAATCTTCTTCTTCTTGTGACCTTTTCTGCTTAGTATCGCCAAAGACACATTGTAGTGTCTTTGGTATCGCTTTGTAGGTCGTCTGTCAAGCTCGTGCTGACGACAAGGGTCGTCCCTGACTTCCCGTGCCTGACCTGCAGGGTCAGGGGGTCATGTCGCGCTACAGGGGCTAGGGGCTGGCTTGTGTGTATTTGTCGCGCGAAAGATAAGTTTTCGTGCACTTTATTATGAAGTAGTATTGATAGTTTCATTTTTTCCTTGGAAAAGATCTGCACGATGATGTAAGTTAAATTTGTTAGTTTTTAGTGCCCAATACCGAAATTATACCAATTATTGGGGTGATTGGGAAGAGGGTGGTGCTGGCTTCTGCGTTTATTTGAATTTGGCGCGCGAAATTCTCGGTCGCTCGGTCGATAAAAGACCGATCGAGCGGTGTGTGACTTTTTTTTTAAACCTAGGGCGATCATGACACCAGCCCCAGACCCAGAACTCTTCTCCGTCTACAAAAATGCCGAAAAAAGCTCAGTGTGAACCTGTCTTTAATATCGCTTGTAAGCACCTTTTTTTTATATTTACTTATAAATGAAATTACAGTTATTCTGGAATTCAATATATCTACTACTATTAAATTTACCCTTTATCAATGCCTTTTAGAAGCTTGACATAATGTTGTGAATTTGTGGGTTTAAATGTATAAATAAAACATCTATTCAGTAGTTGCGTGGATGAAATACTCATTAAGACGCGGCCGTGGCTGTGCTTAACCCCTTGAGACCCAGAACGTAATTTCCATTGTAATTTGGGTACCATTAGACAATTTTTTGTGAATATATGCAATATTTTATAGATATGACCTGTTTAGTATTCTTGGCGACTAACTAATTTGGTATATTAAGTCACTTTTCATAATTCTATTGCTTACAAGAGACCATTTTTTATAGCAAAGGAAAGATCTGGGTGTAAAGGGGTTAAGGCTTGCTTGCGTCACGCCACTCAGACGGCTGGTTACTCGTGTAAAGGCTGCACCCAGGAGGCACTCCAGCACTGGCAGCATGCACAGAGTGAATCAGTATAGTTATTGCGGCATGCAAGCACGGGTTTCTGCTGCAAATATATCACACTCTAATCTGTCGCTGCCCAACATTGAAGACGCTCCTAGTATTTTGTCACTGCTCGTCCGCTGTGATTCCTCCTTACATTCCTTCTGTCCTTTTTTGTCGCAGCCTGAGGCAAAAATTTCTTAAAATGATCATCTTTTATGCTTCACTTGAGTTGGTGGAGGAGCCTTGAGAACATAATTTTCTCGGCGAATAAACAAAGAGAAGTATGCAATTAAAGTAGACAAAATGGATCCCCAGCCAGTGTTTCATCGGGGAAATACTCTGAATTCCCCAAGGCAGAGCGTGTGTGAGGCAACATGTGAGCGGTGTGCATCACCATTTTATAATTGAATTGCAAGAGTGTGGACGAGTGAATGAAAAAACAAACTGATATTGTTAAGGGATAAAAAGTGTTAGCTCGTTCTTGAATATCTCTAAATTACTCTTATTCTTCGGGGTTTTTCTTTTCATGTTTCGAGAATAGAATTTGAAACCATTGTAACCTTATTGATGGCTTATAGATTCACGAACCCGTCAGGGTGGCTCGGTTGGTAGAGGTTTGGGCTCGCGTGCAGCGTCCCTGCGTTCGATCCTACCAGGTTCCCACCAGGTTCATCCTGGCGTGGTGGCTCTTTGTATAGTCAATAACCTTGTCGTTGCTACTTGCAAAGTGTCTAGATAGGATCAAAGAATCTTATAGATTCACGAATGATACGATAAAGGATTACATGAGGACAACACTATTACTGGTAGTGCAGTGTTCCCTATTAGAGTGAGGTTCAACGCTGCCTTATTTACTGTTCCCGCGTTTCTCAGGTTGGGCTTCAGGGTTTTTTCACTGGTTTGCATAAAAGAAGTCTGGACATAAATATGAAAAAGCAGTATATTATGAACCTTGCTTGGAGGTCTAGGCAAGTGGCATCTCCAAGGCGTCGGCTGATCTCAGGGTAGTCCTTGTCGCCATAGGTGGCTCGTTCTCTAACACATAGTAAGAGCTTCTCGTGAGCACTGGGACTCTCAACTAAAGTATCTGTAGTTGATGTTTGGCAAATGATGCACAAGGAATAATCAGTGTCTAGTCTGGCAATTTTCTCTGGAGGACGTACAGTTTGTGTTGTCTGTTCCATCCTAATGATGCCAAAGTGATCCAATGGATTATGAAAGCATTTGTTAGTGATTGCAGAGGGAGAAGTTAGACCGTCACCACATATATATCAGGATTGGGTATCAATGTTTTTTAATGTAGACTACGTTCTATCAACTATGAGGACAAGTTCTGTTCTTGTGTCGCAGCTGCCACTTCATCTGAAAAGAGAAGAATGTTATTTTTTAATATCATCAGTTAATATAGAACACAGTATACATAGATTAGATATAAAATATGCCATTTTGTATCATTGTATGCTCTCCCACATATCTGAAAAAAAATGGAAATAAATATGTTTAAAGTACTGGTTACTATATGGCTGCATGCTAACTTTAATGGGAATAACCATGGTAAGATGGCCAAGTGATAAGTTTTATTATTAACATATATCATCGCAGAAGCAATAAAGTAGTATTTATGACCTTTGTAGACAAAATAATACATGAAAATTGAGAAATGTCTTATAATGAACACAATTCATAAATTAGGGGGTATGGTTACATTTTTGGGAACATTTCATTAAATTATCAAGCAATTGGTATGTATAAAATATAATATATAACCAGTAATAATATACCTAAGTACTAATATTATTTATTGGCATATAAGCTATTGCAATTTTGAAGAAAAAAAAATTTGTGAAGTGCGGCAAGTGAAACCAAAATCAAAATATGGTAACAAAAATTAGATTTTCAGTGCTATTTTGAGGATTCGTCCCATATACCAACAATTAAACACTTTATTTGCATGTAGTGTTCCCTTGTGGTCAGTTTGACACCAAATATGTTCATATTGGAGCATAACTAAAGGAATAGTCTTGAATGTTATTACTTTTTAGGCGTCGGAAAATAGCGATTTGATCGAAATCATTAATGTGTCAAACATATATGACCGCACCATTTCCCAGAGTGCCACCAAGCTTTTTGTGAAGCACTAGGGTCCCCTTGAAGCAACTAGCATAGTGGTTTGCTTTCATACCAAAATTCCCACGGGACTATATTTTGTGCATGACGCTGCTGGACTAATTCCTCCCATGAACAACACCCCCACATCCCCCCCTTGATAAACAACCACCCCCACATCCCCCCCGTGATAAACAATCCCCCCCACATCCCCCCGTGATAAACAACCACCCCCACATCCCCCCCGTGATAAACAACCACCGCCACATCCCCCCCGTGATAAACAACCACCCCCACATCCCCCCCGTGATAAACAACCACCCCCACATCCCCCCTGTGATAAACAACCACCCCCACATCCCCCCCGTGATAAACAACCAACCCACATCCCTCCCGTGATAAACAACCACCCCTACATCCCCTCGTGATAAACAACCACCCCCACATCCCTCCCATGAACAACACCCCCACATCCCCCCCGTGATAAACAACCACCCCCACATCCCCCCCGTGATAAACAACCACCCCCACATCCCCCCCGTGATAAGCAACCACCCCCACATCCCCCCAGTGATAAGCAACCACCCCCACATCCCCCCCGTGATAAACAACCCCCCCCACATCCCCCCCGTGATAAGCAACCACCCCCACATCCCTCCCATGAACAACACCCCCACATCCCCCCCGTGATAAACAACCACCCCCACATCCCCCCGTGATAAACAACCACCCCCACATCCCTCCCATGAACACACCCCCCACATCCCCCCCATGATAAACAGCCACCCCCACATCCCCCCCGTGATAAACAACCACCCCCACATCCCCCCCGTGATAAACAATCACCCCCACACACACCCCGTGATAAACAACCACCCCCACATCCCCCGTGATAAACAACCACCCCCACATCCCCCCCGTGATAAACAACCACCCCCCCGTGATAAACAACCACCCCCACATCCCCCCCGTGATAAACAACCACCCCCACATCCCCCCCGTGATAAACAATCACCCCCCCCCCGTGATAAACAACCCCCCCCACATCCCCCCGTGATAAACAACCACCCCCACATCCCCCCCGTGATAAACAACCACCCCCACATCCCCCCCGTGATAAACAACCACCCCCACATCCCCCCCGTAATAAACAACCACCCCCACATTCCCCCCGTGATATACAATCACCTCCACACACACCCCCGTGATAAACAACCACCCCCACATCCCCCCGTGATAAACAACCACCCCCACATCCCCCCCGTGATAAACAACCACCCCCACATCCCTCCCATGTACAACACCCCCACATCCCCCCGTGATAAACAAACACCCACACATCCCCCCCGTGGTAAACAACCACCCCCACATCCCCCCCGTGATAAACAATCACCCCCACACACACCCGTGATAAACACCACCCCCACATCCCCCCCCGTGATAAACAACCCCCCCCACATCCCCCCCGTGATAAACAACCACCCCCACATCCCCCCCGTGAACAACACCCCCACATCCCCCCCATGATAAACAACCACCCTCACATCCCCCCCGTGATAAACAACCATCCCCACATCCCCCCCGTGATAAACAATGACCCCCACATCCCCCCGTGATAAACAATCACCCCCACATCCCCCCGTGATAAACAACCACCCCCACATCCCTCCCGTGATAAACAATCACCCCCACATCCCCCCGTGATAACACACCACCCCACATCCCCCCCGTGATAAACAATCACCCCCACATCCCCCCGTGATAAACAACCACCCCCACATCCCCCCCGTGATAAACAATCACCCCCACATCCCCCCGTGATAAACAACCACCCCCACATCCCTCCCATGAACAACCACCCCCACATCCCCCCGTGATAAACAACCCCCCCCACATCTCCTGGGATGAACAACCACCCCCACATCCCCCCGTGATAAACAACCACTCCCACATCCCTCCCATGAACAACCACCCCCACATCCCCCCCGTGATAAACCCCCCCCCCCCACATCTCCTGTGATGAACAACCACCCCCACATCCCCCCCGTGATAAACAACCACCCCCACATCTCCTGTGATGAACAACCACCTCCACATCCCCCCCGTGATAAACAACCACCCCCACATCTCCTGTGATGAACAACCACCCCCACATCCCCCCCGTGATAAACAACCACCCCCACATCTCCTGTGATGACCCCCCCCCGTGATAAACAACCACCCCCACATACTCTCTCTCTCTCTCTCTCTCTCTCTCTCTCTCTCTCTCTCTCTCTCTCTCTCTCCTCTCTCTCTCTCTCTCTCGTCTCTCTCTCTCTCTCTCTCTCTCTCTCTCTCCCCTCTCTCTCTCTCTCTCTCTCTCTCTCTTTTAAGAATCTAAATGACTAAATTTTAATTGACTTAACTAATATCGCTTGTAAACACTTTTTGTTATTTACTTATAAATTAATTTACAACAATTGTTCTGGACTTCAATATGTCTTCTACTGCTAAATTTTATCAATGCCTCATAGAAGCAAGTCATGATGTTGTGAATATGTGGGTTTAAATGTATTAATAAAACATCTATTCAGTATTAACGTTTATGAAATAGTCATTAAGACGCGGCCGTGGCTGTGCTTAAGGCTTGCTTGCGTCACGCCACTCAGACGGCCGGTTACTCGTGTAAAGGCTGCCCCCAGGAGGCACTCCAGCACTGGCAGCATGCAGAGAGTGAATCAGTATAGTTATTGCGGCATGCAAACACGGGTTTCTGCTGCAGATATATCACACTCTAATCTGTCGCTGCACAACATTGTAGACGCTCCTATAGTATTCTGTCACTGCCCGTCCACTGTTATTCTTCCTCCCTACTTTCCTTCTGTCCTTTTCTGTCAGCCTGAGGCAAAGTTTTCTTGAATTGATCATCTTTTAAACTTAACTTGAGTTGGTGGAGGAACCTTGAGAACATAATTTTCTCGGCGAATAAACTAAGAGAAGCCCGCACATGAGTTATACAAAATGGATCCCCAGCCAGTGTTTCATCGGGGAAATACTCTGAAATCCCCGAGGCAGAGCGTGTGTGAGGCAACATGTGAGCGGTGTGCACCAAACTAATGGCGGGACTGTCATGCAGTACGGAGAGCGATGTCCAGTGTCTCCATGTTTATACCCAACACCTAAGAGGTCCTGATGACAGCCAGCGGGAGGGAGGGATTGTCTCCTGCAAACAATCCTATCAAACATAATAATACCCTGAATAACATAATAACACCGTGAACTTTGTATTATAAAAAAGGGAGAAGCAAATAACTAGATTTTGGTAGTAAAAGAGGTCAAATCAGATTCTAAAGAGTTTTTACATTTGTACAAGACCACGAAGAGAACTGGACACTTTATGACAGCAGAGAGTGGTATTAGTAGTAGTTATTAGAGAAGACATCAACTAATAGAGGATGCCGAGGAGCAGAATGTTTGCATTCTCGGTGACTTTAATGCTGCCCCGGGCACTGCCTTCCTCACAGACATTCAGCGCATGTGTGGAGACCGCGACATGGTGATGGCTGACGTGAGGGCGCTTCAACCAACGAGTTTCACTCATGTCAACCAGGGGTGTCTCTCACGCACATGGCTGGATCATGTGCTGTTGTCACCATGCCTGTTTGATGTGATGGATGAGTGCTCCATTCTGTACAACAGTGTCTCTTCAGACCATTTTCCTCTCTTGGTGGATTTCAAAGTTAATGGGGGCTCCCTGCTCTGACACAGGTCAGGCAGGATAATGCGGCAAGGATTAAGTGGGATTTTCGGGACAAGCGGAAGAGAGAGGAGTATGGTCGTGTAGTGACAGAGTTGCTGAGTGGCATTGCCATAGATCCTGTCAGGGTTTGTTGCTTCCAGAATGCATGTCTGGATCGTGGGCACTATGACGACATCAACGCCTTCCACGAGGCTATGATAGAGTGCATGATGCGTGCTGGCCAGACTGTGTTTGGTTTTTGCAGGAAGAGATGGAGGCAGGTACCAGGCTGGAATGAGTTTGTTCGTGAGGCGCACAGTGCCGCGCGGGAGTCCTTCCTTGAGTGGAGAGCGGGTGGTGGTCCACGTTGGGGGCCACTGGCTGAGAGGATGAGGAGCACCAGGGCCAGATTCAAGCTATGTCTCAGGTGGTGTAAGTCACATGAGCACCAGCTTCGTGCCCAGTCCCTGGCTCACAAGCTGGCATCTGGTGACTCCTTTAACTTTTGGCGTGGCGTGCGCAGCATGAACCCGGGCTCACACCCGCTTCCCCTACGGGTGGATCACGCTGGGGGGGAGGAGGGCATCGCCTCCATGTGGGGAGACCATTTCAAGGGCATTCTCAACTGTGTGAGGGACGAGGAGAGTGAGAATGCCCTGCGTGGTGGGATGCGTGGTGTGTCGCTGCAGGGTTTCCGCAGCGTAGACCACGAGGAAATGAGAGGGGTATTGCAAAGCCTCTCCTCCAGTGAGGCTTTGCGTATGGATGGGCTCCCTTCTGGGGCATTTAAGTATGCGCCCCCCAGCCTGGTTACTTGGCTCTGTCTCTTCATCAATGCCTGTGTCTGCCATCAGTACATACCCAGTCAGGTCTTGGCAGTGCTTATAGTGCCTTTACTTAAGAGCAAAGTGAAGGACCCTGCTAACTCTGGCAATTACAGGCCCATTGCCATAGCGACCGCCTGTCCAAGGTGCTGGAGAAAGTGGTGCTCCATCGTCTTGAGGCCTACTTGTATACACTGGACAATCAGTTCAGCTGTAAGAAAGGCCTTGGCACTGAGATGTGTGTGGACATTGAAGAATATCATTCATTACTACACTTCCAGAAATTCACCTGTTTATCTGTGTTTCTTGGATGCCAGAAAGGCGTTTGACAGAGTGAATTACTGGAAGCTCTTTCATAAACTTCTCGTCAGGGGTACACCTGGGTACATTGTTAATTTATCAATGTACTGGTACACTACCCAGGAATTTACTGTTAAGTGGGGTAATTCCTTCTCGCTGTCCTTTAGTACTGCCAATGGTATTTGGCAGGGGGGGATTTTATTTCCCTACCTGTACAATGTGTACACGGATGATCTCAGTGCCAACCTTCGTGATACAGGTATCGGCTGCCATATACATGATGGGTGCATCAACTCACTGAGCTATGCTGATGATATGGTACTGCTCGCACCCACTGCTGATGCGTTGCAGGACCTTATCAATGTGTGTCAGGTGTATGCTGCCAAGCATGACAATGTCTACAACACCACTAAGACAGAGTGCATGGTAGTATCACCGGCACGCACTCAGGTTAATTACCTGAAAACAGCATGGCTCGGTGGGTCTGCCCTCACTTTTGTGGATAGATTCGCATACTTAGGCCATGTTATATCCCACGACATGACTGACGATCTATCATCAAGCAGACCACCAAGCTTCTTGTCGTGGGAAATACTCTACAGAGGAAATTTTCCTACTGTAGCAGAGAGGTGAAGATGGAGTTATTCAGGAGTCACTGCTATTCTATATACTGCAACTCGCTGTGGTCGCGGTACAAGGTGGCCACTATGAACCGCCTTAAGGTCTGTCACAATGACATCCTTAAGAGGCTTCTGGGGCTGTCCAGGTGGTGCAGCTTGTCCCTGGCTTTCGCTAGGAACGGGGTGAACAATCTGGATGTGATCCGTCGACACTCCGTGTTCAGTTTAAGGAGTAGGGTGGAGCTCTCTACGAACTCCATCATCACCTCTGTCAGGCAGAACTCGGTCTATGTATACAACAGCGGTGGCTGGGTCTGCTGTTTGTGCAGAATGTGGGGTAGCACAGGTGTCCAACTGTCCATGTATGCTTTTCTATGTACTCTGATACTATATCCCCTAATGTGCCTGTACTTTGTTCTTTTCTTTTTTTTTCGCTCTAGTACTTAAGTTTACTCCTTGGCTTGTTCTTGTTGCTTTGTTTTTTGTCTGTATGCCTCCGGGCGAGAATAAAATTATTATATTATTATTATTAACACCACCTCCAGCATGTGCAAGGCGCTAAATTACTATTCGCTATCAGCATTGACGTAAAACCAAACATCGTCACCAAGAACAAATGATATATTCATTGTCGAAGGAAGGAGTTAAATCAAGCCGTAAATAAGTCTGAATGAGCAGTCAGGACAATGGAAGGAACATGTCTTAAATCAGTGTTACGTAGCAATCACTGTGTTGTCATGTGCACTGCTATGATTCTTGAGGTTGTACATCACTCGCCACTTGCCATTACTCGCATTACTCGCCGCCATAAAGCAAAACTAAGAGCAATCGACTCGAACATCCAAATCTTTGTTCTACACAGATATCAACACTCCCACAATCATCCCCGGACGAGCCCGTACGTAACACAATGAGGCAATTCGAGGCAATATACATGGGCAGGACTATAGGTATAAGGTAGTATGTGTTTATGTGTTCTACCTGTGTTCAGATTTATAAGTAGCAAAAACATACCACCTCATAGAATTTTATGTTGGTGAATTATGTCTCTTGGTATTTATGCTTTTTTGGCTTGTCATTGCCTCGGATCCACCGAAGGACGTCTTTGCGATATCCATCACTGTTACCAACACTACTACATCAAACGCAGTTCCCCAAGACCCATCATCAGGCCCTTCAATGACTCCTGAAGGCATACACAGCATCACCGGTCAAGTCAGGGTCAGGAGGTAACCTTCATATCGCTAACATATACTCTTTTATCCCTTCGATTCACGCCTTTGCCCATTACCAGTCTGTGGATGCGGAGGAACAGGAAATACAATGAGAGGAATGCCACCTCATCCTAGTATTTCACAACACTTTCCGATCCGTCACGAGATACCTAATCTTTCCGGTATCCCACATAGTTTCAGATCCTAGAGCGCCTCGCGACACAATCTATTCAAACGCCTGACATCGACATATTACTGCAAGCATCTCCTCCCGACACTCAGCACAGCTTTCCACAAGGAGGTGCTCTGATAGGGTTACTATACTCAGGGTTTTTTTAAGAGGTTAAAAATCCTGACCTCTTGCTGCTTACTGACTGATATTTGATGCCGGGAGAAGGGAATATTACGGTTCTTCTAAATTTCTGTTGTATTTTATCATAGTTAACCATATTATCAGGTAAATACAGGCATGATTTTAAGCATGAGACCTGAAGATAGAATGGAATTTTCGCCTCGTTAAAAAAAAATAGACTATAGTTGACTTATTTGTTTTTAACCTTGACTTCTCGAGAGTCTCTGAAGCTTCACCCAATGACTATGGACTCGCAACAACAACAGATGATGGTGCACTTTGTCCTGAACACTAAGCAATGCAACATCACCTATAGTTGTTGGAATTTGAGTTGTGTTGGTTGCCTTTCATATCTGTATAGTGACAACCAAACACATCTTCCACACAGGAGGAATGGTATAGGCCTATAGGGGGTTGTCATACAGTAACACATAATACACTAGTAAACACTAATACACTAACACATGCACTTACACTAATATATGCAAGCCATGTATCATAGTTCCACCTCCAGGTCTTTGCAGTAATTCTTCCTTTATGCTAAGAATACCTACCACTGTTCTACCTCACAGCCTTGCCACTGTCTGATCAATTATAACTAAAGAAGGATGAAATTTCTTTCTTGTTGATGGTGATGTCATGTTCAATTTTTGTTCTTTGACTGACGAGGGTGTGTTGTTATTCTCTAATTACTCACCAAAGTATTGTTATTGACAACGGTATTATAAGTACTTTTCAGAATTAATTATTTCTCTCTCTCTCTCTCTCTCTCTCTCTCTCTCTCTCTCTCTCTCTCCTCTCTCTCTCCTCTCTCTCTCTCCTCTCTCTCCTCTCTCTCTCTCTCTCTCTCTCCTCTCTCTCTCTCTCTCTCTCTCTCATCTCTCTCTTCTCTCTCTCTCTCTCTCTCTCTCTCCTCTCTCTCTCTCTCTCTCCTCACACACACACACACACACACACACACACACACACACACACACACACACACACACACACACACACACACACACACACACACACACACACACACACACACACCAGGATTCCGACACTCACGCCCAAATTATCCCACATTCAGCCGTGGGCGCCCATTGTCGGGTGTGGGTGGACACGCCTCCCCCGCCCCATTGTTCCCATGTCACTTACTTCTGCTGTTTCATCGACCAATCATCATTTCGGGTGTAAAAATCTCCCCTACTTTTGATCGCTCGTGTGTGACTGACGGTTGACTCTTATGCTAATACACCGTAATTCTGACGTGTCGATATTCCTCTTTAAGAATGATTGAAAATACACTTATTGTTTTTATTA
Organism: Chionoecetes opilio; assembly: GCA_016584305.1. Lineage (NCBI taxonomy): Eukaryota > Metazoa > Arthropoda > Malacostraca > Decapoda > Majidae > Chionoecetes > Chionoecetes opilio. The sequence continues at coordinate 122,162 of JACEEZ010000783.1, read as the reverse complement.
TTATCGTGGTTTGTCGTCGGGAAGGAGTGAAAGGCAAAGCGCGATAGGAAGGGAGGAGGACGCGACAGGGCGGGGTGAAGGATGTCATTATGCCTGAGAGCGACGATTACATCTCAATTTTTGGCGCCTCGTTCGCGAGATGACGGCCAATCGGAAACCACGCTGGAGGTGACGTCAGCAGAAATCCCCGGATGAGGGCGCCAACTAGCCAAGATGTGTCACCTGATAGTGTAAACACCCAAGCCTCCCAACGCTACCCACACACCACGACTTACTCTTAGAAATATCACCCTCACACACACAGCACCAAAGAAATCTGACATCCACATATTTATTCCTCATCTACACGCTTGTAAGGAATTGCTTTACCGGTATGATACGTGTATAGAGGTGAGAGAGGTGTGATGCGTTGTCGTGGAGGTGTTGGTGAGGATCAGAACACGGCTTAAGTGACTCCAATGGGCGGGGTAATGAGGAGGTGCGGCCGAGAGACACTGAAATTGTAATAATCACCTGACAAAGTGTTCGTTCGCCGCGGTCAGGAGGTGGAATAAAAGCCACACGGAGGGAGGGAGGGAGGTGGAGTGATGGAGGTGGAGGTAGGGAGGGAGGGAGGGAGGGAGAGTGAGGGAGGGAGGTAGGTAGGGAGAGTGAGGGAGGGAAGGAAGGTGGAGTGATCTGGCCCTAATTTCAGTAGTTATCGCTGTTATTTCACAAGATGCCGGTCCGTTTTGGCGAGCCTTGAGGGGCAGGGAGGCGCCTCAGTGCATTAGTAACTGTACATAAAGAGGGATAAGTGTGTCATTATTGAAGATTATTGTGCATTTTCATAGAGAGAGAGAGAGAGAGAGAGAGAGAGAGAGAGAGAGAGAGAGAGAGAGAGAGAGAGAGAGAGAGAGAGAGAGAGAGAGAGAGAGAGAGAGAGAGAGAGAGAGAGAGAGAGAGAGAGAGAGTGAGAGAGAGAGACAGACAGACAGACAGACAGACAGACAGACAGACAGACTCACACACACACACACACACACACACACACACACACACACACACACACACACACACACACACACACACACACACACACACACACACACACACATACACACACCTGAGGACTCGTGCAGTAATGGGCTGGTGAAGGCAAGTCACCTGTGTCACACTAATTGGCAGTGAGCGGCAGCTGGAGCACCGCCCGGCCAGGTGTTGCGGCCTGAATCAAGGTGGAGGGTGGAGGGTGGATGTGGAGTGGTGGTGGAGGATGTGAAGTGGTGGTGGAGGATGTGGAACGGTGGTGGTGGTTGTGGTGGTGGAGCAGTGAATGTGCGCTATGGTGATAATAAGGTAGGAAAACAAATTGATGGAGTTCATACTATTGATGGTGGAGTGGATGGAGGGTGGATGTGGAGAAACGGAGGGTGGATGTGGAGGGATGAAAGGTGGTAGATATGGAACGGTGGTAGTGGGGATGGTGATGGTGGATCATTGGTGAGGTAGATAAATTAATTGGAGTTCATACTATATGAAGAGATAGAAGTTTATGATATTTATTGTATGGACATCATCATTTATAGTTTGTATACCGTTATTGATACCATGTATATATTGCTTATTAATGCTCTTGAGGTAAAATTACTGCTGCATATAAGTCTAAGCCTGGACAGTTTTCTTTCTGATCTATTTATTTTCTTATTTATAGTCATTTTATCATTCGTTTACTTGCGTCTTTTATTCATTTCTTATCTGGAAATATCTCTTTGAAATTTATATTGAGTATGGATTGTGTGTCCGTACTAGATTTTACCATTCATATCTCTCTCTCTCTCTCTCTCTCTCTCTCTCTCTCTCTCTCTCTCTCTCTCTCTCTCTCTCTCTCTCTCTCTCTCTCTCTCTCTCTCTCTCTCTCTCTCTCTCTCTCTCTCTCTCTCTCCCCCCCCCCCTCCACACAAACATACTACCTTTTTTGTATACCTTGGGCTCTATATGGTCTAGGTTTCTATGTAATTCTATGTAATTTTCCGTCTTCCATTAAATTCTACACCTTTTTGTACAGTCTCGCAGAAACACACTGCATACATCACACAACACGTCCTTTATATCAAGTACATGTCTATATATACCTGTTACTCCTCTTCCTCATCTTTCCTATCCTCATTCTCTCTACCTCCTACACCTCTTCCTCCTTTAAGCCATCCCTTCCTTCTCCCTCCTCTATCCCCTTTTAATCAAATACATGTTATCTACCTGTTCCTCCTCTTCCCCATATTCGCGGTCTGCAGGGAGGTAGCAGAGTGGTTAGCGTCCCCGTGTGGCGTTCTCGAAGACCCGAGTTCGATCCCGAGTGAGACCCATAAATCCACTTAAAATATTTCTGCACCGTCGAGTAGCTTAAGAACACCCACATGCTGTCCATTAACTCTACCTTCGATTGCGAGTGCATCGGAGGACACAGGGGGGCGGCATGAGCCTCTACTTACAGGCGTCACTATAAAAATCCTGCCTGCGCCACCACGGGCAAGGGCCAACCATCAAAGCCCTCAAGTGAGCCTCCGGGGCCTACCATCCAAGCCCTGGAGGTCACTGCCTAAAGGCGCTATAGGCATAGATGTAAAAAAAAAAAAAAAAATATCCTTATCCTCATTCTCTCTACCCCATCCACCTCCTCCTTCTCTAAACCATCCCTTTCCTCCTCTCACATTTATCCTCCATGGCACCTGAAAGACACCTGCCTGGCACTCAGACGGCCCCCCTGCCCCCTCAATGGCGCCTCCTAACTCACTTACGCCTGATTGTGGAGGTGTGAGGGACGGCGGACATAATCTCACAGGGGACAGCGGGGACTGGATCTACTCCGGCACCCTTTCCCTTCACTCCTTCCCTTTCCTTCCTTCCCTTCAACCCCTTTCTTTCTATCCCTTTCCTCCCTTCCTTTCTCTTTCCTCCCTTCCTTCCCTTTCCTCCCTTTCTTCCCTTTCCTCCTTTCCTTTCCCTTTCCTTCCTTTCCTTCACCTCCTTCCCTTTCCTTCCCTTTCCTCCCTTCCCTTTCCCTTCACCCCCTTTCTTTCCTTCCCTTCACCCCCTTTCTTTCCTTCCTTTTCATCCCTTCCTTTCCCTTTCCTTCCTTCCCTTCACCTCCTCCCCTTTCCTTCCCTTTCCTCCCTTCCATTTCCCTTCACCCCCTTTCTTTCCTTCCTTTTCACCCCTTCCTTTCTCTTTCCTTCCTTCCCCTTCACCCCCTCCCTTCCTTTCTCTTTCCTCCCTTACTTTCCCTTTCCTTCCTTCCCTTCACCCCCTCCTCCAGACGCCTCGCCACCTCTTTCCTCTCCTCTCTTCTCTTCTCTTCTCTTTCTTAAGACTCCTCCTTCTTTTCCTCCTCAGGGTAAAAGGGAGAGAAGCTTGCGAATAAGAAAGAAAGGGTGAGGGATAAGAGCGTCGTCACTAAAGAAGAGAGAGAGAGAGAGAGAGAGAGAGAGAGAGAGAGAGAGAGAGAGAGAGAGAGAGAGAGAGAGAGAGAGAGAGAGAGAGAGAGAGAGAGAGAGAGAGAGAGAGAGAGAGAGAGAGAGAGAGAGAGAGAGAGAGAGAGAGAGAGAGAGAGAGAGAGAGAGAGAGAGAGAGAGAGTGGGTGAGCTGATTACGTGTTGAAATACAAAGTAACGTTTCTTTTATTTATACAATCTATCATTTTATCTTTTTTATACAAATTCTGAGTTGTATTTTTTCATATGTATAATATGTATATTTTCTGGCCCCCTACTTATCTGTTTTCTTGTCTTCGTTTATATACGTATCTTTGCAGTTTTTTCCTTTGATTTTCTTCCATGTTTTCCTTGTACATGTTTATTCGTCTTTTTGTAATTCTTCTTTCCATCTTGTCTCTTTCGTCTTTCTTTCTGTGCATCATCTCACTTTTCCTATTTTTTCTCCATTGCCGTCTTCTCCTATCTTTCTTCTCTTCCCTCTCCTTACCTTTCCTTCTCTATGTATATTTCAATTCCATTCTCCTTCCCTTGTCATTTCTTCCATTCATTCATCGCCTTCCATCATTCTCTCTCTCTTCTCTTAATATCCGGTGTGAATATTTTGTTTGTCTTTGCCACTGTCTCATTTCCTTGTCTTTCTATCTATCTGTTTATGTGTCGATCCACTCCTGTCTGTCTGTCTGTCTAAGAGGTTCCCGTCGCTTATTTCCCCGCCCGCGTGTCTCTACAGATTGCACTCGCTTCCCTATTTCCTTTTCTACAGACAGGAAAACAAGAGACCCCACACCTTACCTCTCTCCTCCCCCCACCACGACGAGAGAGAGAGAGAGAGAGAGAGAGAGAGAGAGAGAGAGAGAGAGAGAGAGAGAGAGAGAGAGAGAGAGAGAGAGAGAGAGAGAGAGAGAGAGAGAGAGAGAGAGAGAGAGAGAGAGAGAGAGAGAGAGAGAGAGAGAGAGAGAGAGAGAGAGAGAGAGAGAGAGAGAGTGTGACAGACATACAGACAGAAAGATAGACAAACAGATATACAGAGACAGACAAGCAGACAGATAGAGACAGATAGAAAGATAGATAGACAGAGAGAGAGTGACAGACATACAGACAGAAAGATATACAAACATATATAAAGAGACAGACGGACAGACAGATAAACAGAGAGAAAGATAGACAAACAGACAGATAGACAAACATACAGAAAAATAGACAAACAGATATAAAGAGACAGACAGACAGACAGACAGACAGAAAGATAGACAGATAGAAAGATAGACAAACAGATATACAGAGACAGATAGACAGACAGACAGACAAACTATGCATCCATGCATTCTTGTTCACTTAGAAAATAGTGTTCTTTGATTCCATTAGCTTCATTATTGTTGTATTCTTCATCATCTTAACAATATTATACGTAAATAGCTGTCCTGTATTGTACTTGTAATGTTGTTTAGGAGGATAATGGGTGTCTGAAGGCTGTTGTTACATTCACTCACGATTATAATTTGCAAAGAAGCATTTTTCGACTCAAGAAGATGGTATTGAATAATTTTGCTTTCTCCTGCTATGGTATTTCTCCATTTGGCGTTTACAATTTGAGATTAAAAAAACTGGGGATCTTGTCAATAATGATGAGTGTTTGGAGGTAATAGTATCTTTTTGAACACTTGCAAATAGAGCAAATAAATCATTCTTTTTATTATTTTCGTTGAACGGCCATTGATTTATCTTTGTTTATCCATGGACGAAGTAAAAAAAGTATAACTCCTTATGGCAACACTTTAGTGAGGCAATGGGAAGGTTTCACTAAGGTGATCCTTTTATGTTCTTATTACGAAGAAGAATACCGGATTTTATGAAACCTAGTATTTGATAAACTTTACTCACTGAGAGAGAGAGAGAGAAAAGGAGAGGGGAAGAGAGAGGAGAGAGAGAGAGAAGAGAGAGAGAGAGAGAGAGAGAGAGGGAGAGAGAAAAAGGAGAGGAGAGAGAGAGAGAGAGAGAGAGAAAAAAAAAATATATCACGAAGCCCGTCTGCTGCTCTCTTAGGAAGGATCTGGCAGCTTTTCTTCTTGATAGGATTTTAAAAAGTCAGATCTTGGAAAAGTAGGAGGAGGAGGGCAAGGAGAGGAGACTGAGGCTGGAGGGAGAGGATGGGAAGGATGGAGGGAGAGGAGGGAGAGAGAGAGAGAGGCAGAAGCGTCTTGAGAAAGAAGAAAAAAAATATCAATGCTTTCAAACTGCTTGGTGTTGACAACGAGCTAGCGAGAGTGTGAGCCGAGAGCCCATTACTTCAAAAGGTTTTCAGAATTCAATGTATTACTTTATCGAAGCTGGGCCAAAGGGCGTAACCGAACCTCCTGCTATGCCTTACAATTGGTCCTTAAGGCGTTGGGTAATAAGGGTGATGGTTGCAGGTGTAAGAAAGGACATGAGGGTTAGGTGCCTTGTGTGTCTGCTTTTCTGGCTTTCGGGGAGCGTCTGGGAGATAGGTACGTAGTCTTATTTTGGTGTAGTGCGGGTCGAGAGGGCGGCTTTGTTTGGCTCTGTTTATCACCGAAACGCCGCCCGTCCCCACGCCCACCCCACGCCCATCCCACGCCTACCACACGCCCATCCCCGCCGCACCTCACCCCACCCCGCCCATTATGGCTTATTCTTACCTTGCTGTACTAGTGTGACAAAACCTCAAAGAGAACCTTAACGCCTCCATCACATCTCCAAGAAGATTGTTCACTCAGTGCCTTCTTTTTCTTCCTCCTCCTCCCCCTCCTCCTCCTCCTCCTCCTCCTCCTCCTCCTCCTCCTCCTCCTCCTCCTCCTCCTCCTCTTCCTCCCCCTCCTCCTCCTCCTCCTTTTTTTCTTCTTCTATTTCTTCTTACATGCCGTCCGCTGCTTCCCCTCCCACTGTCCACATACTTTCTTGAATGCATGCTAATATGCATACATGCCGTGCGTATGTATTTACTAAGTCCAACGATACATAAACATTTTAAAACTCATGAGCATACACACACACACACACACACACACACACACACACACACACACACACACACACACACACACACACACACACACACACACACACACACACACAGACACACACACACACACACACACACACACACACACACACACACACACACACACACACACACACACACACACACACACACACACACCACACACACACACACACACACACACAAAGCGAAATGTGATCTTGGGACAAAATTTCGTGACTCATTCTTCTTTCTTCCTTCATATCATCGTCTCTCTCTCTCTTCTCTCTCTCTCTCTCTCTCTCTCTCTCTCTCTCTCTCTCTCTCTCTCTCTCTCTCTCTCTCTCTCTCTCTCTCTCTCTCTCTCTCTCTCTCTCTCTCTCTCTCTCTCTCTCTCTCTCTCTCTCTCTCTCTCTCTCTCTCTCTCTCTCTCTTCTCTCTCTCTCTCTCTCTCTCTCTCTCTCTCTCCTCTCTCTCTCTCTCTCTCTCTCTCTCTCTCTCTCTCTCTCTCTCTCTCTCTCCTTCTCTCTCTCTCTCTCTCTCTCTCTCTCTCTCTCTCTTCTCTCTCTCTCTCTCTCTCTCTCTCCGAACATCTGCTAATCCAAAACTATTTCGTATACTTTTCCTCCAAATCTCTTGTTTGCTGCCTGATTTTTTTTTTCTTTCTATAAACGCATTAAAGACATCTTTTTTTATATTCTTTACCAGGAAATAACATTATCATAACATTATTCAGGTATTCATGTTCTGTATGTCAAATAGTCAAAATGCACAATAAATTAAGGCTTTCAGAAGTGATGAGTCTTGTCAAAAAGAGAATCGTTGACAGAAGATTCAAATGCTTTATCATATTTTAAACCTTTTACGGCGTTCACTTTAAGAGGATTTGTGCCCACAGTAAACTCTTTTGACAAGGAGTGAATAGTGTTGCATGAAGGTTCTGAATAAGGTAATGTTAAAATGTTGTGAATTAAATAGTTAAGTGAACCCTCTTAAGTAAACGTTGTGGGTTAGATAGTGTTAAGTGAACGTTCTGAGTTGGGTAGTGTTAAGTGAACGTTCTGAGTGGAGAGTGTTAAGTGAACGTTCTGAGTTGGATAGTGTTAAGTGAACGTTCTGAGTTGGGTAGTGCTAAGTGAACGTTCTGAGTTGGGTAGTGCTAAGTGAACGTTCTGAGTTGGGTAGTGTTAAGTGAACGTTCTGAGTGGAGAGTGTTAAGTGAACGTTCTGAGTTGGGTAGTGTTAAGTGAACGTTCAGAGTTGGGTAGTGTTAAGTGAACGTTTGGGTTGTGTTAGTAAGTCGTGGAAGTGTTAATAACGTTCTGAGTTGGGTAGTGTTAAGTGAACGTTCTGGGTTGGTAGTGTTAAGTAAACGTTCTGAGTTGGAGAGTGTTAAGTGAACGTTCTGAGTTGGGTAGTGTTAAGTGAACGTTCTGGGTTGGATAGTGTTAAGTAAACGTTCTGAGTTGGAGAGTTTAAGTGAACGTTCTGAGTTGGCTAGTGTTAAGTGAACGTTCTGAGTTGGGTAGTGTTAAGTGAACGTTCTGAGTTGGGTAGTGTTAAGTGAACGTTCTGGGTTGGGTAGTGTTAAGTGAACGTTCTGAGTTGGGTAGTGTTAAGTGAACGTTCTGAGTTGGGTAGTGTTAAGTGAACGTTCTGGGTTGGGTAGTGTTAAGTGAACGTTCTGGGTTGGATAGTGTTTAGTGAACGTTCCTAGTTGGGTAGTGTTAAGTGAACGTTCTGGATTGGAGAGTGTTAAGTGAACGTTCTGATTTGGGTAGTGTTAAGTGAACGTTCTGGGTTGGATAGTGTTTAGTGAACGTTCTGAGTTGGGTAGTGTTAAGTGAACGTTCTGAGTTGGGTAGTGTTAAGTGAACGTTCTGGGTTGGATAGTGTTAAGTGAACGTTATGAGTTGGAGAGTATTAAGTGAACGTTCTGGGTTGGATAGTGTTTAGTGAACGTTCTGAGTTGGGTAGTGTTAAGCGAACGTTCTGAGTTGGAGAGTGTGAAGTGAACGTTCTGAGTTGGAGAGTGTTAAGTGAACGTTCTGGGTTGGAGAGTGTTAAGTGAACGTTCTGAGTTGGAAAGTGTTAAGTGAACGTTCTGAGTTGGTGAGTGTTAAGTGAACGTTCTGAGTTGTAGAGTGTTAAGTGAACGTTCTGGGTTGGTGAGTGTTAAGTGAACGTTCTGAGTTGGAGAGTGTTAAGTGAACGTTCTGAGTTGGAAAGTGTTAAGTGAACGTTCTGAGTTGGTGAGTGTTAAGTGAACGTTCTGAGTTGGAGAGTGTTAAGTGAACGTTCTGGGTTGGTGAGTGTTAAGTGAATGTTCTGAGTTAGAGAGTGTTAAGTGAACGTTCTGAGTTGGTGAGTGTTAAGTGAACGTTCTGAGTTGGAGAGTGTTAAGTGAACGTTCTGGGTTGGAGAGTGTTAAGTGAACGTTCTGAGTTGGAAAGTGTTAAGTGAACGTTCTGAGCTGGTGAGTGTTAAGTGAATGTTCTGAGTTGGTGAGTGTTAAGTGAACGTTCTGGGTTGGAGAGTGTTAAGTGAACGTTCTTGGTTGGAGAGTTTGTAGTGAACGTTCTTGGTTGGAGAGTTTGTAGTGAACGTTCTGAGTTGGAGCGTGTTAAGTGAACGTTCTGAGTTGGAGAGTGTTAAGTGAACGTTCTGAGTTGGAGAGTGTTAAGTGAACGTTCTGAGTTGGAGAGTGTTAAGTGAACGTTCTGAGTTGGTGAGTGTTAAGTGAACGTTCTGAGTTGGAGAGTGTTAAGTGAACGTTCTGAGTTGGTGAGTGTTAAGTGAACGTTCTGAGTTGGTGAGTGTTAAGTGAACGTTCTGAGTTGGTGAGTGTTAAGTGAACGTTCTGAGTTGGAGAGTGTTGAATGTGAACGTTCTGAGTTGGAGAGTGTTAAGTGAACGTTCTGAGTTGGTGAGTGTTAAGTGAACGTTCTGAGTTGGTGAGTGTTAAGTGAACGTTCTGAGTTGGTGAGTGTTAAGTGAACGTTCTGAGTTGGAGAGTGTGAAGTGAACGTTCTGAGTTGGAAAGTGTTAAGTGAACGTTCTGAGTTGGTGAGTGTTAAGTGAACGTTCTGAGTTGGTGAGTGTTAAGTGAACGTTCTGAGTTGGTGAGTGTTAAGTGAACGTTCTGAGTTGGTGAGTGTAAGGAACGTTCGAGTTGAAGTGTAAAGTGAACGTTCTGAGTTGGTGAGTGTAAAGTGAACGTTCTGAGTTGGTGAGTGTAAAGTGAACGTTCTGAGTTGGTGAGTGTAAAGTGAACGTTCTGAGTTGGTGAGTGTAAAGTGAACGTTCTGAGTTGGTGAGTGTAAAGTGAACGTTCTGAGTTGGAGAGTGTTAAGTGAACGTTCTGAGTTGGTGAGTGTTAAGTGAACGTTCTGAGTTGGTGAGTGTTAAGTGAACGTTCTGAGTTGGTGAGTGTTAAGTGAACGTTCTGAGTTGGTGAGTGTTAAGTGAACGTTCGGTTGTAAGTGTTAAGTGAACGTCTGAGTTGTGAAGTGTTAAGTGAACGTTCTGAGTTGGTGAGTGTTAAGTGAACGTTTGAGTTGGAGAGTGTTAAGTGAACGTTCTGAGTTGGTGAGTGTTAAGTGAACGTTAGAGTTGGTGAGTAGTTAAGTGAACGTTCTGAGTTGGTGAGTGTTAAGTGAACGTTTTCTGATTTACTTGTTTCTAGTGTATGTAGGACGTCGATATAAGTGAACGTTCTGAGTTGGTGAGTGTTAAGTGAACGTTCTGAGTTGGTGAGTGTTAAGTGAACGTTTTGAGTTGGAGAGTGTTAAGTGAACGTTCTGAGTTGGTGAGTGTTAAGTGAACGTTCTGAGTTGGTGAGTGTTAAGTGAACGTTCTGGGTTGGAGAGTGTTAAGTGAACGTTCTGAGTTGGTGAGTGTTAAGTGAACGTTCTGGGTTGGTGAGTTTTCTGTGAACGTTTTCTTGATTTACTTTGTATTCCTTTTTTTATACGTGTCATGAGGACGGTCAGAATACTCCGTTAACTTAATTTATCATACAAATCATATAAAACAGAAAAATAAACACATATTTTCTGATGATTAACTTCACTGCACCCTAAGATATTGTGAATGACAGCTTGCTTGCCTGAGTAAAAAAAAGAATTTCAACATGTTTTGATCCGTTATAATTTGGTAAGGCTTCTAAGGCCAGTTGTGTAACAGAGAGAAATGCCCACAGAGAGGGAACTAGATAAAAAAAACCCATAAAAATAAGGTCAGCTTAACTATTCAGGTAATCATATTCATAACAATCTATAGAGATATTGTTTATATGTGTGTTTTTGTAAGCTTCTATTTTGCAAGCTTCTATTTATGTGTTGTCTTCTTATTTTTGAGTTATTATTCAAGAAAGAAAAAATCATTTCAAGTGTTATGTTATGAAAAAATATGTTTAGCTTTGCGTCGGAGTCCTAATCGTGAAATAACATATTTTCTCCTCTAAATTTTATCATTGAATAATCATATTAAATTACCCTTTTATTGAGACTAATATTAGAGTCGCATTTCACTTCCCAGAGTCTTTAGCGGAGAGTTGAATTACTTTTTTCCGTGTTACTATGAATTTACACAAGTTTTTTTCTATGAGAGTATTTAGTGATGAATGGGGAGGCAGTAGCAGAGTGGTTAGCGTCTCCGAGTGGCGTTATCGATGACCCGAATTCGATCCCGAGTGAGAACCATAAATCCACTTAAAATATTGCTGCACCGTCGAATTGCCTAAGAACACTCACATGCTGCCCATTAACTTTGCCTTCGATTGGGAGTGCATCGGAGGACACAGGGGGTCGGCATGAGCCTCTAATCACAGGCGCCACTATAAAAATCCTGCCTGCGCAACCACGGGCGAGGGCCAACCATCACAACCCTCAAATAAACCTCCAAGGCCTACCATCCCAGTCCTGGAGGTCACTGCATACAGGCGCTATAGGCATAAATGTAAAAATAATATATATATATAATATATATATATATATATATATATATATATATATATATATATATATATATATATATATATATATATATATATATATATAATATAATATATATAATATATATATATATATATATATATATATATATATATATATATATATACTATATATATATATATATATATATATATATATATATATATATAAAATATATATATATATATATATATATATATATATATATATATATATATATGTGTGTAGACCAGCGTGGAAATAAATCATAAGTAAGGTAAAATTACAAAGGTTTGGTTTTTAATACATTCGGAGGTGACCAGCCGCTGTGTCATGCCGAGATGTGTGGTGACCGAGACCAAACTCATGTCTTTTAGTATGTCCTTTGTGAATAGTGAGTGATGACTGTGATGTCGATGAGTGTGGTGATGTTTGTGAGGAGATGAGTGATGAGTGTGATGACAATGAGTGTGGTGATGTTCGTGAGGAGAGTTGAGATGGTGGTTGTGGCTGTGGTGTTACTGTTGGACAAAGGACATTTATTTTAACTCTAAATGTTTTTATAGTCCCCACTGTCATAATAATAGTAATTTAAAAACAATATAAAAATGTTCAATACAGAAAGTTATGCTTACGTATATTTTTTTTTTACTTATTCGCCGCTCTAGCTATTTTACATGAAAAGATATTGATATATTACATTCATATTATTTATTTTACTTGATTGATTGATGTTTTTATTTTACATGATATTTCACAAGCCTTTACATGATCACAAACACCAGTGAAAGTTAATACCATGGAAAACATTCCAGTGACGTATTTGAAGGTCTTAGCTCGGTGGGGTTCGTATGATTTATAACTTTTTTAACCAGTGTGCTATAGAAAAGAAATGCGAGACAAGAATGAATGGAAATGAAGTAGGACGTAGAGGATAAAAATGCAATGCTCACAAAATATTAAAAAAGTAAGACTAAGAAACCAGAGTTATGTGTAACGTGAATAACCTTGAAGGAGGAAGAAGTAAGAGAAAGTAAAACATCTGAGGAGGAGAAAGAAGGGGAAAAGAAGAGGACATGATAGGGGAAAGGAATAGTAGGAAGTGGGAATAATTTGAGAGAGAGAGAGAGAAAGAAAGAGAGAGAGAGAGAGAGAGAGAGAGAGAGAGAGAGAGAGAGAGAGAGAGAGAGGAGAGAGAGAGAGAGAGAGAGAGAGAGAGAGAGAGAGAGAGAGAGAGAGAGAGAGAGAGAGAGAGAGAGAGAGAGAGAGACTAGAGAAGCTTGCTATGGTGTGTAATAATCCCTCCACCACACCACCACCACCACAACCACAAGCACCACGACCACCTCCATCACCACCTCCATCACCAGCCACCACCACCACCACGACCACCACCACCGCCGCCCCTAATCCCCAGCTCCCAGGACGCGATCACACAACCAATCACCGCGACAGTCTGCCCGCTAACCCCTTTGAGCTGACTCCGCCCACCGCCCCGTGAAGCCCGACGCTGATTGGCCGCCGCAACCCCCCCTAACTGCAACACAACGGCCGCCTCTCACTTCAGAGTGGCAGTTAACACTATTATTATGGTTATTAAGCTCATACAAATTACACTTGGGTGGAAATGAAATCAGCAAATAGAGGGGTCCTATATGCCCCCCTACCCCCCTTCCCCCCAGTCCTTCCCTTCAATCCCCTACCCACTCCATACTGGCTCTCTATGTGTCCCCTCCCCCTTCCCTTCCCCCCTCCCCCCTCCTGGCTATTCTTTCCATTGTGGTGGGTGTCGAGGACTTCCATTAGTACAGGAGAGACGTCGGCGGGTGCTACAGACATTTATTCAGAGCTATATACGCGAGTTAGTCTTCCTTTCTCTCACACTCACACACTCACACACACACACACACACACTCACACACACACACACACACACACACACACACACACACACACACACACACACACACACACACACACACACACACACACACACACACACACACACACACACACACACACACACACACACACACACACATACACACACACACTCCCTCCCTCGTATACCGAACGCTCCCACAGACACACGCAGCTTAGCACACTTCCCTCCCCACGGATAACGAAAGGAGAAAAGAAAAAATGGTACTAACGCGCTATTAGATAATTTTCGTGTTGCAATAGTGGAGAGGAAGACGGTTCAATAGTGTTATGTGAACGAGGAACATCATCTGGCAATACTACGCGGCTTTGAGAAGGGAGGAAGGGAAACGGAGGGGGAGGAGAGAGAGTAGATGTGGAGGAAGAGGGATAAAGGGAGGGAGGGAGGGAGGGAGAGAAGCAAGGAAAACGCGTCATCATCAAAATCGTATCATTGAAATTTTGTCGGCAGTATGTTCGTGTGAGTGACTATGGAAAGCGAAATGAAGGGGAGAGGAAGGAGAGAGAGGGGGAGGGAGGAAGAATGTATGAGTGAAGGGATCTTTCCGTACCGGGGAAGAGAGAGGAGATGGTGGGGGGGGGGGGACGTTAGGGGTGTTACATCAATTTCACAGGGATGGGAGGGGGGCGAGAAGAGTCTGTATAGTGGGGTGAGTTGGGTGAGGGTGGTGGGGAGAAGGGAGGGGAGAGGAGCAGAGAATGAAGATGAGAGGGAGGAACAGTGATTAATGGCGAGAGAACGAGGCACTGGATACACAGGGAGGGAGGGAGGGAGGGAGGGAAGTTAGAGCACGTGAGGGGAGGCTGTAGGGAGGCAGGGACGAGGGTGAGGGGAATGAGGGGAGGCAGGGAACGGCACGTGAGCGGGAGTATGGGGCTGAGGGTGATTGAGAGAGAGAGAGAGAGAGAGAGAGAGAGAGAGAGAGAGAGAGAGAGAGAGAGAGAGAGAGAGAGAGAGAGAGAGAGGAGAGAGAGAGAGAGAGAGAGAGAGAGAGAGAGAGAGAGAGAGAGAGAGAGGAGAGAGAAGGAGAGAGAGAGAGAGAGAGAGAGGAGAGAGAGAGAGAGAGAGAGAGAGAGAGAGAGGAGAGAGAGAGAGAGAGAGGAGAGAAGAGAGGAGAGAGACGAGAGAGGAGAGAGAGAGAGAGAGAGAGAGAGAGAGAATGGCGTTAGGGAGTGGAATAAGGGAAGAAAGGAGACCTGCATCATAATCTTTTATTGAGTGTTGCACCAACGAACTCATTTTCCTTTATCCAGAATTATCGCCACTTTAATCTAAAAGACTACATTGTTTTTTCCTAACATTTCCTGTGTTTACATCACAACCTTAACCTTGCACTAAAATGTATTTAATAAGATTTGCAGTGATAATTTTCCTCACAGCTTATCATCGGCAATATATAGTTCTATGCAGTATGCATTATATATTTTCTAATGTAATTCTACCACGAGATACAATATGAAATACGAGTGGTCTAGCGAGCTTGTACTTGTCTTAGTATTTCACTCTGCCATACTGTTGGATATAAAATTATCATTATTATTATTATTATTAGTAGTAGTAGTAGTAGTAGTAGTGGTAGTAGTAGTAGTAGTAGTAGTAGTAGTAGTAGTAGTAGTAGTAGTAGTAGTAGTAGTATATACGTATATGGCATCAATGTTTACAGGGAACAATAGTGCGCCCTCTCGCCTTTATTCTGTTTACAAAGAAGAAATAGAAATGCGCTGTACAGAAGACAGACGTTTCCTATTTTTTAATCAAACTAAATTTGGTAAAAGACTTCCACAAATCCTCAACTCTTCAGTGTAACTCACATTATTATCTGTTGGGCTGTTCATTATATTACTACTCACTTACTCATATTATTACTCATGTATGTATATCATGATTATTTTTTCTGTATGCCTTCGGGTGAAAAAAATATTATTATTATTATTATTATTATTATTATTATTATTATCTCTTGGGTTGTTATTTATGTAATGATTTTTTTTATGAATAAGATATCGCTGTTTTGTAATAAAAGTAGAATCGTGAACCCATAATTATGAACAATCAAATGAATAAGAACATTTTTACATTGTGTGGAGGACACTGTGGGCAGCGCGTTGGGAGGGAAAAGTGAAACCTGGCTGTGCGGGACCGTAGAGATTTGAGACCAAGAAGATATTTATAGAGTATTTTTTAAAGATTTTATAAATATTTTAAAGATTAAAGATTTTTTTCGTAATTTTTGTTAGGCTGTGTATGTGTGTGTGTTTGTTTGTCTGTGTGTGTGTGTGTGTGTGTGTGTGTGTGTGTGTGTGTGTGTGTGTGTGTGTGTGTGTGTGTGTGTGTGTGTGTGTGTGTGTGTGTGTGTATGTGTATGTGTGTGTGTGTGTGTGTGTGTGTGTGTGTGTGTGTGTGTGTGTTAATGTTTGTGAATAAGGTATTTTATAGTAGTATTTTTTATATTTTTGTTAGGCTGTGTATGTGTGTGTTTGTTTGTCTGTGTGTGTGTGTGTGTGTGTGTGTGTGTGTGTGTGTGTGTGTGTGTGTGTGTGTGTGTGTGTGTGTGTGTGTGTGTGTGTGTGTGTGTGTGTGTGTGTGTGTGTGTGTGTGTGTGTGTGTGTGTGTGTGTGTGTGTGTGTGTGTCTATGTGTGTGTAAATGAGGCGTGGTCCACATAACTGCTCAGCCTATATATACATTTTCTTCATGAGATGTTACTGTTATTCTCTCAATGAGCAACATGTGTGGCGTCCGTAAAGGTGCTTTGGTGACCTTCCGTTGTTCGCTGTGGGGTTGATATGAAAGTCTTTATGGCGTTTATGACTGAGTTGCATTCTTATGGAAATCTCGATCGTTTAATATCGTTATTTATCGTATATTATCATCATTGTCGTTATCGTTTATTATTATCGTTAATGGTTTACTGACGGGATTCACTATAAACAAAGTATGTGGTACGACAAATCCTGGATCACTTTTATCACTGCAATTAGTTAGTCAGCTATTATCGAAAAGTGACAACCAGAGATGATTATAATACGTCATTACCAGACTCTTAGATATGCACAGTAGCGGCATCGTGTTCTTTGCGGCTATGAGACAAGTACATACCGGTTACAAGAAGATAAGGACATAAGAAAACTAGGGGGGGGGCACTCAGTAGAGCGCATACCTCCGCCCGAATATTTCATCAAATATACGTATATGTGGAGGCGTATTGGGGAGGCGGTAGCGGAGTGGTTAGCGTCTCCGACTGGCGTTATCGGTGACCCGAGTTCGATCCCCGAAGAAAACCAAAACCTTTCTGCACCGTCGAGTGGCCTAAGAACACCCACATGCCCTGTCCATCAACTCTACCTTCGATTGCGAGTGCATCGGAGGACTCAAGGGGACAGTATGAGCCTCTAATCACAGGCGTCACTATAAAAATCCTGCCTGCGCCACCACGGGCGAGGACCAACTATCACACCCCTCAAGTGAACCTCCAGAGACTACCATCCGATCCCTGGATCACCACTGCCTACAGGCGCTATAGGCACAAATGTAAAAAAAAAAAAAAAAAAAAAAAAAAAAAAATATATATATATATATATATATATATATATTTATATATGCACTCAGTATGAGCGCATACCTCCGGCCGAATATTTCATCAATTGGTTGCCATGGCAACAGTTGTCAATAGATTTCATCCAAAATTAAATCAGTTCTTCCTTATACCAAATAGACTTGGTATACCGAGTTTGGTCCAAATCTATTCGTAACTTTTCGAGAAATCCTGTACACTAA
>JACEEZ010000783.1:90000-97500 GCA_016584305.1 Chionoecetes opilio | reverse complement strand
GAAGAAAATATAAATACGAACATAATATAGAATAGCGGGATGAAGAAAACAACGGCAGACTCTTGAGAACTTTTACACCGGAGAAAGTGCGTCTGAATAATTGAAATCATATAGGAAACGAGCTATCTAGGTGTCGTAAAAATTAGAAAGTGCGTCTAAATAATTGAAATAATATATGTGCGTCTAAATAATTGAAATAATTTAGAAAACGAGCTATCATATGATATGATAGGTGTCATAAAAATTAGAAAATGCGTTTAAATAATGGAAACCAAATAGAAAAAGAGCTATCCAGGTGTCGTAAAAATTAGAAAACGATATGCGAGTGAGGCAATAATGCACAGAACGGACTTCCTAGCGTGGAACAGTCTTAAATGACATGGAAATTGATAGTTTAAGTACCGTAGATATAAAACCGAGCAGTAAGAGAGGCAAAGTTACATAGTATTGACTTTCTGGCCTTGAATACGCCTATGAATATATGAAAAAACGCATCAGATAACCATTTAAACCATAACAATAGATTATTTTTTAACAACTACCATAAACATAACACCTCCAGTTTTGGTTAAACAGAGTTTTTTTAATATTCTTTGTTTATTTACGTAACTCTTATTTGTTTCGTAGTCTCTCTCTCTCTCTCTCTCTCTCTCTCTCTCTCTCTCTCTCTCTCTCTCTCTCTCTCTCTCTCTCTCTCTCTCTCTCTCTCTCTCTCTCTCTCTCTCTCTCTCCCCCTTATACATACATAAGTACGTACATACATGGACAAAATGGCTGAATCCCCTTCTCCCTCCCCCCCTTCCCTCCCTCCCTCCCTCCCTTCTCCCCTTGATCCCTGTCTCTATACCAGCAAAAGATGAAGAAAAAAAGATGTGAACTCGCACCAAAAGTTTCTTCCAAAAGCTTCAAACAAAAAAATATACACGACGATGTTTGGAATATATAACATCCCTTCTTCCTCCTCCTCCTCCTCCTCCTCCTCCTCCAGCAAGAAGGTCTTTGGGAGGGAGAAAGAAATTTATATGTAGAGTAACTTGGCTTCATATACGTAGATATAAAATGGAAGCAGGAAGGGCGAGGAGGCGGCGGTGATGATAGCGTCTGGTGTGAAAATGGTGGTAGGAGTTGGCAACATTGAAATCACGGAAAGTTGACAAAAGGACTAGAGGGGAGCAGTGTTGCCATCGCTGGTGCTCTCTTTCACTCTCTCCCTCTCTCTCTCTCTCTCTCTCTCTCTCTCTCTCTCTCTCTCTCTCTCTCTCTCTCTCTCTCTCTCTCTCTTTCGCACCCCCAGCTGTGTCCCCTTTTTGGAGGGTGGTAAGGGGGATAGAGGGGTGGGGTGTAGAGGAGGTGGTGGTGGTGTTGGTGAAAGAAAATGAAGGAAGTTGAGAGTAAGAGAGATGTGAAAATAGTATTGTATTCGCAAATTAGATAACTGGATAGCGAATGAAAGAAAAATGGAAAGGGAAAGAAAGACGAAAGAGTAAAAATTACGAGATAGTGTAATGAAAGGCGGAAGAGATAAAAACTAGAGGATAAAGAGGAGAAATAGAAGGCTGACTGAGACAACAAAATAATCTTTGAGCAAAGGAGATATGACAAAATTTAACATATCTTCTTTGCTCAAAAGTGTATATATGATATCGAATATATATTATGTTAAAGTGTATATATATAACAGTGTATACTTAATATGCACTCAAAGAATAGAAGCGAAGAAAAAAATATACTCAACGAATAGGAGCGAAGGAAACAAAATAGATTTATAGAAAATAGATAAAAACAAGATAAGAAGATTCTTAAGCATCTATCTGCTCACAATCTTCTATCTGATCGTCAGTACGGTTTCCGTAAAGGGCGATCTACTGGCGATCTTCTAGCTTTCCTAACTGAATCTTGGTCATCCTCCTTTAGGGGTTTCGGTGAAACTTTTGCTGTTGCCCTTGACATATCAAAAGCTTTTGATAGAGTCTGGCACAAATCTTTAATTTCCAAACTACCCTCATTCGGTTTCTATCCTTCTCTCTGTACCTTCATTTTAAGTTTCCTTTCAAACCGTTCTATTGCAGCTACTGTAGACGGACATTGTTCTTCTCCTAAATCTATCAATAGTGGTGTTCCCCAGGGTTCTGTCCTATCACCCACTCTCTTTCTATTATTTATTAATGATCTTCTAAATCTAACTCAAAGCCCTATCCACTCCTACGCTGATGATTCTACCCTGCATTTTTCAACGTCGTTTATTAGACGTCCAACTCAACAGGAACTAAGTGATTCACGGAGAGATGCCACCGAGCGCCTAACTTCTGATCTTTCTATAATTTCTGATTGGGGCAAAGCAAATCTTGTTTTGTTCAATGCCTCAAAAACCCAATTTCTTCACCTATCTTTTACATGTTGTGCCTATAGCGCCTGTAGGCAGTGGTGACCCAGGGCTCGGATGGTAGACTCTGGAGGTTTACTTGAGGGCTGCTGTGATGGTTGGCCCTCGCCCGTGGTGGCGCAGGCAGGATTCTTATAGTGACGCCTGTGATTAGAGGCTCAAGCCGCCCCCCTGTGTCCTCCGATGCACTCGCAATCGAAGGTAGAGTTGATGGGCAGGGAATGTGGGTGTTCTTAGGCCACTCGACGGTGCAGAAAGGTTTTGGGTTTCTTCGGGGATCGAACTCGGGTCACCGAGAACGCCAGTCGGAGACGCTAACCACTCCGCTACCGCCTCCCCACTCGCCTCTACTCGACAAAACCTATCAGATAACTATCCCCTCTTCTTCAATGACACTCAACTGTCTCCTTCTTCTACAATGAACATTCTAGGACTATCCTTTACTAAAAATCTGAACTGGAAATCTCACATCTCATCTCTTGCTAAAACAGCTTCTAAGAAGTTAGGTGTGCTGTGGCGTCTGCGTCCTTTTTTTTCTCCCTCCCAATTGCTTGCTCTCTACAGGGGCCTTATCCGCCCATGTATGGAGTACGTCTCACATGTTTGGGGAGGATCAACTCATACAGCTCTCCTAAACAGGGTTGAGTCAAAAGCTTTTCGTCTCATCAACTCCTTTCCTCTGACTGACTGTCTTCAATCTTTAAATCACCGCCGCAATGTTGCTTCTCTTGCTCTCTTCTACCGTTATTTTCATGCTCACTGCTCTTCTGAACTTGCTAACTGCATGCCTCCCCCACTCCCGCGGCCTCGCTGCACAAGACTTTCTACTCATTCTCATCCCTATTCTGTCCATCTTCCTAATGCAAGAGTTAATCAGTATCTTTACTCTTTCATCCCTTTCACTGGTAAACTCTGGAACTCTCTTCCTGTTTCTATTTTTCCACTTTCCTATGACTTAAATCTTTTCAAAAGAAAAGTAACAAGACACCTCCCGAACTAAATTGGCCTACCCCTCTGTTTTTATTTTATTCGCTTACTGTCTTCTTTATTTTTTGATTGGCAACTTATTTTTTTTTATTTTGGACTGGCAACTAAGCGGGCTTTGTGTTACCCATTTTTGTTGTGCCCTTGGCCAGTTCCTTGTGATGTAAAAAAAAAAAAAAAAAAAAGATGAGGCAAACCAACAACGAGAAAACGGTGATGAAGGAGCTGAAATGACAAATAACTTAGGAAATTATTAGATATAAGTTAACAAGGATAAACAAATAAAAAGAATATCATCAAACTGAGAAATTGTAATTGGGAAAAAAGTTAATTACGAAAGATGCACGCAATGAACAAACAAGTAAATTAGTAATAAGCTTATCAGAACAAATAACAAGTAAAGAGATAAAACACGCGCAAGCACAACTTCAGTACCAAAACGGACAAAGAACAAAGAGAAACAAAGAAAGTAGAATAAAAGATACTATAATAATTATATGTTATATTTGTTTATATATGTGCTATAGATGTGCATTCTATCCTTCCCTTCAATAGTAATCAATCATTCCCTATCATCCAAGCAGCAGCTAACTAAGATATGATTAAAGTCTTCCATTAAAAGTTTGCTTCCTATACCCCTATACCCACTCTTGCCAATCCCTTCACAGCTACTGTATAACACCCTTCCAATGCCTCCTTGACTCACTAGGTCGCGTTTCTCCTAACAATGAGTGTTTCCCTAAAATATTACCGCTAACACTGTGCCCTACCCTCCAATAAATTCCCTCCCCCCAACACACAGTCCCCTTCCCTTCAACATACAGTCCCCTGCTTCCCCCAACACACCATCCTTCCCCCAACACAGTCCCCTGCTTCCCCAACACACAGTCCCCTCCCCCCAACACACAGTCCCATGCCCTTCAACATACAGTCCCCTGCTTCCCACGACACACAGTCAATTTCCCCAACACACAGTCCCCTCCTTCCCCCAACACACAGTCCCCTGCTTCCCACAACACACAGTCAACTTCCCCCAACACACAGTCAACTTCCCCCAACACACAGTCCCCTGCTTCCCCAACACACAGTCAACTTCCCCCCAAAACACAGTCCCTGCTTCCCCCAACACACAGTCCCCTGCTTCCCCAACACCAGTTCCCTTCCCCCCAAAACAACCCGTCCCCTTCCCCGAAAACACGTCCACTGTTTCCCTCAACACACAGTACCCTGCTTCCCCCAACACCCAGTCCCTGCTTCCGCCAACACAGTCCCTGCCTTCCCCCAACACACAGTCCTTCCCCCAACACACAGTCCCTGCTTCCCCAACACACAGTCCCTCCCCCCAACACACAGTCCCTGCCCTTCAACATAGAGTCCCCTGCTTCCCCCAACACACAGTCAACTTCCCCAACACACAGTCCCCTCCTTCCCCCAACACAACAGTCCCCTGCTCCCCCCAACAACAGTCAACTTCCCCCAACACACAGTCCCCTGCTTCCCCCCAAAACACAGTCAACTTCCCCCAACACACAGTCCCTGCTTCCCCCAACACACAGTCCCTGCTTCCCCCAACACACAGTCCCAACCCCTTCCCCAACACACCCGTCCCTGCTTCCCCCAACACACAGTCAACTTCCCCAACCCCACAGTCCCCTGCTTCCCACAACACACAGTCCCCTGCTTCCCCAACACACAGTTCCCTTCCCCCAACACACAGTCCCCTTCCCCGAACACACAGTCCCCTGCTTCCCTCAACACACAGTACCCTGCTTCCCCCAACACACAGTCCCCTGCTTCCCCCACCACAGTCCCTGCCTTCCCCCAACACACAGTCCTTCCCCCAACACAGTCCCCTGCTTCCCCAACACACAGTCCCCTGCTTCCCCAACACACAGTCCCCTTCCCCCAACACAGAGTCCCCTTCCCCCAACACACAGTCCCCTTCCCCCAACACACAGTCCCCTTCCCCCAACACACAGTCCCCTGCACAGTCCCCTGCTTCCCCCAATACACAGTCCCCTTCCCCAACACACAGTCCCCTTCCCCCAACGCACAGTCTCCTGCTTCCCCCAACACACAGTCCCCTTCCCCCAACACACAGTCCCCTTCCCCCAACACACAGTCCCCTGCACAGTCCCCTGCTTCCCCCAACACACAGTCCCCTTCCCCAACACACAGTCCCCTTCCCCCAACACACAGTCCCCTGCTTCCCCAACACACAGTCCCCTGCTTCCCCCAACACAGTCCTTCTCCCAACACACAGTCCCCTGCTTCCCCAACACACAGTTCCCTTCCCCCAATACACAGTCCCCTTCCCCCAACACAGTCCCCTGTTTCCCCCGACACACAGTCCCCTGCTTCCCCCAACAAACAGTCCCCTTCTCCCAACACAGTCCCCTGCTTCCCCCAACACACAGTCCCCTCTTCTCAAGATCCATTACACTGCCTTTGGCGCTTATCTCTCAAACACAACCGTCGTCACTCAAGAATACAACCCCCACCTCGACACACTGTACCCCAATATACAGAGCTATCCCCTCAACACATAACACCCTTCCCCAACATAGTCTCTTCACAGTCTCTTGCCTCAGTGTCTTGACCTCCGATGAAGTTGTTGTTTTTCCTGCTATGTAAACACTTCTTCGCCGCAGCCCACACGCCCTCAGATCGTTGCCGCCCTTGCTTCACCTTACTCACGTTCTACCACAGAAGGTGCTCTGCCACAAGCACATGCCACACCGTCTCTGCCACAACTGCCCTGCGCTTGTGGCCTTCCTTCTACCCTCCTTTCCTCCCTCCCTCCCTTCCTCCCCTGTGGCACAGTTTGGTACACAACTGTTCAAGGTTCATCTTTCTCTTGTTCCAGACGCCCTGTTCCTCGCCCTCCTGCCTCCTGCGTGCCTGAGGTCCAGACGTGATCGCCCCTACGACACATGGATGTAAAGGTGCGTTCTCTGGTGTATTTTAATCGCTCTGTCCCTGTCCCTCCCTATACCATGTCCTTCCTTCTATCTATCTCTCTCTCTCTCCATCCCTTCATCCCTCCTCTCCCTTCCTGCGGCTAACCTGACACCGTGTATTCAGCTGTAATAATCCACACACCGGCCTCCGTCAGCCCACAGGCACAACTACTTTTTTGCTCCTCTTCTTCTTCTATCTCTCTTTCTTGCTTCACTTTTTTTTTGCGTGTTGTGAGATTTTTTTTCGTTTTTTTTGCTCTCTCTTTGGCATTTGGATGATGTGTGTTTTGATTAGGGTGAGTAAGTGCGTGTTTGTTGTTGTTGGAGGTAGTTGTGGTGTAGTAGTTGTTGCAGTAGTAGTAGTAGTAGTAGTAGTAGTAGTAGTAGTAGTAGTAGTAGTAGTAGTTGTAGTAGTAGTAGTAGTAGTAGTAGTAGTAGTAGTAGTAGTAGTAGTAGTAGTAATAGCAGAAGAAGTAGTAGATTTTTTTTCCCACCCAATATCTTTAATATAGATGGTAAGTTCTTTCCTCTAAATATTTTTCAATCCTCTTTCTCTCTCTCTCTCTCTCTCTCTCTCTCTCTCTCTCTCTCTCTCTCTCTCTCTCTCTCTCTCTCTCTCTCTCTCTCTCTCTCTCTCTCTCTCTCTCTCTCTCTCTCTCTCTCTCCTCTCTCTCTCTCTCTCTCTCTCTCTCTCTCTCTCTCCTCTCTCTCTCTCTCTCTCTCTCTCTCTCTCTCTCTCTCTCTCTCTCTCTCTCTCTCTCTCTCTCTCTCTCTCTCTCTCTCTCTCTCTCTCTCTCTCTCTCTCTCTCTCTCTCTCTCTCTCTCTCTCGCTTTCTCTCCTATCCCCTCCTCATTCTCTTCCCATCCCATCCCTTCTGCCTTCCTTCCCCTCCTCCTGCCAATGATTATAGCGAGCCCGGCGAAGACTCGGGTTACGCTTTGCCACAATAACCGCAGCTCGGGTGTTCGGGGATTATCGTCTCGCCACTGTCACCGCATTAACACTGGCCCCAAAAGTATGGCTAGTGGGGTGTGCTGAGGGAAGGGGAGGAAGTGTGTAGCCAGATGGGAATGGGAAAGAAGTGTGTAATAAAGAAGAGATAGAAGTAAAAAGAAATGTGGAAGTGTAGGGCTGTTGGAAAAGGAAGGGAATAGGAAGGAAGTGTATAATAA
>JACEEZ010000783.1:70000-85000 GCA_016584305.1 Chionoecetes opilio | reverse complement strand
CGATAGATTGCAATAGTGAAATAAGAAGGTGCACGGAGGAGTAATATGAAGGGTTCTTATACGAGAGATTGGTTAGGTAGAAAAAAGTTTAGATACTAGATAAATTAGTGTGAGAAAGCAAGGAAAAATATAGTTAAAAGTAATATGAAATTAAGTGTAGATTACTGGAAAAAATAGATTAGAAAAATTGGATAAATGAAAAATCTGAGAAAAAAACACACATCCGAAGTAGATTAAAAGTTTATTTAAAAACCGAGAAAGTTATGGATATATTATAGTTTTAAGGGAATATAACATAGAAGCCCAGTGATATAGGAGGATGAGAGACATACAACGAAATGTTTCTAACAAAACTTTACATATTATCAAAAGACAGTTGTATATAAATCCTCAGTTTACTGTCTTTTGATAATATGTAAAGTATTGTTAGAAACTTTTTTGGCTGGTCCACCCCCATGTTTGTGGTGAGGGATATGCTGACATCCCTCACCGCGTAATTTCTTCACCAACCCACTGACTGTCTTTTCGTTGACACCAGTTATACGGCTTATTTCTCGATTTGTTTCATCATTCTTATGCAACTCTATTACTCGTACTATGTCATCATGGCTTGTATATTTCCCAGGCATCGCGCATTAGCACAGTAGAATACAAAGTGTAGAACGAACACAACCGCTCTATAAGCCAAAACAATGAGCGGTCGGGGAGATAATCCTCCTTCTAACAATATTTTGTCAAGCACTGGACCCTTTAAATAATTCAAATCTATCCGTGCAGATGAGTGAGGGACTACCCTAAGTTGCCATGTAGTCATTTTCTCCCGGGCCCCTTTACAGACTGTGAAAAAGGGAGGTTACCAGTTTTTGAAATATGACGTTCACGTCACCGAAAGTTCTAAAGTCGAGTGGCGCTAACTGTATATGGAACATAAAGAGTTGGAATAATGTGTTTCAATAGGATTGGATGGAAGCTGGTGATGCACTGCTGATATATGGCATCCGGAAATTCATAAAACGGCAGATTTTGAGTCAAAATGAAAAAATAAGAAACATCGGAAATACATAAGGAAAAATAGGTGCTGTTCCATATTATATCGGATTTTCATTTTTTTGTTTTGTTGATATGTTTTTGTAAAGCCATAATTCAAAATAGGCTTGGTAATAGTAGCAGTCATAGACCACTGTATACCTGGACTGCGCACGGAATATCGGCCTGTCGCACAAGGGCCTGAAGTCGGAGGGCCGCTCGGATTCATATATATATATATATATATATATATATATATATATATATATATATATATATATATATATATATATATATATATATATATATATATATATATATATATACGGATCATATAGACTGGTTTATCAGTATATATGATATACTGTAATCTTCGTAAATGTTTGTTCTATAATATTATCAAATAAAAAACAGTAAAACACGCTAAAAAAAATGTCATTACGAGACTGAAGAAATATGCATGAACTTAATATTCACTTCAACTCTTCGCCATTTAAAACTTTGCGAGTCAACTTTTATCATGAAGGGTAGCAATAGAAGCGCAATTGTATTAGCTTTCCATTGCTATATTTCGTTATCTGATAAATTAATTAGAACCATGCATAAATTAGCGTTAACTAAATAAATAAAATCATCAATCGGGTAATTTTCCCGATTGATGAGGTTATTTATTTAGTCAACGCTAATTTATACATGGTACTAATTCATTTCTCAGAAAACGAAATATATAAATAAATAAATAACATCATCAATCGGGAAAATAACCCGATTGATGATTTTATTTATTTATTTAACGCTAATTTATGCATGGTTCTAATTAATTTATCAGATAACGAAATATAGCAATGGAAAGCTAATAACATTGCGCTTCTATTGATACCCTTCATGATAAAAGTTGACTCGCAAAGTTTTAAATGGCGAAGAGTTAAGTGAATATTAAGCTCATGCATATTTCTTCATAGTCTCGTAATGGCATTTCTTTAGCGTGTTTTACTGTTTTTTATTTGATAATATTATAGAACAAACATTTACGAAGATTACAGTATATCATATATACTGATAAACCAGTCTATATGATAGTCCATAGACCACTATATCTCTTTGTCGGGCGCCCCGCAGGCCCCTATGCAGCCCCGCAATTCAAAACATTGTCGCGTGTGCAGTCCAGGTATACAGTGGTCTATGTGGTCTATGTAGCAGTGTATACACCAGTAATAGTTACCAGCATCACTTACTGGATTACTGCGCAACTTAATATCCTATCGTCCTTTTCTAACACCATCACATCTCCTCCTCTCAACACCATCGTCTCCAGTCTTCCTCTTCCACCTCTTCTTCCTCCTCCTCTTCCACCTCCTCCTCATCCCACACACCCAAACTCTCCCTCCCATCATTACAACAAGAGTGGGAGGGAGTGTTTAAAGGGGCATCACGCACCCTTCTCCCACCCATCGTTACTCCACTCCAATTAACCCCTCACACTCTTCCCTCAGACACCCTCACCCCACGTCCCTCCTGCAGCCACCAGCCGAGCCGCACTCCACTTGACGCAATCCCTAGTCCATTTTAAACAAACGCTTCGCACCATGACGCCAATGGAAGAATGAGGGACACAGAGAGAGAGGGAAGGAAACAGAGAGAGAGAGAGATAAGAGAGGACAATAAGAAGTGGGGATGGGGATGAGAGAGAGGGGAAAGGAGGAGGAGGGGAAAGGAGGAGGAGGAGGGAGCATTAACCAATCATCATCGCCCTCGAACTCTCCCTGTCTGTCCCCTTGTTTGAGTGTCTGTCAAGTGGCGGACAAATTGTTGTCTCGTGGCGGCACCGTGACCTGCGCAGATTGACTCCTGACAAACTGACTGACTTGGTGACTGACTAACTGATTGGCTGACTGGCTGGCTGACTGACTAACTGACTAACTGACTGGCTGGCTCACTGGCTGACTGACTGACTGATTGGCTGATTTGCTGGCTGGCTGACTGACTAACTAACTGACTGACTGACTGGCTGACTGACTGGTTGAATGGCTGACTGACTGACTGGCTGACTTACTGACTGACTGGCTGGCTGACTGACTGATTGGCTGACTGGCTGACTGACTGACTGACTGACTGACTGGCTGACTCACTGGCTGACTGACTGACTGGCTGACTGACTGACTGACTGGCTGGCTCACTGGCTGACTGACTGACTGGCTGACTGACTGACTGACTAAGTGACTGGCTGATTGGCTGACTGGCTCACTGACTGACTGGCTGACTGACTGACTGACTGACTGACTGACTGACTGGCTGGCTGACTGACTTATTGGCTGGCTGGCTGGCTGGCTGGCTGGCTGACTGACTGACTGACTGACTGACTGACTGACTGACTGGCTGGCTGGCTGGCTGACTGGCTGACTGGCTGACTGGCTGATTGGCTGGCTGGCTGGCTGACTGACTAACTGACTAATATTTTATTTTTATTTGTTATTTTTTTATCGGGCCTTCAGCAGGGGAGGACCACGGGCTAGCTTAAGCCCGTCAGAGAGATGCTTTGAAAAAAGAGAGGAGAGTGTTCGTGCTGCTGGCGTGCGGCACGAGGACTGGCTAGTCCATCCTGACGAGGAGTGCGGGGTAGAAAGGGGCACTCAGCAGGATACACTCTCCGTACTGACTGACTGATTGACTGATGGATTTGGGATATGTTTCTTTAAAGGTATCCAGCACCGATGCTCTCTGTATAATGTGTATGACTGCCAAATATTGGGCTTTAGTTCCCGTTCTAACCAGAGTAGAGATCGCCTAGCCTTAGCAGCTGACATTCCGGCCTTTGCTGTTTATTTGATGATATGTTACGTAAAATAAACAATGGAAACATGAAGTGGGGTAACGTCAGTGATTTTCTGGATAAGGAGCTCTTGCCCGTACTGACTCAATAACCAGTATTATAATAAGGAGATGAGCGCCCGAGAAGAGTTCAGTGGATATTGACGCCCTATGTCATTTTAATACGATAGAAATGTTACCCTTTTACACGTCTCCTGTTGATATTCCAGAGAGAGAGAGAGAGAGAGAGAGAGAGAGAGAGAGAGAGAGAGAGAGAGAGAGAGAGAGAGTGCGCCATGCTATATAGGAGTGACGTTTGCTATAGCCAGACAGTGTTAAGCAACTATATAGCGGATAATAAAATAAGCGTTCCAAGCCTCAAGTATAACCTCTTCCCGCCCGCTGCTGAATCACTAGCTGAAATCTTCCCTTCACCAAGACGACACCTGCTCCTTCGGTGTTCTCCTTGTGTCACTCCTCCACCAAAGCGTATTTCCGGGAAGCTGAGACGAATTCATATAATAGCGTGTCAAAGCTGGTGCGTAAGCCGTCCCTTTAATAATGATATATAAATCACAAGGTGGGCGGTGAGCGGAGAAGCAGGCCGGCTGGTCCCCCTCGCTAGCCGCCTCAAAGCCGCTTAGTAAATCCCTACTTGACTCTACATTTCAGCTCAGCTCTGGACCCTCGACTTGCCCGCAACATCTAATCCACAAATAGAAACAAATCCCCAGCAGAGGCGCGTCGTGACCCCCTCCAGGCCCGGCGACCAACCACGATCCCGCCTCCAGGCCCGGGCAATACGAACCCACCACTCACATCGATCCGCGAGGCTCCAGGCGCCCTTATTGGTGGCGCTCCCTGGCTTACTGGCCAATGGAAACGGATGCCGGGTAACAGACCAACTGTCACTGCCGACTTTCTGAGGAAGAGCTTAGGTTCACCGCCGCCAACGAGGGCCAGGGGACGCGACGCCCCGCTCTGCCTCGCACTGCTACGCTAAAATCCCCGCGGTGCTTGCAGCGGCCTGGCCGAGGGTGGGGATGCTGCTGCAGGACTTTGTGGGAATAGTGTCAGCGTGGGCGTTGGCGCGATTCAGTTGCAGGCGTGCGAGTGTTGTTGGCGGCACTGGTATAGTCTGGGGGTGGCTGCCGCACGGAGGTCTGTGAGGCCCCGCGGGAGACGCAAGGGACTGAGTTACTGCGTGTCGCCTCGGCTCAGCTCCCCTCTCCCCTTCCTCCACCTTCCTCTCTTTCCTCATCCCCTCTATCTCCCCCTCCCCCCTCCATTTCCCCCTCCCCCTTCCATCTCCCCCTCTCCCCTTCATGCTCGCCCGCCTTCATAGCTTCCCTCAACTACACTATTGTCACCACCAACACCACGACAATCGTCCACACTCCACACTCCCTCCTTTCCCTCGCTGTTCCCTATCCTCCCCTCCTGCCTCTTCCATACGCAGTCCTCCCCTCGTCCCCCCTCCCCCCCGAAGTCCTTGCCTAAGGCCGACATGCTACATAACAAGCACACAATGTCCCCCAACCCACCACCACCACCACACCACAACCCTCCACCCTCACCCCCACCCCTTCCTCCATTGCTTCTCCTGGCCTGTCATCTCTCTCCATTCCCTTGTCCTTCCCTCTCTGGCCACCGCTTGATTCTCTTCGCTGAATTCATCATCTGCTCTTATGACATTTTTTATCTGGCCCATATTACGAGGTTATACATGTGGAAGAGGAATGAGAAGGGTAATGGGTTTGGGTTGTTGTATTACGTATTACTAGTAGTATCATTGTTATTGTTATTATCATTATCATTATTATTATCATTATTATTATTATTATCATTATTATTATTACTTGTATCATTATTATTACTATTGTTATCATTATCATCATCGTAGCGCCAGATGGTTTCTCGTAATCAATATATACTGGTGACGTAAAAAAAAAAAAATCATTTCAATTTAGTAAATATATCACTTTCTTCTCGCAATAGTAGTAATGACATAAATATTGGCATTATTATTATCATTATTGTTAGTAGTATTGTAATTGCTGTTATCATTACTATCATCATTATCATTATTAGCAGCTCGTTGATGTGGAAGTCATAGCGCTCATATAAAAACCGAGAGGTCCTTAATAGGCCCAAATGGACGGGAATCAGAATCCCTGGCCGGTTGATGACAATTTAGGCTTGTCTTCTTTCACACCCTTGTTCACCTGGCAGGGAATAGGTGTGGGGCATTGGGGGGGGTATAAGGCGAGGAGTTCTGACCTCGAAATAACGGCGGGCGCTTTAGGTAGCAATCCTTCACTCCTGTAGTTGTGTATGTGGAGTGTGTGGGCACTCGTGGAGAATGTGGGTCCCGGTGTTGCGCGAAATATTGTCAGCGCGAAATCCTGTAGACCCCTCCATTCATCTCTCTTATTTCACTGGTTTTACTACTTAACTGTTGTCCTGATACATGTTACAAGTAGCATAGAGGCATTAGCTTTCCATGAGAACACTTACAAGTAATAATAGTTACTCAAAAGCTTAAAATATTCACGTCAAAAAGTAAAGCCTTTTCAGGTGTAGTTATTATCCTTTGTCTAAACACCAGTGCATCTAACTACTCTCATGAAATAATATGTATCTCAGAGTACCCTATAACATGTTTCAGGGCAGCAGTAATGCTGTAAAACGTGCAAATCAAAGAATATACTTAGGTAACCTACAAGAAGATTAAGCTTTTTCACTTTGATTTGCATGTTTAATAAGTTTACTGCTGCCCTGAAACATGTTATATGGTACTCTGAGATACATATTATTTTATGAGAGGAGTTAGATGCAATGGTATCCAGACAAATCATAATAACTATACTTGATAAGAACCATACTCCTGTTTGAACTTTTTGACGTGGATATTTTAAGCTTTTGAATAACTATAAATCCTTATAAGTGTTCTCATGGAATCCTAGTGCCTCAATGTTGCCTTTAACATGTATCAGGGCAGCAGTTAAGATGTAAAACCAGTGAAATATGGAGGGGTCTACAGGATTTCGCGCGTTGACAACATTTCGCACAACACCGGGACCCCATTCTCCACGAGTGCCGAGTGTGTGTGTGTGTGTGTGTGTGGGCCATGAATGAAGCTGAAAACAAAATGCCTCTCGATTTTAATGCTTGTTGGATTAATGTAGTTTTCTGTGTATACACACACGCACACACTCAACTTCTGGATCAAACAACAATGAAAGAAAATATGCAGATAACTTGTAATCTAGATGAGAGAGAGAGAGAGAGAGCGAGAGAGAGAGAGAGAGAGAGAGAGAGAGAGAGAGAGAGAGAGAGAGAGAGAGAGAGAGAGAAGAGAGAGGAGAGAGGAGAGAGAGAGGAGAGGAAGAGAGAGAGAGAGAGGAGAGAGGAGAGAGAGAGAGAGAGAGAGAGAGGGAGAGAAAGAGAGAGAGAGAGAGAGAGAGAGAGATAGAGAGAGAGAGAGAGAGAGAGAGAGAGAGAATATTTCTATCAGAGCTAGTCATAAACGTAATAGTTTTCTTTCATCGATTATTTTCTTTCTTGATTTTAAGGGTAACCTATATAAATTTGTTATCGTCTCCAAGGACCCCATTGACGTTATGATCATAAGAACATAAGGAAATAAGGAAGCTACAAGAGGCCGTGAGACCTGCACGTGGTAGTTCCTGTAACGTGATCGACTGTTATGATTGACAGGTTTTGTTCTTATTCCGTTATCTGCATCGCCCATAAACGTTCCGACCTGCTTCACTTAGCTCTCCCTGCCCTGTTTACTTATCTTAGTATTATTACACGGTCTACAGTGGCTAATATGAGTGGATTTTATTCATTTGTTATTAATTTTGCTGTGTTGAAGAAAAAAAATCTTGGGTTCGTTACGAAATCACATGAGTCAGGAAAATAACACTATAAGAGTGTTTTAAACATACGGTTTTTTTTTCTTTTCTCTCTCTGTTGTTGTTAATATTTTGTCAACACTGTGGTTGACGCGAGCTTTTGCCTATAGCAGCCCGCCTGTGGAATTATGGCATTACAATAAAAAAAAAAGGCAGTGTGTTGGATCTACCTTGGGGGGGGGGGGGGGTCCTCCCGAACGGTGTAGGTGAGAGTGGCCAGAGGGGCGGATTTGCTTACCGCAGCAGCAGTGGCGGCAGCACCTGGATGTCCGGGCTGCGGATGAGGTAGGAGGCGTTCCCTGAGGTGGGAGGTTGCCTCGCACTTCAGGAGGTAGTGTTGGAGTGCAAAGGGAGAGGTGACCTGGCAGTGATCACAGGTGATGTCCACAGCGCCCTGGCGGATTTCTTCAGAGCAGGGAAAGCCGAGGCGGAGACGGTGTAGTCGGTCCCGTACGTGTGGGGCGATGGATCATGGATGGGTCTTGGGGAAGGGAGTGGTAAGCTGTTGCAGCAGCGTACCAGGAGGCAGAGGGTGATGACAGGGCGACTGTGGCCTCGTGTTACTGGCGGGACAAGGCGTGCGAGGCAGACTTTATTTTAAGTAGAGTTTGGAAGAGGCTGGGCAGAACAGCCGTAGTGGGGCTGAGGAGGGCAGCGGCTGATTTTGCAGCTCTGTCAGCTGCTTCGTTGCCACTAAGGCCTACATGGCTGGGAACCCAATTGAGGGTGATTTTGCAGCCACGTGCAGCCAGTCGCTGGGCCAGAAGAAGAGTGGAGGGCAGGAGGTGAATGTTGTCCTGTGGCTGTGTCTCTGAGGGCCTGGATAGAGGATTTTGAGTCTGTGTGTATGATGATATGAGGGAAGTGACTCTCCAGGGCGTGGTGAAGAGCGCTCTCTCTCTCTCTCTCTCTCTCTCTCTCTCTCTCTCTCTCTCTCTCTCTCTCTCTCTCTCTCTCTCTCTCTCTCTCTCTCTCTCTCTCTCTCTCTCTCTCTTCTCTCTTCTCTCTCTCTCTCTCTCTCTCTCTCTCTCTCTCTCTCTCTTTTTTTTTTGTCTTCCATTTGTTTGTTTCTCCATCTTGGTTTGGCAGGGATGTGGTTTCATCAGTTATTGATGTTGATGTTCCCTGAAACTTATTGTGATACTTATCTCCGTATTGCTTTTTGTGGTTTAACATGAAGCTTTAACATGAACCTTCGCTTTAACCTTAAGCTCGCTCGCAAGGTCCGTGCAAGGTCGCTGCCAACTAATAGATCAAGGTAGTACTAGTAAAACAAATATTCACCTTGATTGTGACATCACCTGTTTACCGTATCATCAGTGTCGCAATACTAACTAAATACTTGACCTGTATGTGATTGTGATGGAAATAAGCCTCAAATCCCTCAATAACTGATTAAGGGTAGAGCAGATACTGTAGTGGCGGCAGAACCACCCTTGATAGCCGAGGGTGGATCACACATGTAACCTCTGATTCTTCCTATCGCCTGATACACGATCAAAGATAGTGACACATGTACGTACAACAACAACATAAACGAAATGTACGAGTGTTCTGCACGGGTGTGGTGGTGCAGGGTTGACGGGGGGGGGGGGGGGGGTTGACGGTGTGGTGGGAGTAGGGTGGGGGATTGACTGGAGTGGTGGTGGTGGAGGGTTGACTGAGGTGGTAGTGGTGGGGGTGAGGGAGGGGGGTTGACGGGGGTAGAAGGGTTGGCTGGGGTGGTAGTGGTGGGGGTGGAGAGGTGGGGGGGATGGGGTGGTAAGTTATGGGTGACAAGTGCATGTCCAATGTTCATGAGGGATTCGTAGCCCTAACACTTTCTTGAACGGTGGCAGTGTGGAGGAAAGAATAAATTACAAAACCACTGCAGTCCGAGGAAGCAGTAAAATACCTGTGATGAGGAAGAATATTGATGACATGATGTGAATGAATAGCATAGTCACGTCATTTCATTAGATTTAGTTCAGAAAAGTTTCATATACTTTAGTGATCAGCAAATTAAACTTTTTGGTACAGTACATATATAATTTTTGCCTTATCTGCTAACTACATTCTACTCTGCTTTCTACTTTACTACTTTACATTTACCACTGTCCACACCTCCCAGTCTTCATATTATCTATTATAATCATTCATATTATGTACTCATTATGTACTCTTATGTACTAATCTGTACCATTCACTTCATCAAATATATAAAATCAAGACGTCTTCTTCATCTTTTTCTTCTTCTTCTTCTTCTTCTTCTTCTTCTTCTTCTTCTTCTTCTTCTTCTTCTTGTGACATTTGACGCTTAGTATCGCTTCATAAGTCCTCTTCAACTTCGTCTCCTTAGTTAAACTTTTGTCAACTCTTCCCTTGGCTATTTCACTTGGGCTCTTAATTCCTTGTCGTCTAGCTATAACTAGGGTCTCTTAATTTAAAAGTCTGTAATAAAGGTACTCTAGCTATAACATCCACACCACACACGCAACCCTATGTACTCGCTCGCTCAGCAGTGGTGCACGTGCAAGTCGGGCTCAGTGGCACCAACAGCAACCCTCTTTACGCCGTGCTGTTGCCTGCCTCGGATTATTACCCACCTGAGACCCATGTGTTTGGCATGCATGCACATGTTCGGTCGGGTCGGACTTACTTACTAGAGACAGCAGACAGGGAAGAGTTGACAAGAGTGTTAGCTGGAGAGACGAAGTTGAAGAGGACCTATGAAGAGATACTAGGCTTCAAGGGTCACAAGAAGAAGAAGAAAAAGACAGACTATTTATCATGGAAGAGTCACATCGGCGGCACTTTGCTATTATTATTTAGTTACGTTTTGATCTGACGTTATTTTCTTTGTACTTAGGGAAAAATTATTGCAACATAACATTTAAAAAGACTTACTTACTTAGACTCATGGTATTTATTGATATAGTTTACCGGATAACTATTATATAAAATTATTTTTTCTAATTAAGTCAGTCAGTGCATCCACAAATCACACAAATCTTTGCTAACTAACGCTCGAGCTTGGAGTGCGATCAAACGGAGAAGTAAGTGAGCGATATGAGAGAGAAAAGTGAGAAAAAAAAATGGTTTAGAACTCCATAGGGAAAAAAATATATATTGGTTAATTAAATTCTCACAGCTTTACAACCAGTAGGAAGGTTAAGGAAGCTTTTCAACCTTGTTCTATATTTAAGTAACAGGAACTACCACGTGTAGGTCTCGCGGCCTCTTGTAGCTTCCTTATTTTATTATATGTTCTTAAGGGTGAGCGAAGAAAGTCGCTACTAGGTAGGTGTGAGGGAACAACTCTGCGGTGACGCCTTGCCAGATTTCTCTAACTTCGTAGATTTTTATGCACTATTATTATTTTGTATTATTACTATTATTATTGTTATTATTATCACTGTTATTATTATTATTATTATTATCGTTATCGTCATTACTTTCGTTGTTATTATCGTTATTTTTATAATTATTTATTTATTATCATCATTATTATTACTATTATTACTAGCCCGCGTCGTCTGTTTGTTTACTTGCACAGAGTTCTGCGCATGCGCTGAACCAAGCGTCACGGCGGATCTTCTATACCGCCACACCTGTACTCATCGCGCACGTCATCGAGCCCTCCGCACGTGTGCTCCTCGCCCTCAACTGCTCCACGCAATGACGCGCCTTAATTGATACAAATAAGTGGCTATGTGACAGCTGTGACCACCTAGAATAAACTCCTCTCTCTCTCTCTCTCTCTCTCTCTCTCTCTCTCTCTCTCTCTCTCTCTCTCTCTCTCTCTCTCTCTCTCTCTCTCTCTCTCTCTCTCTCTCTCTCTCTCTCTCTCTCTCTCTCTCTCTCTCTCTCTCTCTCTCTCTCTCTCTCTCCATTTAGCGACTGGCAAAGATAGGTGTCACAGAGTTAGGCGCCACATGCTCAGATGAATTATAACAGTCATTTATCACCAGACATTCAATACACATGTGTATCTGCGTCACACCAGCCCACCCTTCCTGCCTTCCTTCCTTCCTTTACCTTGAAAAGAGAAAATAGTTGTGAGCGACACTAATGCCTCTTGTACACTATAGCGTCGTCACCCGAGCGTCACCCTCCCAGCGGCATCCGTCACAGCCTTTAGGGAGGTCTCATGGCTTCTTGTAGCTTCCTTATTTTCTTATGTTCATATATCTATTCACAAACACCGTTCTCGCCGCTGCGTCACCTATATGCAGGGCCTCTCGCATCACTGGTGACGGCCCAGACTGCCTACCACCACTACATTGAATATGAAGGACGGGAAGAAGAGAACTGCGTTTGTCTATTTAATGATAACTCGTAAGGAAAGAACGCGTAGATGTTAGATTCATCCAGTGAATAGCAGTAGACTTGTAAGAAGCATCTACCTTGTATAAGTATGACGATCTTAGGCAGGATGATAAGTCATTCAACCACTTGTCTTAACCTTTGGCACCTCAGTTTATACTTGACGAAAAAAAGGACGCTTACGCAAAAAAGTTGTAGATAAATCTAAGTTTGTTTATCTAATCAGACAGGTCTCATAATATAATGGGTTTTTTCTGGTTCAGCGCGAAGAACTCCGTTACTAATCGACTAGCGTTTATTAAGGGACTAGCCGCAAAGCCGCCCTCCGGGCGGCCTTTTTGGCTAGCTCCTGCGGAGGGCTATTGGTGGGCCTTCGGCCCACCACCTGTGTTTGGTGGGCCTTCGGCCCACCAAACACAGACTCTCCAGATAGCCCCTTCTAGCTTTCCTGAAATCATGGATGTAGAAATGTATGTATTAACGCCAACCCATTCACATCACCCCCAACCCATTCACTCACCCATTACCCATCACCCCCCACCCATTCACTCACCCATTAGGGCTATTGGTGGGCCTTCGGCCCACCACCTGTGTTTGGTGGGCCTTCGGCCCACCAAACACAGACTCTCCAGATAGCCCCTTCTAACTTTCCTGAAATCATGGATGTAGAAATGTATGTATTCCCCCCACCCATTCACTCACCCATTACCATCACCCCCCACCCATTCACTCACCCATTACCCATCACCACACACCCATTCACTCACCCATTTCCCATCACCCCTCACCTACTCCCTCACCCATCACCCATCACCCCCAACCCATCACCCATTCACTCACCCATCACCCCACACCCATTACCCATCACCCCACCCATTCACTCACCCATTACCCGTCACCCTACATGAAGGTTTCCTCAATTCTCGCAACCCACATTTTTTTTCACAATTCTCGCTAATAGGCTGCTAAAAAAAAAAAAAAAAAAGTGATCGGATCATCTCATAAGTGGGCTTAAAACCTTCCCCTGGTCGAGCTGGCTCCAAAACTGTGACATATGATGGGATTCCGCCACGGGGGGCGGCACCTATCGCGGACAGACAGACAGACAGACAGACAGACAGACACACTTTCGCTTATATTATTATAGATATTTCATTAGATCAATACCGATATACAGTACATACTCAAGTTCCATTCTGTTTATATTAAGATCAAACTCATTTGCATTATACACGTATCTGGGCAGTGTGTTCACAACAGACGGCACACTGTCGTCAGCCGTTGCCGCCCACGCCCAAGCCAAAATGTGCCTCCTTTTGAAGTTTGTGTCTTTCCTGGATAAAAATAGAGACATACGAGACGTTATTTGAAGAAAAAACCTTTTTGAGGCAGCTTTAATGTCAACAACTTTATATGTCTGTGATTCCTGGTTTAATGTGGACCTGAGGCCCATAGAGGCTATTAGGGGTCCGCATGACGACGTACGCGGACATTTGTTATCTAGAGCTCGGGTATCCGCCGCTGAAAATTGTGATGCTATCAAAACACAGAAAATTGTTCGGTATATATTTCGGTACTCACGTCTGCCTTTCCAGCAAGCTAAACTTGTAGGATAGGGAAATATTCCACTGTTATCATGTCCGTAAGATCACATATTATTACGTATGTATAGCGTACGACAATATAAGACCTTACGTCTGGCAGCGACAATATAGATCGCTGCCGAATCAGTAGCAGCGAGGCAGCGTAAGAATCCAGGCATACTGAAGCCCCACACGCTGTGCCCCACTCCTGTATCCCTTAGAAGAATAAGAAATAAGAATCTACGAAGCTTCCTAAGGACTTTCACTTATCCCTGGATTACGTGGATAAGGTGATACCTGCTTACAACACATGGCGCAGTTCGAGTACGGCTTCTACAGGGATATACACAGCAAGTTTCAGTGTCTACGCGATCTGGTGGCATCATAGCGTTCTGGTGCAGTTACAAAGGACTTCTGCGTGTTTTGTGTGAAGGTACTGTGCATCCAGTGTGTTCAGTGAAGTGCAAGTGTCATTTTGTGTCTCAAACTGGCATTCTAAGGGCATCTCCTGGCCATTTTCTTGGCAAGGAGCATTGAGCGAGCCAGCACACCCTGCCTCACCTACGTCTCGCAGGTGACTGACGTCGCTGCCTCGACCAGCCCGACACGCCAGGCCTTCCATGCGCTCCGCTGAACTTACCCTAGCCTAGAGTCAAGTCAATTTTACCCTAAATTCCGAATTCCTAATTCATATATATATATATATATATATATATATTATATATATATATATATATATATATATATATATATATATATATATATATATATATCAAAATGTCAAAATCTTTCTGATTCAAACTCCTCTCGTGACTTCTGGCATCTAGCTAATAACATCTCTAACAATTTTTCTTCTTCATTTTTCCCTCCTATGCTTCACCCAGATGGCTCCACAGCTGTCTCATCTACTTCTAAAGCTGAACTCTTCGCTCAAACCTTTGCTAAAAATTCAACTCTGGTTGATGAAGGACTTGTTCCTCCTTCTCCTCCCCCCTCTCACTATATTATGCCTGTCATTAAAATCCTTCGGAATGATGTTTTCTTTGCCCTTTCTGGCCTAGATCCTCGGAAGGCTTACGGTCCTGACGGAGTCCCTCCTATTGTTCTCAAAAACTGTGCTTCTGTGCTTGCACCTTGCCTGGTCGAACTTTTTTGTCTTTGTCTATCTACTTCCACCTTTCCTTCTTGCTGGAAGTTTGCTCACATCCAACCTGTTCCTAAGAAGGGTGACCGTTCTAATCCTTCAAACTACCGTCCTATAGCTTTGACTTCCTGCCTTTCTAAAGTTTTTGAATCTATACTTAATAAGAAGATTCTTAAGCATCTATCTGCTCACAATCTTCTATCTGATCGTCAGT
>JACEEZ010000783.1:50000-65000 GCA_016584305.1 Chionoecetes opilio | reverse complement strand
TAGATTTAGTTTGCTAAAAAAAACGCTCAACCGCTGCATTTGAAAAGGGTAGTGAGAAGAGGGTGGATATGACTATATGGTTAAATTGGGATAACATGGCAGTCCTGCATCATTTTTTCTATTCAGCACAATATCCCAGTACTTTGTGAAGTGGAGTTGATTAGAAAGTTCTTCATCCAAACAGTGCAGTCTCCATTCTTCATCCACAAGATTTTTATTGGCATACTTTGGTAATTGTGGCAGTTCATCAAATATATTCAGGATTCAGGAGGATTCAGAGTTGATGCAGAACGAGGGTTTACACAGGCCACTACTTCATGAATTTTGTCATTGAGTGAATATCTTTTCTGAATCTGGGATACACCTTCAATCAAGAATGACTGACATGACTTATAAAACTGTGAAAGTTCTGCGCTAGTTACTGTTCCCTATTGTTTTAGATCCCTTACTGCTGCTGATGCACTCACTCCTAGATATACATTCGCAACAGGAATTAAGACACTTGAAAAAATATGTTGACCAGGACTAAGTAATGAAATATCAGCATTCTTAACAAAGCTCACATCCATGAAGTCAGTACACAAGCTTCGAATGAGTTTGCATGTCTCAGTTTTCAGTGTGAAAAAAATTGGAGCCTCAGACTGGAAGAACGTATTATAACTATTGAACTTACCCAAGTTGTAATCCAGAAATTAGAGGTAGGCTTGGGTAAGCTTGTTTTTCAAGGCAGTAATAATCATATCATTTACATATGTGTTGGGTCACTAAATGTTAATTCTGTGAAATAAAGCTCCAATGCATCCCACTGTTCTCCTAGCAATCTTTTCACACATGCCTGTATAGACAACCACCTGGTTTGGCCTGGAGCCAGGATTTTATGAGGTTCAATATCAACAAATTTTTGAAACTCTTTGAATGCATGTTGCCTCTTGCAGCTAAGACTAAATTAAGTGTGCAAAAATGTTACGGCATAAATCTTCAACATATTTTGGGAGTTTGAGGCAAGCATTTGATGTTTGATGAATCATGAATCATGATTCATGAATAGATGAATCATGTGGCATGAACATTTGACAATTATGACTTGAGGCAAATATTCTTTTAACAATGTAGCTACTGAATGGTTGGCTCCCATCATCACATTTGTAGTGTCAAACAAACCCAACAATATTATTAACAGGAATGTTTTTTGATGTGAAACATTCCTTCATGGCATTGAACAGTCCTACAGCTGAGCTATCATTAACCTCTATCAAATCTACGAAAGAGTTTTCAAGTTTATCTTTCTCAAAATATTGTGCTAATGCGCACAATTGTTTAGTTGTACTCCTGTCTGTTGTCTCATCTATAATTACAGAAAAAAGCCTTTCACG
Organism: Chionoecetes opilio; assembly: GCA_016584305.1. Lineage (NCBI taxonomy): Eukaryota > Metazoa > Arthropoda > Malacostraca > Decapoda > Majidae > Chionoecetes > Chionoecetes opilio. The sequence goes on along the minus strand of JACEEZ010000783.1, from coordinate 63,627 downwards.
TAAGATTCCAAAGAGTTCAGTGCCGATCGAAAATGCTTTCCAAACATTTGTCTTATTATGTTTGAGGCTCTTTGCTTCCCTAGTTTTACTTTTTTTAAAGACATCGCATCAGGAAACATGACTTTTAGGAGGTCTAGTAAGGGTTCACATAAGGAAATGGACAAGTGAAGTTCTGATAGAAAAGCACACACACGAAGTTCAATTTTCCGTGCAGACTTTTCGATTGGGTCATTTGCAATAATAAAACTGGCAACTGACTTTGTCTTAGAAATTTCACCAATTTTCGTCATCTGGTGAAAATTTTCGTCATCTGGCAACACTAAACCCGGCTAGGGTACCTCTATAAAGAGGGTAACGCCATTCATAGGCCCTATGTTAAACGCTACTGGGCGCCATCTTGGTGCCAAGGCCTCCTCGTTCACCCAAGACCCGGGGAAGTTCTCAAGGCATTACCCCGCAGTATATCATGTTATACATATATAAAGGATAGACTGTTATCTTCGGAAATGTTTGTTCTATAAAATTATCACATAAAACATAGTAAAACACATTAAAGGCCTCTTCCATTTGTGCCCAAGCTGCATGAACCAGTTCTTTCAGTTCAGGGTTGGGTTCTGGGTTCAGGGTTGGGTTCGCGTGTCACAAATGGAACGCAAAAACCCCGTTTTTTGTTTATAAACATACTCAGCTGGCGAGGCAATTTAAGAGAGAGAGATAACGAGAAGAGAGGAGAGTAACGAGAGAAGACGAGAGAGAGAGAGAGGAGAGAGGAGAGAGAGGAGAGAGAGAGAGAGAGGAGAGAGAGATAAGAGAGAGAGAGAGAGAGAGATAACGAGAGAGAGAGAGAGATAATGATAACGAGAGAGAGAGAGAGAGATAACGAGAGAGAGAGATAACGAGAGATACCGAGAGATAACGAGAAAGAGATAACAAGAGAGAGAGAGAGAGAGATAACGAGAGATAACGAGAGAGATAACGAGAGATATAACTCAGCTAGCTGCTATGTGAAGGGATCATATCAAGTTTAAGATCGCGGGAACGCATGGCCCCCACCAGCCATGTATGCCTCTTTTATGCCGTCTGACATCCTCTCCGACTCGTGCATGCGGAAAACCCTTCACGATAAGAGAAATAGGGCCCAAGGCGACCATTGTTTGTTATGAACTGAAAACTCTACCCAAGCTACCGACCTCTCAATGTGAGTAGAGAAAGTTCACGGGTTTTGCTGAGTCACTACGCGCTTTGCCTCGGACCCAGGTTTTCGTGCGCAAATGGAACGCCTGAACTCTTGGGTTCCGTGAACTGGTTCTTGAAATGTCGCAAATGGAAGAGGCCTTAAATAAAGGTCATTATGAGACTGAAGAAATATGATGAACTTAACATTCACTTAAAACTCGTCGTCATGTATAACTGTGTGGGACAGCTTATAAGATGGCAGATATCAATACAAGCAGAATTTAATTAGCTTTCCATTGACATATTTCGTTTTCTGATACATACAATAATACCATGCAAACATTAAGGTTAACTAAATAAATTGTTCTCTCCCGCTCTCTCTCTCTCTCTCCCGCTCTCTCTCTCTTTCTCAAGGCTCAATGTCGCCTTTGCCTTCGCTTTGGCCATTACGACTCATGTTGCAAAGGACAGCAGAAGGACCGACGCACGTATTCTAAACGTGGAACCTCAGGTAGTAATGGTGCACCCCTTACCTCTGGCCAACCTCGGGACGCAAGACACAACAGTTGTCGTCGCATGGGTTCTCCTTCTTGCTCCAACTCCAAGATGCCCCAAAACATCTGTGTACTCATCACGCATGGATATGTCACTTCACACCTGCTGATGATGCCTGACACAGGTGCTGACATCTCGGTGATTGGCCCGCAACACCTAGAGAGTCTGGGTATTCCCCGGAGTAGCCTACAGCCCCTTTCGCCGACTTCAACGTCGATGGCTGATGGTTCCGAGATGGCTCCTGCTCTCGGTACATTCTCGGCTACTCTCACTTTAGGCGAGCGGTCCTGCTCTGCCTGGATTCGAGTTTATGAGGGCATCCCGACTCCACTTTTCTCATATGGCCACTGTCAAGAGTTGGCCATCATATCTCCAGACTTCCCGAAGCCAATCTTAGAAGTCACGCATGTGAACAGATGCACAGAGCTCCCTTTTTCAACTACCATGTCACCTTCACAGGCCAAGGCCTACTTCTTGAAGGAGTTTCAGGACGTTTTGGTAGACAAGGCTGCTCTAGGATCCACACCACTTAAACCTATGGTGGGTCCTCCCATGAGGATTTATCTTAAGGATGGTGCAGTACCGTTCGCCATCTACACTCCTCGTCAAATTCCCCTGGCCTTCAAGGACCAAGTCAAGAAGGAGCTTGACTCTATGGTAGCCCAAGGGATTATCAAGCCCGCTGGTGACGATCCCTCGGAGTGGTGCCATCCGCTCGTCGCCGTCGCCAAGCCTGATGGTGGAATACGCATCACAACAGACTTGTCCAAGCTGAACAAGCAAGTGTCCCACCCAGCCCACCCTTCACCTACACCCTTTACTGCTATTCGTAGTGTGGACCCGAAGGCTCGTTATTCCCCCACGGTGGATGCTCTCTGCGGTTATTGGCAGATTGAGTTAGCTGAGGAGGACCAACACTTGACCACCTTCATTACGCCATATGGCCGGTTCCAGTATTGCAGAGGACCGATGGGCTTCGCAGCCACTGGCGATGCATTCTGCTTGCTTGGTGATAGGGCCCTGCAAGGCATAATGAATTTTGTGAAAGTGGTCGATGACGTACTGCTGTATGATGTGGACTACATTACACATCTCCACCATATCCGTGAAGTACTTACCAGGTGTCGCAAATTCGGGATAACCCTCAACAGGAACAAATTTGTGGTCGCCGCACCTCAGGTAGACTTCTGTGGTTTCAAGCTCTCAGAAGATGGCATCGCGGCTAATCAAGAGAAAATCAGCGCAATCAGGGACTTTCCCACCCCAGCTAACTTGACGGACGTCAGGTCATTCATGGGCCTGGTGAATCAGTTGGCTGAGTTCACCCCTGATATATCTGCCGCTGCTCACCCGCTACGCCCCCTGATGAGCCCCAAGAGAGCATTCTTGTGGACTCCGGACCACGATGAGGCCTTCCGCCGCGTGAAGACAGCCCTCTCCAGTCCACCAGTTCTCGCTCCATTCGATCCAGCCCTGCCCACTATCCTACAGACGGATGCTTCGCGTCTCAACGGCCTAGGATATGCCCTCTTGCAAGAGCATGGCAATGGGCAGTTACGTCTCTTTCAATGTGGCTCTCGGTTCCTTACCGATGCCGAGACCCGTTATGCCACCATTGAATTGGAGATGTTGGCTGTGGTCTGGGCGATGACCAAGTGTAAGTTCTACTTGGTGCGACTTCAGAACTTCACCTTGATGACTGACCACCGCCCACTCATTCCTATTCTTAATCACTACACGCTGGACGCTGTAGAGAACTCTCGCCTCCAGCGCCTAAAGGAGAAGCTCTCGCCATATGTCTTCACAGCCGTGTGGCGCGCGGGCAAGTCGCTCTGCATCCCTGACGCCTTGTCCCGCGCCCCTGTCAGTCGCCCCACGCTTGAAGACGAGACGCTGTGTGCAATCGCGGCCGCCTCCCTTAGAACCGTAGTGACTGTGAAGGCCATCAAAGCAGCGGACGAGGATGACGACAAGACCCTCGAGGATCTCCGAGCAGCAGCGAAAGCCAACCCTGCGTACGTCCGCCTACTCAACTGCATAACTTCGGGATTCCCTGCAAACCGTTACGACCTTCATAACTCCCTGCTTCCGTATTGGAAGATACGGGACGAACTCTATGCCGATGGTGACCTCGTCCTGTACGGAGCAAGGGTTGTGGCTCCTGCCGCCTTACGCCGCCGAACCTTGACCCACTTGCATGACAGCCACCGAGGTGTCGAGGCGATTAAACGACGGGCGAGGCAGGCTGTCTTCTGGCCAGGCATTAATGCTGACATCACCAGCACAGTTCAAGCCTATGAGCCATGCCAGATCCTCCTACCGAGCCAGCAGAAGGAACCCCTACTGAGTGACGACCACCCTACGAGACCCTTTGAGTCCGTGTCGGCCGACTTCTTTGCTGTAGCAGGGAAGTCCTTCTTAGTCGTCGTCGACCGACTCTCAGGGTGGCTTGTGGTCGTCCCTTGCAAAGGCGAAGACTACGTCCGTCGCTACCATCAGAATCTTCTGCCGCTACTTCCGAGAAGTTGGTGTTCCCCTCCGCCTACGGACCGATGGAGGCCCCCAATTCACCAGCCAGGAGTTCCGGCAATTCATGGATCGATGGGGAGTCCGACATGTGGTCTCGTCGCCACATTACCCACAGTCAAATGGTCATGCCGAGGCCGCAGTGAAGTCTGTGAAGCACTTCATACTCAAGGTGGCGCCTTCCGGCAACATTGACTGTGAGGAGTTCGACCGCGGTCTACTGGAACTGCGCAACACTCCCAACTTCACAGGACGCTCCCCTGCCCAGATCCTCTATGGACATCTGCTTAGGTCTTGTGTCCCTGCCCACCCCCAGTCCTTCTCTAAGGAGTGGCAGGCCAAGGCCGAAGACTGTGACCTCCGTGCAGCTGCCCGAGCTGAGGACGTTACAGCTCGGTACCACCACCAGCACATCCTCCCCCTTCCCAGGTTGAATGTTGGCCAGCATGTCCGCCTTCAGGACCCAACATCTCACCGCTGGGACAAGGTCGGGGTTGTAATGGGTGTCGGCGACAGGTCCAGGGAATATCAGGTGCGTCTCCCTAGTGGTCGCGTGTATTGGCGAAACCGCCATTTGCTTCGTCCAGTGCAGTGCCATAGCGATGACTCCCTTCCCCAGTGTGAATCCCAAAGTGTTCATCCTTCCCCTGAGCCCCGTCGCTCTGTGAGGCTCCAGAACAAAGAGTCCGCTCGACAATGAAACTACGAGCGTGAGAGGGAAGGGAGATGTAGGATAGGGAAATATTCCACTGTTATCATGTCCGTAGGATCACATATTATTACGTATGTATAGCGTACGACAATATAAGACCTTACGTCTGGCAGCGACAATATAGATCGCTGCCGAGTCAGTAGCAGCGAGGCAGCGTAAGAATCCAGGCATACTGAAGCCCCACACGTTGTGCCCCACTCCTGTATCCCTTAGAAGAATAAGAAATAAGAATCTACGAAGCTTCCTAAGGACTTTCACTTATCCCTAGATTACGTGGATAAGGTGATACCTGCTTACAACACAAAACCGATGTCCATAAACTGTTCCTCGCTCTTTCAAATAAATTCACGTGTGCAATTGTTCGCAGGCATTTCTAGTCTACAAGTCCTTTTCCTTGACCTTGTATTCAAAGTTCATGCCTCACAATCATAAAGATAGTGTATATCAAGTTGATATCACTATTTTGATTACACTTTGTTTTTATATATTGACAAAATATTATGATTGTATTTTCATGTTTTTGAGTTTCCGTTTGATGAGGAAAGATTTCCTTTCCCTATTACTACTGCAAGTGTTTGCAGAAACCTACGGGCAAGGAGACAGAGTGAGGCGCCCTTGTAACGCCACAAATATCTGGATCGTGCTGCTGCAAGGCGTTGCCTGACGCTAAGGAGAACAGATTGAATCGAGGAGCTGACATGTATAGTTTTTATTCGAGCAATAAGTACATCCATAAACAAGTTATGAAGGCGTGTGGTTAGGATAGGAGGTAGAGTCACCATGGACGCCGTCAGACACATGCCATCCACCCAGGCAGCGGCATGAAAAAGTGCGGACTCCTGTGGATTTAGGAGTCGCTGTAGAGTGACTAAAATGTTTGTGGAATGACTATTCACTTCAAGGTGATCGTAAGGCGACCTTCAGTTCGGGCTGGTGATGCGAAAATCCATTGAGCGTATGCATAGGATGGTCTGAGTCTAGTGGCCATAGGCTGGCTTAGGGGCGTAGGAAGGAGTAGAGGCGTGGCCGTAGGAGGGAGCTTTGCCGTAGCTGTCGGAGTACCGAGCCTCGCCCTCGTAGTTCACATCAGCCACATAACCAGAGTCGCCGTTCACGTAGTAGGTAACCTTCTGCAGGCGACCGTCGGGCAGCTGCACGTAGTAGGATCCCTCAGTGTTGTAACCGTCGCGGGCCTCCTGGGCACCGAAGTGGTTGCCGCTGTAGTCGTCCTGGACGTCGTAATTGTAGTTGTAGTGCGCTGGGACCTGCGGCAGGAGGGAGGGACACACTTGAGTCACAGCGGGTCACGGGTCACTATTACGCTTCTAGGCCCAGGCTGAGGCCACGACAACAACTGCTGGTGTGTGCAGCGCTGAAAGGCTGTTGTTTAAGGCATTAGTTGGTATTCGGCAAGAGAAACAGTTTCACTGACAATGGACTTACATTACCGTACTGGGCGGGGACGTGGTAGGAAGATTTTGGGGCGTGGTAGGAGGGAGCCTGGTATGAGGGAGTGGGATCCCCGTAGCCTGGAATGTCGCTGGGACGTGCCAGGACGGCGACCGCCAGGGTGGACAGCACGGCAATAACCTGGCATAAAAAGCGAGTCATGTTAAGGGAGGAAGAAACTTCTGCAGGAGAGAACACAGACACGAACGTGAAAGGCGAGGCCCACCTGGATGGACATGGCTGAGGGAGAGCTACAGCTGGAGTGACTGACGAATGAGAAGTGGTGCACCATTATATATGTCCGCGCCACACCCAGTAATACGGTGAGGAGGTCAATTTAGACGACCTTTCATCGATGCTTCAGTGGACACACCCTCGTCGACCACAACCGCCAAACTCCACCACAACACACTTATTCACTTGCAGCCCTCGCGTCATCACGCCAGAATACAGCAGAACAACTCACCCCACCACGCCACAGCTTTATCAACAGCGCTGCTGGGTTGACCAAGAAACACACATTCGGTATATAATAATGAGCTCCAAACTCGCAACGGGAGGGTGAAACTGCCGATCGCGAGCCAGCTCGCGTGGACAAGACCATGGGTGAATAAAACACACACACCGCACCCTTCTTCACAAACCCTTAGACATTGACTTCTTACATTCTATGAAAAATATTTGTGGCTCGTAACAGTGGCAGTGGTGAAGTTTATTATTATAAGTGAAGTGCCTCTTAATAGGGATAAATAATAGGGTATTAAGTTTTTGTTGTTAAAAAATCACGTTTTTCTTGAATAACTCAAAAACTATGATAGTAACGTAATATATGTATATTACTATATATGTATATATATGTATATTACTATATATGTTATATGTATATTACATTAATATACATAGAATAGGTCGACGTCTTTCATTTGAGCTATAGTAAAAAGGAAATCGGGTGGTAATTAACTTAGAAAATGACATTTGAATATTTTATAATAGAATTATATTGCTTTTTTGCAAAACATTTGAAACCTTTTTGAGATACCTATTATACCAATAGGTAGAACACCTCAAGCTTAACATTTGTTTCCTTATTATCGTATCCTCTAGGATTAATAGTTTCGCGTTAAAATGGTAAAAACAAAACTAATAGATTCCACGATTTCTACCATAAGACATTTAAAGGTCTCACCGATGGATACCTGCGCCACGCTCTTGGCGAGTACAAAGATTACTGCTGTGAGTTTTTTTTTTTTCAATACATCTTGAGAGATCCAGGTATTTTCACATAATTTATTAAAGTATCTCTTAGGAGATTATTAGGGGTATATTATACATACCCCTATCATTATATATAGGGGAGGGTGGGGTAAGATGCCCCCTCTAAGGAAGAATTATGTCTACATAAGAACATAAGAAAATACGGAAGCTACAAGAGGCCGGGAGACCTACACGAGGTAGTTCCTGTTACTTAATACTACCTACATCCTTTTATCCCCATCCATGAAATTATCTAGCCTCCTTTTATAGCTCCCTAATGACTCCGCACTAACTACTTGTCTACCGAGTCCATTCCAATAATTTACCACCCTATTTGTGAACCAGTTTTTCCCTATTTAATTTTCAAATCTACGCTTTTCCAGCTTGAATCCGTTACTTCTTGTTCTACCCTCATTACTAGCCCTTTAAGAATCTTTCGTTTTCATTTTCTTTATTGTATCCCATTATCCACTTAAAAACGTGCTGCTGCATGTGTAGGTTGCATGGTGTTCTTTTCACATTATTATGTGAGTGAGTGTGTGTGTGTGTGTGTGTGTGTGTGTGTGTGTGTGTGTGTGTGTGTGTGTGTGTGTGTGTGTGTGTGTGTGTGTGTGTGTGTGTGTGTGTGTGTATGTGTGTGTGTGTGTGTGTGTGTGTGTGTGTGTGTGTGTGTGTGTATTCACTATCGGTCTTTTCCATACGAGCTGAACTCGCGGTCGCCAGTTTTACCCTTCCGGAAAGAGCATGGAGCTCTAAGTGACCGACCGTTGGGTAATGCTGAGACCTCACACACCACACACATCCCATCCTCTTGCTCAAGGAGGACAGTGTCACAGTAATCACCCACATTTGTCAGTGAAAAATCCCCGGCCTAACACCCGGGACCCATTCACTGCTGGGTGGACAGGGGCTTGGGTTTTAAGGAGACCACCCATCTTTTTCTGCTCCGCCCGGGAATCGAACCCGGGATTTCTTTGTTGTGAACCGAGCGTGCTAACTACTACACTATACGGAGTACCCGTGTGTGTGTGGTTAATAAGATATCTATTTATCTATCTCTCTGTGTGTGTGTGTGTGTGTGTGTGTGTGTGTGTGTGTGTGTGTGTGTGTGTGTGTGTGTGTGTGTGTGTGTGTGTGTGTGTGTGTGTGTGTGTGTGTGTGTGTTATGGACTGATCCCTGAATTCGTCGACAAAAAGATCATAACAACCTTGGAAGAGCAGTGTGAATCAACAAAAACACACTTGAGATTGTTCCATATATTAATCACGTGAAGGGTTGAGTAGGTATACCAATAAAGGGAGATAAACTATGAAAAAAAGGAAGGAAGAAAACAGTATGAAAACACATAATTATTTACCTCTGTTCACTGAGGTCGAAAATATGTCTTATTTACTCACATGTCTGCGTGAATTAGATAAACAACTAGGGGGTGGGGGGCACTCAGTAGAGCGCATACCTCCGCCCGAATATTTCATAAAATATACGTATATATATATATATATATATATATATATATATATATATATATATATATATTATATATATATATATATATATATTATATATATATATATATATATATATATATATAATATAAGCGAAAGTGTGTCTGTCTGTCTGTCTGTCTGTCTGTGTGTGTGTGTGTGTGTGTGTGTGTGTGTGTGTGTGTGTGGTATAGGTTCCGCCCCCCGTGGCGCAAACACCTCATATGGCACATTTTTGGAATCAAGTTGACCAGGGGAAGGTCATAAGCCCACTTATGAGATGATCCGATCACTTTTTTTTTTTTTTTTTATAGCAGCCTATTAGTGAGAATTGTGAAAACAAAAGTGGGTTGCGAGAATTGAGGAAGCCTTGATGTAGGGTGATGGGTAATGGGTGAGTGAATGGGTGGGGTGATGGGTAATGGGTGTGGGGTGATGGGTGAGTGAATGGGTGGGGGGTGATGGGTTGGGGGTGACGGGTGATGGGTGAGGGAATAGGTGGGGGGTGATGGGTAATGGGTGAGTGAATGGGTGTGTGGTGATGGGTAATGGGTGAGTGAATGGGTGGGGGGTGATGGGTAATGGGTGAGTGAATGGGTGTGTGGTGATGGGTAATGGGTGAGTGAATGGGTGGGGGGTGATGGGTAATGGGTGAGTGAATGGGTGTGTGGTGATGGGTAATGGGTGAGTGAATGGGTGGGGGGTGAGTTAATGGGTGGGGGGTGATGGGTAATGGGTGAGTGAATGAGTGTGTGGTGATGGGTAATGGGTGAGTGAATGGGTGGGGGGTGATGGGTAATGGGTGAGTGAATGGGTGTGTGGTGATGGGTAATGGCTGAGTGAATGGGTGGGGGGTGATGGGTAATGGGTGAGTGAATGGGTGTGTGGTGATGGGTAATGGGTGAGTGAATGGGTGTGTGGTGATGGGTAATGGGTGAGTGAATGGGTGGGGGGTGATGGGTAATGGGTGAGTGAATGGGTGGAGGGCGATGGGTAATGGGTGAGTGAATGGGTGGGGGGTGATGGGTAATGGGTGGGGGGTGATGGGTAATGGGTGAGTGAATGGGTGTGTGGTGATGGGTAATGGGTGAGTGAATGGGTGGGGGGTGATGGGTAATGGGTGAGTGAATGGGGGGGGAGTGATGATGGGTAATGGGTGAGTAAATGGGTGTGTGGTGATGGGTAATGGGTGAGTGAATGGGTGGGGGGTGATGGGTAATGGGTGAGTGAATGGGTGGGGGGTGATGGGTAATGGGTGAGTGAATGGGTGGGGGGTGATGGGTAATGGGTGAGTGAATGGGTGGGGGGAATACATACATTTCTACATCCATGATTTCAGGAAAGTTAGAAGGGGCTATCTGGAGAGTCCATGTTTGGTGGGCCGAAGGCCCACCAAACACAGGTGGTGGGCCGAAGGCCCACCAATAGCCCTCCGCAGGAGCTAGCCAAAAAGTCCGCCCGGAGGGCGGCTTTGCGGCTAGTATATATATATATGCACTCAGTAGAGCGCATACCTCCGGCCGAATATTTCATCAATTGGTTGCCATGGCAACAGTTGTCAATAGATTTAATCCAAAATTAAATCAGTTCTTCCTTATACCAAATAGACTTGGTATACCGAGTTTGGTCCAAATCTATTTGTAACTTTTCGAGAAATCCTGTACACTAACAAACAGACAGACAGACAGACAGACAGACAGACAGACAGACAGACAGACAGACAGACAGACATATCGGGGTGAAAACATAACCCCTCCAACTTCGTTGGCGGAGGTAAACAGATGTAAAATAGATTCTGGATTACTATTAAAACAAAATAAATAAAATTTCTGCGGTGAAAAGAATAACCGGGAAACTCTTCCTGATGGCCGTGTTGCTGGCCCTCCTGTCCCAATCACTTTTTTTGAGAGAGAGAGAGAGAGAGAGAGAGAGAGAGAGAGAGAGAGAGAGAGAGAGAGAGAGAGAGAGAGAGAGAGAGAGAGAGAGAGAGATTCATAAACACGGTATTATGTGTACAAAACCATTCGTGTTGATGGCCGTGGGGGTGGGCATCGCTGTCCTCCTCAGGAGCGCCGGGCAGGATGCCCTTAGGGACGCCTTGCGGGTGTCTGAGGTCCTGCACGCGTGGGAGGACAAGGGCCTCCACGCCACTGTGGCATGGCAGGTACGGGAGCTCCTGGCTCACCTGTGGTGGCTGGGACCTATGCGCCCCGCCCCAACTCGAGACTCCCTGGAGGCCTACGTGGCCCCAGGGGATGTGCCTTGGTGGGACCGCCTGGTGGAGACTAAGCGGTTCCTTCGCTGCCTTGAGGTGGAGGTGGTTGAGGCCGAACACGAGCACGAGGAGTTTGAATCAAAGCTCATTTATGTTCCTGTGTTTTTCCTTGGATTTTTTGCACTTTTGGTTGTCCGGAGTTTCGTTTCTTACTTTTCTTGGGGCGGAACCAAGAAAGTGAAGCAAGATCGATCTGCCAATGCTGCAGGCGTCGCAGCAGAATCTCCAGAGCAGGATAAAACAGAGGGTGATCAGAATGAGACCGACTTTTCTTAAATGATTGATGAGGAACCATCAGAAGATAATAATGTGACAACTTCACATGTAATCGAGCAGCGCGGGGAGACGAGCGACCACGCCGAAGAACTTGTCGAGGATCCACAGGATAAAGAAGCCCCAACGGAAGGGAAAGGGACTAAAAAGCGTACCAAACGGAGAAGGAAGAAGACTCTTGTTAAAAATGAAGAGTCGAAGGACGAATCCGGCGAATGGCACACTGTTTATAGGAATCAGAAAAATTGCCGTGATAATGAGTCAGATAAAGAAAAAGGCACAAAGGCTGAGCAGGAGAGCGTCGCACCTGCAAAGCCAGCGAAGAAACGCGTTAAGGGCCGGTGAAAAGCAGTGCCAAAGGATCATTCCCATGTACTACAGGTGCGCAACACCTGGAAGGAAGACACGGTGAAGGTATTGCTGCCGGTGCCGCCGGGCAGACGGCAGCACGTCATCGGCCCACGGGGGAACACTGTCCAAAAACTAAAACAGAAATACCCCAGCGTGGGCGTGACGGTGCGCCTGCACCAGGACCCCACCTCAAACCCCGTCACCCTGGAGGGTCCTAAGAGTCAGGTGGCTGCCGCCGCCAAGGACATCACCGGCCGCCTGGAGGCTGTCGAGGCACAGTTGCTTGAGGCAACCGAACGACGTAAAAAGGACAGAACAAAGGTGGTCCTTGACGTGGCACCCGACAGGCGGCGCCACGTGGTGGGCCCCGGTGGCGAGGCGCTCCTGAGCCTGGCACATTTTCTGCATACTGGCTTTTTTTTCAAAATCCGTTTTCACAAAGTCAGAGGTATGATAAGATAAGGTGTAGTACGCATCATAGATTGGTCATAATATAAGCTTTCAAGGAAACTCTACATCAAAATCCTACTGCAAAAAGTATGGCTACTAGACATAATTATTCCTTATAGGGGGTATCTTACCCCACCCTCCCCTCCTACTGCAAGTGCTTGCAGAAAGCTGCGGCCAAGGAGACAGAGTTAGGCGCCCTCGTAACGCCACTAATATCTGAATCGTGCTGCTGCAAGGCGTTGCCTGATGATAAGGATGACAGATTGAATCGAGTAGCTGACATGAATAGTTTTTATTTGAGCAATAAATACATCCATAAACAAGTTATGAAGGCGTGTCGTTACGTAGGAAGCAGAGTCACCATGGACGCCGTCAGACACATGTCATCCACCCAGGCAGCGGCATGAACAAGTGCGGACTCCTGTGGATTTAGGAGCGCTGTAGAGTGACTAAAATGTGTGTGGAATGACTATTTACATCAAGGTGTTCGTAAGGCGACCTTCAGTTCGGGCTGGTAATGCAAGAATCCATTGAGCGTAGCCAAAGGATTGTCTGAGTTTAGTGGCCATAGGCTGGCTTAGGGGCCTAGGAAGGAGTCGAGGCGTGGCCGTAGGAGGGAGCTTTGCCGTAGTTGTCGGAGTACCGAGCCTCGCCCTCGAAGTTCACATCGGCCACATAACCAGAGTCGCCGTTCACGTAGTAGGTAACCTTCTGCAGGCGACCGTCGGGCAGCTGCACGTAGTAGGATCCCTCAGTATTGTAACCGTCGCGGGCCTCCTGGGCACCCAAGTGGTTGCCGCTGTAGTCGTCCTGAACGTCGTAATTGTAGTTGTAGTGCGCTGGGACCTGCGGCAGGAGGGAAGGACACACTTGAGTCACAGCGGGTCACGGGTCACTGTTACGCTTCCAGGCCGAGGCCGAGGCCGCGACAACATCTGCTGGTGTGTGCAGTGCTTGCGGCAGGCTGAAAGGCTGTTACTTAAGGCATTAGTTGTTATGCCTCAAGAGGAACAGTTGCACTGACCAAGGGACTTACATTACCGTACTGGGCGGGGACGTGGTAGGAAGATTTTGGGGCATGGTGGGAGGGAGCCTGGTATGAGGGAGTGGGATCCCCGTAG
>JACEEZ010000783.1:42500-45000 GCA_016584305.1 Chionoecetes opilio | reverse complement strand
ACGTTACACGCTGGAACTCCCTCTTTGACTCCATGGAGGTCCTCAGTGAGGTACGCAATACCAAGCTGCCCACTTCAACGTGATATGCATGCAAAATGGCATAGCCACGTTCAACCAAGTTGATAAGGATATTATCAACGAGTACCTAACTGTGATGAAGCCAGTCGTGACCAGCCTCGATAAACTCCAAATAAAGAGAGAGGTCTACATGGGAGTCCTGCTTCCTACCCTATCAATACTCTGGGACAGCATTCAGGCATTGAAGGCTAAACCATTCAAATATCTCCGTCCTTTGTTGGAGTACCTCCAACAAGAAGACGCCCAGGGTTGGGCGTTTACCCCATATACGAAATATGAAGTTATATGTGATTTCTATCCTAGCTCATTATTTCTTTAGCGTTTATTGCTAAGGTTTCTATGTTTCCTAATCAATATGCCTCGTGTGCAAGAGAAAATCAAGTCAGGCTTCCTATGGTGAGAAGGCACTACAGGATGCTCTGCAAGCAATTCGAAATGGAGTGTCTGTAAGATCCGCCTCAAGAAATCATGGTGTTCCTTGTAGAACATTAAGGCGCCACAGGGATGGAAAAGTAGCAAAGCCAGAAACATCAACACTTGCACATTTCCAACCAGACAAGAACTGAGTGCACCATATGAAGCAATGTTTGTGACTCAAACACAGGCCATGGAGAAAGCCCTTTTTGGCCTTACTACCTGTAATGTACGGCGACTTATACGATTTTGCAGGGAAAATGAAAATTCAACATCGTTTCCAACACCTAAAAAATGGCTGGAAGGAACTGGTTTGCAGGATTCATAAAACGGCACCCTCAGTTATCAATCCGGGAGCCAGAGGCAACATATAATGCAAGGGCTTGCTATGCCCCTAGACTGTTATGTTCCCATGTTAGTATCACTGGATGTTTGTAATAAGAGGATTAAATACATTTAATGTTCTTATATAAGGAAAAATAAAGTTCCCTTTATGTTTGGTGTGACCTATAAGGTTGTACCCTGTAGTGGGGTAAAAGACCTACCCACTGGGCGTTTGACCCCGTATATGGGGCAAGACGCCCCTTCTGGCTTTTTTTTCAAAGTCCGTTTGCATAAAGTCAAAAGGATGATAAGATAAGGTGTAGTACGCATCATAGATTGATTGGTCATAATATAAGCTTTCAAGGAAACTCTTCATCAAAATCCTACTGCAGAAAGTATGGCTACTAGACATAATTATTCCTTATAGGGGGTATCTTACCCCACCCTCCCCTCCTACTGCAAGTGTTTCCAGAAAGCTGCGGCCAAGGAGACAGAGTTAGGCGCCCTCGTAACGCCACTAATATCTGGATCGTGCTGCTGCAAGGCGTTGCCTGACGCTAAGGATGACAGATTGAATCGAGGAGCTGACATGAATAGTTTTTATTTGAGCAATAAATACATCCATAAACACGTTATGAAGGCGTGTCCTTAGGTAGGAAGCAGTCACCATGGACGCCGTCAGACACATGCCATCCACCCAGGCAGCGGCATGAATAAGTGCGGACTCCTGTGGATTTAGGAGTCGCTGTAGAGTGACTAAAATGTGTGTGGAATGACTATTTACATCAAGGTGTTCGTAAGGCGACCTTCAGTTCGGGCTGGTAATGCAAGAATCCATTGAGCGTAGCCAAAGAATTGTCTGAGTTTAGTGGCCATAGGCTGGCTTAGGGGCGTAGGAAGGAGTAGAGGCGTGGCCGTAGGAGGGAGCTTTGCCGTAGTTGTCGGAGTACCGAGCCTCGCCCTCGTAGTTCACATCGGCCACATAACCAGAGTCGCCGTTCACGTAGTAGGTAACCTTCTGCAAGCGACCGTCGGGCAGCTGCACGTAGTAGGATCCCTCAGTGTTGTAACCGTCGCGGGCCTCCTGGGCACCGAAGTGGTTGCCCCTGTAGTCGTCCTGAACGTCGTAATTGTAGTTGTAGTGCGCTGGGACCTGCGGCAGGAGGGAGGGACACACTTGAGTCACAGCGGGTCATGGGTCACTGTTATGCTTCCAGGCCGAGGCCGAGGCCGCGACAACATCTGCATCCTGGTGTGTGCAGTGCTTGCGGCAGGCTGAAAGGCTATTGTTTAAGGCATTAGTTGGTATGCCTCAAAGGGAACAGTTGCACTGACCAAGGGACTTATAATACCGTACTGGGCGGGGACGTGGTAGGAAGATTTTGGGGCGTGGTAGGAGGGAGCCTGGTATGAGGGAGTGGGATCTCCGTAGCCTGGAGCGTCGCTGGGACGAGCCAGGACTGCGACCGCCAGTGTGGACAGCACGGCAATAACCTGGCATAAAAAGTGAGTCATGTTAAGGGAGGATGAAACTTCTGCAGGAGTGAACACAGACACGAACGTGAAAGGCGAGGCCCACCTGGATGGACATGGCTGAGGGACTGGCGAAGGAGTAGTGATGCACCTTTATATAGGTCCGCGCCACTCCCAATGTTATGTTGAGGAGGTCAAATTAGATGTCCTA
>JACEEZ010000783.1:30000-40000 GCA_016584305.1 Chionoecetes opilio | reverse complement strand
TCGTGTGCTCCTACCCGAGATTATGAAATAACCACAGGATGTTTAGAAAAACTGACCCAACTATCATCTTCATGACACATTTCCGCATATAATAAGTACATATTATGAGCAAGGAGAGGGTGATTAGAGGGCCATAAACCAGTGATACAGACACAGCGAGCATACACAGAGGTGTGTAAGTGTAGGCTACGTGTGCTGGTGAGTGTTATTTTCTTACAGTAATTAAGGCTCTGCTGTAGAGCTAAAT
This sequence comes from Chionoecetes opilio, assembly GCA_016584305.1. Lineage (NCBI taxonomy): Eukaryota > Metazoa > Arthropoda > Malacostraca > Decapoda > Majidae > Chionoecetes > Chionoecetes opilio. Next base: position 39,753 of record JACEEZ010000783.1, on the reverse strand, counting down.
ATTACTTGTAAGGAGTGTGTTGTGAATGAATTAGTGCGTAGCGGCGGTGGGGCGACAGCCTTCATCCTGCCTTATCGCTAGGCTGAGGTGCCAAACTGCCATCCCTCGTACTGTACCGCGCAAACAGTTTTATGCCGTTTGTTCTGTGCCGCATGATGCTTTGTACCTTTCCTTGATTACTATGGCAAAACAACGCCCTCCACCAGTGGCCAAGGCCCGGCTGGTTGCTGCTATAGACGATATGATGGGGTTCATCTTCAGCATTAATTAAGGAGGAAGATCATTGGTTGGCCAAGTTGGTCATTTGCCAACAACTTGTCAGATAGAGTACTAAGTCAATTTTTATGTTAAATTGTATATATATTTTGCATTTTTATATTATAAACGTAGTTTTTCAAATAATATTTGATGTGTGTATTCTTAGGTGAAAGAGAAAGCCCAGGCTCTGTGGTACAAACAGAATCGAAAGCCAACCACTGCAGTCAACATCAAGAGGGAGGTGTACAGGAAGCTGAGGACCCCAAACGTCACACGCTGGAACTCCCTCTATGACTCCATGGAGGTCCTCAGTGAGGTACGCAATACCAAGCTGCCCACTTCAACGTGATATGCATGCAAAATGGCATAGCCACGTTCAACCAAGTTCATAAGGATATTATCAACGAGTACCTAACTGTGATGAAGCCAGTCGTGACCAGCCTCGATAAACTCCAAATAAAGAGAGAGGTCTACATGGGAGTCCTGCTTCCTACCCTATCAATACTCTGGGACAGCTTTCAGGCATTGAAGGCTAAACCATTCAAATATCTCCGTCCTTTGTTGGAGTACCTCCAACAAAAAGACGCCCAGGGTTGGGCGTTTACCCCATATACGAAATATGAAGTTATATGTGATTTCTACTCTAGCTCATTATTTCTTTAGCGTTTATTGCTAAGGTTTCTATGTTTCCTAATCAATATGCCTCGTGTGCAAGAGAAAATCAAACCAGGCTTCCTATGGAGAGAAGGCACTACAGCAGGGGTGTCCAAACTACGGCCCGCGGGCCAATTGCGGCCCGCTGTCCATTTTTAATTGGCCCGCAGTAAATTTTAAAAAATGTAATTAAATCATTTTATGTCCCAAAATGAATTGTGAATGAATTGAGAGGGACGCTAAAATTATTCCTTTTGGCGTAGCAGGAAGAGTTAAACAAGATAACAGGTGGAGGTGAGGAGGAAGAGGTGAACAGAGAGATGGAAGGAGAGGGAGATGTGGACGAGAGAAAATAGTAAATGAGCTGTGGAAGAAGGAGACGGTGATAGGAGAGACGCGAACATTACGTTTCGCAAAACTGCTGGACAAGGACATGACGCCCACGAGGAAGGCGGGTGGAAACAGCCGGCCTTGGATAGACAGCGAGCGGCGTTCGTAAGGAGCACACACGCGCACCAGTCTCTCACGGTTTTCGTCTTACAGTCAAGCGCCTGGTTGGGGGTGTTGGACTTAATTCGGGCTTATCCATGCCCTTATTCTGGTTGTGGAAGAGAGGTGTGTAGGAGTGTTAGGGAGTGACTCCTGTTTCTCCCACAGTTATTTGAAGTGGGGCTGGTTGTGTCGTAGTAATCTGGCTTTTCGCTCCCCAGTCAGACATACATACAGACTGACACCCACAGACAGGCAAACACACATTACGGGTTGTCTGACTGGTCTTTGGAGTGGAAGCCGAGTTAGGATTTTGTTGTTAGAGAGCCGTGTTTTGTTTAAAATGCTACTCTTTGTTCGAGGCTCGACAGAGAGAGGATTGTAAGTTAGGTAACGGACGTATTTGTTTAACTTTTACCGCCGCCGCGCCGGGCCGGAACCAAAATGGCGGAACCAAAGAAACGCAAGATAGCGAGTGAGTGCAAAACATTTCAGAAACGATGGGAAAATTAATACTTTTTCATAGAAATGAATTCATAAAAATTCATTAATGGAAAGCTGTGATCTTGTCTGCATTTCTTAAGCAATTTCAATTATCAACGATTATTTACCTACATTTGATTTGACTTTGCTAACTTTACTATATCACCTCGCCTTTACTGAGTGGCCCGACCCTTCGTATATTTTCCGCATGTGGCCCTCTGTGAAAAAAAGTTTGGACACCCCTGCACTACAGGATGCTCTCCAAGCAATTCGAAATGGAGTGTCTGTAAGATCCGCCTCAAGAAATCATGGTGTTCCTTGTAGAACATTAAGGCGCCACAGGGGTGGAAAAGTAGCAAAGCCAGAAACATCAACACTTGCACGTTTCCAACCAGACAAGAACTGAGTGCACCATATGAAGCAATGTTTGTGACTCAAACACAGGCCATGGAGAAAGCCCTTTTTGGCCTTACTACCTGTAATGTACGGCGACTTATACGATTTTGCAGGGAAAATGAAAATTCAACATCGTTTCCAACACACCTAAAAAATGGCTGGAAGGAACTGGTTTGCAGGATTTATAAAACGACACCCTCAGTTATCAATCCGGAAGCCAGAGGCAACATATAATGCAAGGGCTTGCCATGCCCCTAGACTGTTATGTTCCCATGTTAGTATCACTGGATGTTTGTAATAAGAGGATTAAATACATTTAATGTTCTTATATAAGGAAAAATAAAGTTCCCTTTATGTTTGGTGTGACCTATAAGCTTGTACCCTGTAGTGGGGTAAAAGACCTACCCACTGGGCGTTTGACCCCGTATATGGGGCAAGACGCCCCTTCTGGCTTTTTTTTCAAAGTCCGTTTCCACAAAGTCAAAAGGATGATAAGATAAGGTGTAGTACGCATCATAGATTGATTGGTCATAATATAATCTTTCAAGGAAACTCTTCATCAAAATCCTACTGCAGAAAGTATGGCTACTAGACATAATTATTCCTTATAGGGGGTATCTTACCCCACCCTCCCCTCCTACTGCAAGTGTTTCCAGAAAGCTGCGGCCAAGGAGACAGAGTTAGGCGCCCTCGTAACGCCACTAATATCTGGATCGTGCTGCTGCAAGGCGTTGCCTGACGCTAAGGATGACAGATTGAATCGAGGAGCTGACATGAATAGTTTTTATTTGAGCAATATATACATCCATAAACAAGTTATGAAGGCGTGTCCTTAGGTAGGAAGCAGAGTCACCATGGACGCCGTCAGACACATGCCATCCACCCAGGCAGCGGCATGAATAAGTGCGGACTCCTGTGGATTTAGGAGTCGCTGTAGAGTGACTAAAATGTGTGTGGAATGACTATTTACATCAAGGTGTTCGTAAAGCGACCTTCAGTTTGGGCTAGTAATGCAAGAATCCATTGAGCGTAGCCAAAGGATTGTCTAAGTTTAGTGGCCATAGGCTGGCTTAGGGGCGTAGGAATTAGTAGAGGCGTGGCCGTAGGAGGGAGCTTTGCCGTAGTTGTCGGAGTACCGAGCCTCGCCCTCGTAGTTCACATCGGCCACATAACCAGAGTCGCCGTTCACGTAGTAGGTAACCTTCTGCAGGCGACCGTCGGGCAGCTGCACGTAGTAGGATCCTTCAGTGTTGTAACCGTCGCGGGCCTCCTGGGCACCGAAGTGGTTGCCGCTGTAGTCGTCCTGAACGTCGTAATTGTAGTTGTAGTGCGCTGGGACCTGCGGCAGGAGGGAGGGACACACTTGAGTCACAGCGGGTCACGGGTCACTGTTACGCTTCCAGGCCGAGGCCGAGTCCACGACAACATCTGCTGGTGTGTGCAGTGCTTGCAGCAGGCTGAACGGCTGTTGCTTAAGGCATTAGTTGGTATGCCTCAAGGCGCGGTTCCACCGAGGCAACACAGGCAACATGTAGCATGCGACTTGAATGGCTTTCGACAAATATGTTGAATGCGGCTTTCAACCAGGAGACATGTTGCCTGCGACAAGGCAACATCGTTGTTGCTTGTAGCATGCTACATCCTATGTTGACTGTTGAATGCCACAAAATCTTTTCCACCAATTCAACAAAAACTAAGCCAGTTGTCAACACGATATACTTGGATATACAAAAGACTTGTCACAAGCTATATTTAGTTTTTATATAAAAAGAAAAATAAGGAAGTTATTAACACTTTTCTACGTGCTATTTTTGAAAAATCTAGTTTCGAGATATTGAGCTTTAAAGGTTCAATACACTTTTACTCAGGCAGCAAATTATCACACAACAAAGTATGCTTGATAAAAGATTTTACAATTTTTATAGAAATTCTGATGGCTTTTTAATTATTAGAATTGGACAAAAAGTAAAGAAGTTATGACATTTTGATGCCGAGTTTGTTATGCCGAGTTTCGTTTGTGCTTAGCTGTAGCGCCGTAAAAACCTGCGCTATGACGGCGTTTCGTTCCACACAACATAACGGACCGTAAAGAAAAATTATCATATATATATATAATACGAAATTTTTTTAAAGTAAAAAATATAATGAACGTCATATGGCAGCACTCTACCCCCACGCACTGGCATAGGCATAGGTTCTTTATACTGGCGCGTAGGCATTTAAATGGACCGCGAACTTTAAATTCGTGCGTCTGGCATAACCGCAATTGAGTTCTAGCATCTGTGGATACGGAAATCTAAATTTCAATAATTTTGAGGAAAATCACATCCTACAGGTAAACAGTCCCCTTAATGGGAGAGGGTCCAGATTTCTTTTGGGTTAGGCTTTTGTGCTCACGGCGAAAAGCGGTACGCAAATTCTTGATCTTCTTCTTTACCATTGCCACGTCACAGTTAAATTTCTCGGCTAATCCCCGCAGTGCATCTAGTTTAGCATGGTTATTCTTGTAATCTGTCAATCGTATATCCCATAGAACCGCAAGTTTCCTATATTCTTCTCTAAATTCTACAGTTTTTTCTTGCGACCAATTCATCTTGTTGCTTTCAACATCGAATCCTTCCCGCGACTGGTGGGAAGGCGTTCAACACTAGGCAACAGGCTAAATCTTGTCGCATGCGTCAGGTTATACGGCAACATGTTGCCACCTGTCGCATGCCACACAGTCGCATGCTACATGTTGCCTTCTGTTGAACTGGTTGAAACACACTCGGCGTATGCGACAATGTAGCATGCCACATGTTGCCTAAATGTTGCCTCGGTGGAATCGCGCCTTCAAGGGGAACAGTTGCACTGACCAAGGGCCTTACATTACCGTATTGGGCGGGGACGTGGTAGGAAGATTTTGGGGCATGGTGGGAGGGAGCCTGGTATGAGGGAGTGGGATCCCCGTAGCCTGGAACGTTGCTGGGACGAGCCAGGACGGCGACCGCCAGGGTGGACAGCACGGCAATAACCTGGCATAAAAAGCGAGTCATGTTAAGGGAGGATGAAACTTCTGCAGGAGTGAACACAGACACGAACGTGAAAGGCGAGGCCCACCTGGATGGACATGGCTGAGGGAGAGCTACAGCTGGAGTGACTGGCGAAGGAGAAGTGATGCACCATAATATAGGTCCGCACCACACCCAATATTATGGTGAGGAGGTCAATTTAGACGTCCTTTCATCGATGCTAAAATGGACACACCCTCGTCGACCACAACCGCCAAACTCCACCACAACACACTTATTCACTTGCAACCCTCACGTCATCACGCCAGAACACAGCAGAACCACTCACTCCACCACACCACAGCTTTATCATCAGCGCTGCTGCGTTCACCAAGACACAGCAAGAGACTTTGCATGAAGAAAACACCAGAAAAGTTCAAGCAGCAACGCTGACCAATCTAGCTGCCAATCGTCCTTCCTTCCCTACCATAGAGGGAAGCCTTGACCTTGCCCACGCACGGCAACATTTGCTCTGGCTCGACACGCTACAAATATCAAAACATAACAAACACAATAGTGTGAGTTCACTTAACCTCACTCCATTACATAATGGTGCCAGAGATCACATTATAACAACCGAATGTTTGGTCATGTGAATTTAAGCGCAAGGCAAGCCATTATGTGGTCGGGCGTTCAATTCCAGCTTGCTCCCGGGGATTTTTCACTGGCAAATGTGGGTGGTTACTGTGACACTGTCTTCCTTGAGCAAGAGGATGGGGTGTGTGTGGTGTGTGAGGTCCAAGCATTACCCAACGGTCGGTCACTTAAAGCTCAATGCTCTTTCCGGAAAGGTATAACTGGCGACCACGAGTTGAGCTCGCGTGGACAAGACTGTGCATGGGTGAATGAAAACACACACACACACACACACACACACACACACACACACACACACACACACACACACATACACACACTCTGACGCACACACACACACACACACACACAAATACACACACACACACATACACACACACACACACACACACACACACACACACACACACTTGCACTCACACAGACAGACACACACACACACACACGCATACACACACTCGCATGTACATACACACACACACACACACACACACACACACACACACACATACACACACACATACACACACACACACACACACACACACACACATACACACACACACACACACACACACACACACATACACACACACACACACACACACGCACACACACACACACACACACACACACACACACACACACACACACACACACACACATAATAATGTGAAAAGAACACCTAGCAACCTACACATGCAGCAGCACGTTTTTAAGTGGATAAACCACGAGTTGAGCTCGCGTGGTTAAGACCGTGGGTGAATACACACACACACACACACACACACACACACACACACACACACACACACACACACACACACACACACACACACACACGCATATACACACACTCTGACGCACACACACACACACACACACACACACACACACACACACACACACACACACACACACACACACACACACTGTACTACCTACCTATACACACCATGGGTACTCCATGGTGTACCATGGTGTAAGGGATAGCACGCTCGGTTCACAACCGAGAAGTCCCGTGTTCGATCCCCGGGCGGAGCGGAAACAGATGAGTTGTTTCCTTAAAACCCGAGCCTCTGTTCACCCAACAGTGAATGGGTACCGGGTGTTAGCCGGGGTTTGTGACCTGCTCTCCGGGGTGCTGGCTTCGGCCAACACAAAGCACTAAGGATGAATGATAAAAATGTTGATATGGAGACGGGGCCACACGAGCATTGCTCTGGCCCTGTAAAATGCAACTAGATGAATACACACACACACACACACACACTTGCACTCACACAGACAAACACACACACACACACACACACACACGCACGCATACACACACTCGCATATACACACACACACACACACACACATACACACACACACACACACACACGGACACCATCCGTGTGGCTCAGTTGGTTATGGCGCCCGGCATTATTCTGTGGTCCGGCGTTCGATCCCGCTCATTCCCGGGGATTTTTCCACTGTGAAATTCGAACGGTACTGTCCCCCTTGAGCAAGGGGATGGGGGGGTGTGGTTTGTGAGGTCCCAGCATTGCCCAAAGATCGCTAATAATGAGCTCCAAGTTCGCACTCAGGGTCTTCTCAAAAGACCTCAAGAGACAAGGTCTCTAAGGAAAGACCTTGGTCGCACTGAGAGGGTGAAACTGGCGATTGCGACCCAGCTCGCGTAGACAAGACCATGGATGAATAACACACACACACATACACACACACCATAGGTGGGCACTTCTGCAAACACTTCTGCAAACCGTAAATTCCGCAAATTGCAGAAGTCCGAATTCGTTTGCGGATTTGCGTTTGCGGAAGCACTTCCGCAAACGCAAATATGTCCGCAAATGCCTAAATTTGAACACTGTTCCCGTGCACCTACGCACACCGTCCAAGAAATGCTGCTTGCCCACCTTGACCTGACCAGTCAGGTCAACCAAGGCCATAGTCATCAGCGAGCATTCTCAGAGGAAGTACGCGACCTCCCAGCCCTTCTCTCTGCTTTGCTTTGCAAGTATGTTTTCTTTATTTACATTTTTGGTTGTAATTCATATCAACATTACCTTTGTGATGTAGTAATATCATTGAATAATTTCAGATGTTACTGTAAACTTTGTTAAGTGAGACCCAAGGTCAGTAGATACTAGAAACATGATTTGGCGGTGGGGGACTGATCTGTGACATCACACGTTCCTCGCCGACTCAGTCATGTCTTCTATTATCGTGTGCTCCTACCCGAGATTATGAAATAACCACAGGATGTTTAGAAAAACTGACCCAACTATCATCTTCATGACACATTTCCGCATATAATAAGTACATATTATGAGCAAGGAGAGGGTGATTAGAGGGCCATAAACCAGTGATACAGACACAGCGAGCATACACAGAGGTGTGTAAGTGTAGGCTACGTGTGCTGGTGAGTGTTATTTGCTTACAGTAATTAAGGCTCTGCTGTAGAGCTAAATATTACTTGTAAGGAGTGTGTTGTGAATGAATTAGTGCGTAGCGGCGGTGGGGCGACAGCCTTCATCCTGCCTTATCGCTAGGCTGAGGTGCCAAACTGCCATCCCTCGTACTGTACCGCGCAAACAATTTTATGCCGTTTGTTCTGTGCCGCATGATGCTTTGTACCTTTCCTTGATTACTATGGCAAAACAACGCCCTCCACCAGTGGCCAAGGCCCGGCTGGTTGCTGCTATGGACGATGTGCTGGGGTTCATCTTCAGCATTAATTAAGGAGGAAGATCATTGGTTGGCCAAGTTGGTCATTTGCCAACAACTTGTCAGATAGAGTACTAAGTCAATTTTTATGTTAAAATGTATATATATTTTGCATTTTTAGATTATAAACGTAGTTTTTCAAATAATATTTGATGTGTGTATTCTTAGGTGAAAGAGAAAGCCCAGGCTCTGTGGCACAAACAGAATCGAAAGCCAACCACTGCAGTCAACATCAAGAGGGAGGTGTACAGGAAGCTGAGGACCCCAAACGTTACACGCTGGAACTCCCTCTTTGACTCCATGGAGGTCCTCAGTGAGGTACGCAATACCAAGCTGCCCACTTCAACGTGATATGCATGCAAAATGGCATAGCCACGTTCAACCAAGTTGATAAGGATATTATCAACGAGTACCTAACTGTGATGAAGCCAGTCGTGACCAGCCTCGATAAACTCCAAATAAAGAGAGAGGTCTACATGGGAGTCCTGCTTCCTACCCTATCAATACTCTGGGACAGCTTTCAGGCATTGAAGGCTAAACCATTTAAATATCTCCGTCCTTTGTTGGAGTACCTCCAACAAAAAGACGCCCAGGGTTGGGCGTTTACCCCATATACGAAATATGAAGTTATATGTGATTTCTACTCTAGCTCATTATTTCTTTAGCGTTTATTGCTAAGGTTTCTATGTTTCCTAATCAATATGCCTCGTGTGCAAGAGAAAATCAAGTCAGGCTTCCTATGGTGAGAAGGCACTACAGGATGCTCTCCAAGCAATTCGAAATGGAGTGTCTATAAGATCCGCCTCAAGAAATCATGGTGTTCCTTATAGAACATTAAGGCGCCACAGGGATGGAAAAGTAGCAAAGCCAGAAACATCAACACTTGCACGTTTCCAACCAGACAAGAACTGAGTGCACCATATGAAGCAATGTTTGTGACTCAAACACAGGCCATGGAGAAAGGCCTTTTGGGCCTTACTACCAGTAATGTACGGCGACTTATACGATTTTGCAGGGAAAATGAAAATTCAACATCGTTTCCAACACACCTAAAAAATGGCTGGAAAGGACTGATTTGCAGGCTCCATAAAACGGC
>JACEEZ010000783.1:17500-25000 GCA_016584305.1 Chionoecetes opilio | reverse complement strand
AACAGAAAACATTTTTGCTCACTGATATGACGAGCAAAAATAGCTTCAAAGTAGTTCCCTCTTTGCTCAATCAAACAGGCTTTGGTTGAGCAAAATCCTCAACACTGCTCAGTGAAATCTGCTCACTGAGCAGAATAGTGCCCGTGTAATAGCCGCTTTACCGTGACGGGACTACACCAAGGGAAAAGACGCAGAAGAATTCAACGTTACCCTGGGTCCCCGTGTAGCGCAGAGAACTCGTCGTGTGGTCCCGTCATGGGAAGGGAAAGGTGACATTTAACAATCTGGCCCAAGGTCTCTAAGGAAAGACCTTGGTCGCACTGAGAGGGTGAAACTGGCAATCACGAGCCAGCTCGCGTAGACAAGACCATGGGTGAATAACACACACACACACCATAGGTGGGCACTTCCGCAAACACTTCCGTAAACCGTAACTTCCGCAAATTGCAGTCCGAATTCGTTTGCGGATTTGCGTTTCCGGAAGCACTTCCGCAAACGCAAATATGTCCGCAAATGCCTAAATTTGAGCACGATTCCCGTGCAGCTACGCACACTGTCAAAAAAACGCTGCTTGCCCACCAGTGACCAGTCAGGTCAACCAAGGCCATAGTCATCAGCGAGCATTCTCAGAGGAAGTACGCGACCTCCCAGCCCTTCTCTCTGCTTTGCTTTGAAAGTATGTTTTCTTTATTTACATTTTTGGTTGTAATTCATATCAACATTACCTTTGTGATGTAGTAATATCATTGAAATATTTCAGATGTTACTGTAAACTTTGTTAAGTGAGACCCAAGGTCAGTAGATACTAGAAACATGGTTTGGCGGTGGGGGACTGATCTGTGACATCACACGTTCCTCGCCGACTCAGTCATGTCTTCTATTATCGTGTGCTCCTACCCGAGATTATGAAATAACCACAGGATGTTTAGAAAAACTGACCCAACTATCATCTTCATGACACATTTCCGCATATAATAAGTACATATTATGAGCAAGGAGAGGGTGATTAGAGGGCCATAAACCAGTGATACAGACACAGCGAGCATACACAGAGGTGTGTAAGTGTAGGCTACGTGTGCTGGTGAGTGTTATTTGCTTACAGTAATTAAGGCTCTGCTGTAGAGCTAAATATTACTTGTAAGGAGTGTGTTGTGAATGAATTAGTGCGTAGCGGCGGTGGGGCGACAGCCTTCATCCTGCCTTATCGCTAGGCTGAGGTGCCAAACTGCCATCCCTCGTACTGTACCGCGCAAACAATTTTATGCCGTTTGTTCTGTGCCGCATGATGCTTTGTACCTTTCCTTGATTACTATGGCAAAACAACGCCCTCCACCAGTGGCCAAGGCCCGGCTGGTTGCTGCTATGGACGATGTGCTGGGGTTCATCTTCAGCATTAATTAAGGAGGAAGATCATTGGTTGGCCAAGTTGGTTATTTGCCAACAACTTGTCAGATAGAGTACTAAGTCAATTTTTATGTTAAATTGTATATATATTTTGCATTTTTAGATTATAAACGTAGTTTTTCAAATAATATTTGATGTGTGTATTCTTAGGTGAAAGAGAAAGCCCAGGCTCTGTGGCACAAACAGAATCGAAAGCCAACCACTGCAGTCAACATCAAGAGGGAGGTGTACAGGAAGCTGAGGACCCCAAACGTCACACGCTGGAACTCCCTCTATGACTCCATGGAGGTCCTCACTGAGGTACGCAATACCAAGCTGCCCATTTCAACGTGATATGCATACAAAATGGCATAGCCACGTTCAACCAAGTTCATAAGGATATTATCAACGAGTACCTAACTGTGATGAAGCCAGTCGTGACCAGCCTCGATAAACTCCAAATAAAGAGAGAGGTCTACATGGGAGTCCTGCTTCCTACCCTATCAATACTCTGGGACAGCTTTCAGGCATTGAAGGCTAAACCATTCAAATATCTCCGTCCTTTGTTGGAGTACCTCCAACAAAAAGACGCCCAGGGTTGGGCGTTTACCCCATATACGAAATATGAAGTTATATGTGATTTCTACTCTAGCTCATTATTTCTTTAGCGTTTATTGCTAAGGTTTCTATGTTTCCTAATCAATATGCCTCGTGTGCAAGAGAAAATCAAGTCAGGCTTCCTATGGTGAGAAGGCACTACAGGATGCTCTCCAAGCAATTCGAAATGGAGTGTCTATAAGATCCGCCTCAAGAAATCATGGTGTTCCTTATAGAACATTAAGGCGCCACAGGGATGGAAAAGTAGCAAAGCCAGAAACATCAACACTTGCACGTTTCCAACCAGACAAGAACTGAGTGCACCATATGAAGCAATGTTTGTGACTCAAACACAGGCCATGGAGAAAGCCCTTTTGGGCCTTACTACCAGTAATGTACGGCGACTTATACGATTTTGCAGGGAAAATGAAAATTCAACATCGTTTCCAACACACCTAAAAAATGGCTGGAAAGGACTGATTTGCAGGCTCCATAAAACGGCACCCTCAGTTATCAATCCGGAAGCCAGAGGCAACATATAATGCAAGGGCTTGCTATGCCCCTAGACTGTTATGTTCCCATGTTAGTATCACTGGATGTTTGTAATAAGAGGATTAAATACATTTAATGTTCTTATATAAGGAAAAATAAAGTTCCCTTTATGTTTGGTGTGACCTATAAGCTTGTACCCTGTAGTGGGGTAAAAGACCTACCCACTGGGCGTTTGACCCCGTATATGGGGCAAGACGCCCCTTCTGGCTTTTTTTTCAAAGTCCGTTTGCACAAAGTCAGAGGTATGATAAGATAAGGTGTAGTACGCATCATAGATTGGTCATAATATAAGCTTTCAAGGAAACTCTTCATCAAAATCCTACTGCAAAAAGTATGGCTACTAGACATAATTATTCCTTATAGGGTGTATCTTACCCCACCCTCCCCTCCTACTGCAAGTGCTTGCAGAAAGCTGCGGCCAAGGAGACAGAGTTAGGCGCCCTCGTAACGCCACTAATATCTGGATCGTGCTGCTGCAAGGCGTTGCCTGACGCTAAGGATGACAGATTGAATCGAGGAGCTGACATGAATAGTTTTTATTTGAGCAATAAATACATCCATAAACACGTTATGAAGGCGTGTCGTTAGAACATAAGAACATAAGAACATAAGAAAATAAGGAAGCTACAAGAGGCCGCGAGGCCTAACCGGCCGGCTTCCTACCGTTAGGTAGGAAGCAGAGTCACCATGGACGCCGTCAGACACATGCCATCCACCCAGGCAGCGGCATGAACAAGTGCGGACTCCTGTGGATTTAGGAGTCGCTGTAGAGTGACTAAAATGTGTGTGGAATGACTATTTACATCTAGGTGTTCGTAAGGCGACCTTCAGTTCGGGCTGGTAATGCAAAAATCTGTTGAGCGTAGTCAAAGGATTGTCTGAGTTTAGTGGCCATAGGCTGGCTTAGGGGCGTAGGAAGGAGTAGAGGCGTGGCCGTAGGAGGGAGCTTTGCCGTAGTTGTCGGAGTACCGAGCCTCGCCCTCGTAGTTCACATCGGCCACATAACCAGAGTCGCCGTTCACGTAGTATACAAAGGAATACAAAGGAATACAAAGGAAACACAAACAGCAACAGACCGATAGGTCCTTACAAGACTGTTTGCTTTAACTATACTACACTAACTAGATAATAAGAGAGAAAGGATAGGAAGTAGAAGGCTCATCCTCACCCACCCATCCCTCCAGCCGAAGCTGGCCGGAAAAGAAGTGATACCATGCAATATAGAAAAACTGCATGGAATTTGTGAGGAAAGTTGAAAGCTGTAATCTATGGCTAACTACTACTAGTTTGTGGGGGTAGGTTTAGTGCTTGATAGATAGGTCATGTTATGTGTGTTTTGTAATGGTGTGAACACAGTGTGGAGGTTCAAGGGTGGTGCGGCAGCCTTGCCTGGCGCTTTCTTGGGAGGCAGCAGTCAATTCAGGCCCCAGCTCCGTCAATCCACTGCGGATTGTGTACTTTCCATGTAGGACGCCGTACACTTCAATGCCTCCTGCAGCAGTGACCCCTGGTACCTTAAATCCCGATGGTGGTCACTAACTGTCAGGACCCTAACTGAACCACAGCCCGTCACAGGTCGAGAGTAGTAGTGGTAACCGTTAACTCGGGGCTATCTGTGTGTTATGAGGTCTAATGTAGTGTTGGTGTAGGCTCAGTGTGGAAGTTCAGGGTGGTGCGGCAGCCTTGCCTGGCGCTTTCTTGGGAGGCAGCAGTCAATCAGGCCCCAGCTCCGTTCAATCCACTGCGGTAGTGCACTTTCCAAGTAGGACGCCGTGCACTTCAATGCCCCCTGCAGCAGTGACCCCTGGTATATAAATCCCGATGGTGGTCACTAACTGACAGGGCCCTTACTGAACCACAGCCCGTCACAGGTCAAAAGTTGTAGTAGTGACCGTTTACTCGGGCTGTCTGAGACGTGTGGGAGGGGTTGTGTAGACGCGACTCGCAATCATTTTACGCAATGAGAGTAAGTTTCAGAGGCCCGCGAGATAAATTTATTATTCCGAGATAAACAGTGACAACCGGGATTTGATATGAAATATTTATCGAGGCGACTTTTAAATGATTCTATTGTATTTGAGTTTACTACGTCTGACGGCAGCCCATTCCATACGTTTACAACACGGTTTGTGAAGAAGTACTTTGCTTCGTTCGTTACAAACCGTTTCCTGCTTATTTTAAATCCGTTGTTTCTAGTTGAGCTTGACCGGTCTAGCGTGAAAAGATTTTCTGGGACTACGTTCGTAAATCCGTTGAAGATTTTAAATACTTCGATGAGGTCACCTCTTATCCTTCGTTTTGTTAGTGGGAATAAGTTAAGTTCTTGAGCCGATTTTCGTACGATTTATTTCGCAATCTAGGTATCATTTTGGTTACTCTGCGCTGTATTTTTTCTAGTTTATCTATGTCCTTTTTATAATAAGGTGACCAGAACTGCACACAGTATTCTAGATGGGGCGAACAAGCGAGTTAAAAAGAGTGAGTATAACTTTTTCAGATTTGAAACTGAAAGTTCGTCCAATAAAGCCAACCAAATTATTTGCAGTTTTTACTACCTCTATAATTTGGTTATTCGGTTTGAGATCTTTCGAGATTATAACGCCTAAATCTTTTTCTTTATCAACACTTGTTAGTTGGAAATCGTTCATCACGTAACTTTTATGAGGGTTGTTATTACCGATATGTAGTACATGGCATTTGTCAAGGTTGAAATTCATTTGCCATGTTTTTGACCATTCTGTTAGCGTGTTTTAAGTCGTTTTGTATGAGTTGGCCTGAGATTCTGTAGAGGCTATGTTTGTGATTTTCGTGTCATCAGCAAATTTCGATATCCTGCATGTGATTCCCTCGTCAATGTCATTTATGTATATTAAGAACAGGATAGGTCCGAGAACTGATCCTTGAGGAACACCACTATTTACAAGTAGTAGTAGTAGTACTATTTATAGTAGGTAACCTTCTGCAGGCGACCGTCGGGCAGCTGCACGTAGTAGGATCCTTCAGTGTTGTAACCGTCGCGGGCCTCCTGGGCACCGAAGTGGTTGCCGCTGTAGTCGTCCTGAACGTCGTAATTGTAGTTGTAGTGCGCTGGGACCCTGTAGTCCAATCAATTTAGCGCGTTTTTAAACCCCCAAACCCACACAAATTGCAATAGAAACAAAACAATATTTTTATGAAACCTGTTGATCCCCAGAACAAATATATGAAATTATACTCAATTCTAATGAGTGGATCAATTATTTTTTTCAGATCAGAAATTTCAGATTTTTCAGCAGAGGATATCGCACAAGTGGGGCGAATCAATATACGTCCATTCACATCAGCATGTGGAGGACTGCAGTCACTTATCTACGGGAAGATTCCGGAGTCTACTGACCTGCGACAAATCAGCTCAAATGTTGATCTCCTCTGGAAGGTTTCGCTCACAGTTCGATCACCTCGACCCTCTTGGACTGGAATGATGCAGATGGTACACAAGGGAGAACATCCGGGTGAGGCATCAATAATGTTTCTGCCCATGATTGATCTCAGTCCAAGTGACTTGGACTGCATCAACTCCACACTGCATTTCGTTTGTGAACATGCGCAGAAATATGGTGTAACCCCGATACTGACATTTGATCAGCCACTTTGGTGGAAAGCTCTCACCATAGTCAAGAGCGAGCCAGCGGACAGCAAACTTCACTCGATTGTTCTAAGACTAGGAGGATTCCATACACTCATGAGTTTTCTTGGGTGTATTGGCCACCTGATGTCTGGTACAGGACTCAAAGAGCTTCTGGAAGTTGCATATGCTAGCAACACTACAACCCACATGATGAGTGGCAAAGCCGTGTCTAGAGCTATACGTGGACATCTACTCGTTGACGCCGCACTCAATGCAAAACTTGTTTCCAAGGTATTTCAGATGAACCTACCAAGTGATGGAGACAGTGAGCCTACACTTCCAACAGAGCTCAATGATGCAGGTGACGTGTTTGACGGTCTGATGTCGGGTGACCAAGCAGTGTCAGACATCGAGTCGTCGAAGGTGATGGAGGTCATTGGAGACAAAATCAAGCATGTGATTGATGCAATGAAGGATCAACGGACAGCGAGACTGTGGTTACAATACATGGAAATGGTGGACATTATCCGTTTATTTCTGAAATCTGAAAGAACAGGGGATTGGATGCTTCACTTGCATGTCCTGCGCGCCATGCTGCCATATCTTGCAGCTTCCGGACACAGGCACTACACAAAGTGCCTTCACATATATCTGCAACTTATGACAGAGTTACCGAAGGACCATCCAGAAGTACATCAGAAATTTCTCCAAGGATTCCAAGTTGTCCGACGGAGCGACAGATACTGGGCTGGTCTGTCTACCGATGTCTACCGATTTAGTCATCGAGCAAGTACTTATGAGGAGCCTGAAGACATCAGGTGGGCTGACCAGTGGAAGAGGGATGACAGAGACACAGCGCTCAGTCTGGGTCATGGCTAGCCCTGTCTGTGCAGAGGTGAACAACGCCCTCCAACACCTCACTGAAGTGATGTATGTGACAAGTGAACAACACAAGGATCTATCAAAGTCTAGACAGAAGAATGATGTAGCTGATACCCAGAAAATGCTTGCGTTTCTTCATGAGAGGGATCCCTTTCAAGAAAACGATACTCTTCACAACATTTTCACTGGTATAGTTGCCAAAACAGCGGTCAATGTTGATGACGCGAAAACCGTGGGAGAAAGGGTCTTGGGGCAGATGAGTGGTAAACGTGTGCTTGAATACATCATCAAGAAGAACAGTCAAGCCATAACTATGGACTCAGAGACTGCAATGACGACACCAGACGGAGACATCAATATCAACCCTCAGTTTACTCTTCCAGAGACTTGTGATCGCTGGCACTGAATTAGGGGACTTATCCAAAGCACTCGTTTGTGAGTTATGCGCATATCCTCCTTCTTTGTTCGAGACTAAATAT
>JACEEZ010000783.1:0-12500 GCA_016584305.1 Chionoecetes opilio | reverse complement strand
TATGAGCAAGGAGAGGGTGATTAGAGGGCCATAAACCAGTGATACAGACACAGCGAGCATACACAGAGGTGTGTAAGTGTAGGCTACGTGTGCTGGTGAGAGTGTTATTTGCTTACAGTAATTAAGGCTCTGCTGTAGAGCTAAATATTACTTGTAAGGAGTGTGCTGTGAATAAATTAGTGCGTAGCGGCGGTGGGGCGACAGCCTTCATCCTGCCTTATCGCTAGGCTGAGGTGCCAAACTGCCATCCCTCGTACTGTACCGCGCAAACAATTTTATGCCGTTTGTTCTGTGCCGCATGATGCTTTGTACCTTTCCTTGATTACTATGGCAAAACAACGCCCTCCACCAGTGGCCAAGGCCCGGCTGGTTGCTGCTATGGACGATGTGCTGGGGTTCATCTTCAGCATTAATTAAGGAGGAAGATCATTGGTTGGCCAAGTTGGTTATTTGCCAACAACTTGTCAGATAGAGTACTAAGTCAATTTTTATGTTAAATTGTATATATATTTTGCATTTTTAGATTATAAACGTAGTTTTTCAAATAATATTTGATGTGTGTATTCTTAGGTGAAAGAGAAAGCCCAGGCTCTGTGGCACAAACAGAATCGAAAGCCAACCACTGCAGTCAACATCAAGAGGGAGGTGTACAGGAAGCTGAGGACCCCAAACGTCACACGCTGGAACTCCCTCTTTGACTCCATGGAGGTCCTCAGTGAGGTACGCAATACCAAGCTGCCCACTTCAACGTGAAATGCATGCAAAATGGCATAGCCACGTTCAACCAAGTTGATAAGGATATTATCAATGAGTACCTAACTGTGATGAAGCCAGTGGTGACCAGCCTCGATAAACTCCAAATGGAGAGAGAGGTCTACATGGGAGTCCTGATTCCTACCCTATCAATACTCTGGGACAGCTTTCAGGCATTGAAGGCTAAACTATTCAAATATCTCCGTCCTTTGTTGGAGTACCTCCTTGAGGACCCTCATAGTGATAAGAGACTCAAGGATTTCAAGGCCAGGTTCCTCTCCCTCTTTGATCAAATGGACGTTTTGATGGCCACAGGAATCCATCCCCTCTTCAAGTTGCCTGTGGTCCGCCTTCTTAACCCTGAGAAGGTAGATGCCGTGAAATCAATACTGCTGTTCGAGGGCCCACGGAGCAGGCTGTCTTGGATACCTCAGAAGGCAGCAGCCTAGATGAAGACAAAAAGAGGAGGATTTTTTCATGGTGAGACATATTTTTTCTCGTGATCTATTACATCTTCAATTCAGTTGTGACAGTTCATTACTCCAAGCCCATTAGCAATTTTGAGCGTCATGTGATAATTATATAAATTTTGATTCAAATGCAATATAATTTTTTTATAAATCTAAGTACTTTTTGTTTTTAAGTAACAGTATCATTTTTTCCTGACTCCGTCGATTACTTAAAATTTTTATTTAATATATATAATACAAATGAAATTATTATTTCCGGGCTTTGAGGAGCCCAGGACCCACAGCTACAGAGGGCATCAACTCTACCCGCCTCCCAACAAAATTAGGAAAGAGCTTTAGAGTTGGTGTTCAGAGAAGCAGAGGCAAAGCTGCTGAAGCACGCCATGTTCCCTGCCCTTTTTCGTTCCGCCTGGGTAGATTTTGTTTGGGTAAGAACAATACGGGCCATACCCCGCTATGCAGCTGTGGAAAACTTTTCTCCCAGGGGTCGGACATCATGAAGGCCAAGAGAGCGATTCTGACCTCCGATAATTTTGAGAGATTGGTCTCATGAAGGGGAAAAATGGACCTGCTCCCCTATGGAATCGTCACTAGAGGACTCTGAATGAAAAGTCTAAGGTTAAGGGCCTGAATAATATCAATGAAATGAAATTTGTAATTTAGTGTTCTTATGCTAATTTACCCCTTAATGTGCACTTAAGTTGATATAGAGTGAGTGGTCAAATGAGGGGAAGGTAAAATGGGGAGCTATAACATCTGTGGGGCGCTGAGGGGTAAGTATGAAAATATATATATATATATATATATATATAATGAAGATATAAACCAGCGCGGGTTTGAAACATCTTGATTGTTTATTTGGGACGTTTTGGCTATACATAAGCCATAAACAGCCTAAATCGGATACAAAAATTTTTTTTTTGTTTAAAAAAGAAAAAAATACAAAAATTAAAAATGATTTACGCATTTAAAATGTCTAACCTAAAATAAAAATAAAAATTATAAAACATTAATAAAAATACTACACCTACCAATCAACTTTGCAGTGGAGTGGGGGATTCCCCCCATGGTTTAAAAAACACACAAGCGGGGTTGAAGTGCCCTGGGCGGAAAAGGGATGGTTTGGGGTGGGGGGTTGAGGGGGCCCCTTCACATACCATCGGGTGGAGTCGGGGGAGTTTGTGTGAAAAAAATTTTGGGAAGTCGTTGTTTGTTTTTGGGTTTGGCCCTGAGACTTTCGGAAGGGCCCAAAAGGCTAAAAAATGGTTTTTTGGGGACACTTTTTGCCAGTCCTGTAGACAACCCCCGGGATGCTCCGCGATCCTAGGGTGAGGGGGCCCTTTTGGGGTCGGGCCCAAAAAATAAGAAAGCGTTACAGCTACTGATTTTTAAAATTTGGTACACCCTGGGGAAACCAGGGCATCAGGGATTCTCCCCTTTGATTTTAAAACAGTGTGATAACGTAAAAAGGGGGGTTGAACCTACTCAAAAGCGAGACTTGTGGAAACATTGCCAAAAGCAGGAGTTGAGCTTTTTTTCGGATGAAAAAGTTTTGTTCCCTATGGGGGGAAAATTTTAAAAAAATACAAAACGGTTTTTGAGCGGAAATGAATTGGGGGAAGGGGGGGTGAGGGTATTTTAAAATTTAAAACGTTTCCCAATGTACGGGGGAAAATAAAACGGGCAGGGGATAACCATTTAGTTTAAGAGTGTTCTCAAGTACTGCAGGGGGAGGGATAAATATAGATGGGGTGATAATATAATAATATAATTACATTTGGGGAAAATTTTAAAATATTAAAAATATATATACTTTTGTATATAGGTATATAATAAAATTATAAAATATATATACTATATGTATAAATAAAATTATATAATATTAAAAAATTTTAAAATATATAAATATTATATATATATAGTAATTTTAAAATATATATATGATATATAAAATATTATTATACATTTTATTATATACAAATTTTAAAATTAATTATATGTTTTTAAAATATATATATTATATTTATTAAAGATTTTTATTTTGTATAAAATTTTATAAGTATGTTTTTATATTTTATATATTTAAAATGTATGTAAAAAAATTATAATAATTTTTAAATGAAAATGAATTATAGGTAATAAAATATTATTATATAATAAAATTATAGGTAAAATATTAGGGTATATTTTAAGGGTTTTAAAATATATTGGATATTTTAAAATATATGTATATAAGTTTTTAATGTATATATAAAAAATAATATGTAAATATATATATTAGGTAAAATATATAAATATATGATATTATAAAAATAGGGTAAAATTAAAAAATAGGGAAATTATATATAATAAAATTTTTAATAATATATCTAATATATAAAAAAAATTTTATAAAATATATTTTTTGTTATTTTAAAAATTATATTTTATTTATATATATGTAATATATATTATATATGTATAATTATATAAAAAATATTATATTTATAATCTAATAAATTTATATATATATAATATATTTTTATATGTACAAATTATTATTAAACCAAATCTTACTTATATTACTATATAATATAATTATATATTTTAAAATACTTATATTTTTTGACTGTTTTTATAAAAAGGTGTTATATTAATAGCCCTTTTCATATATTTTATATATAATAATAAGAAAAATATTAAATATATTTATATATATAAATATTTTAATATAATGTATAATATTATTATATATGATTTTTAAAAATAATCAAAATTAATTATATATTTATTTTAAAATAATTTTATATACTTATATAAAATATATCATATATATTTTAATATATATATATATATAGATATTATTTTTTATTAAAATTTCTTTCGGGTTAAATATTATTTATTATCAAATTGTTATATATATATATCCCCTTATAAAACTATTTTATATATAATATATTAATTATTATAAAATATAAAATTAACTTTTTTGTATAATATATTTTGTTATTATTATATTGTTATATATAAAATATATTTGTTTTTGTATATAAAAAATAAAATCATTTATGTAAATTTTAAAATTATATAAAAAAAATAGGGTATAAAATTTTGGCCCTTATATCAAGTTGTAAAATGTAATTTTAATATGTATTTATTTTAAAATATATATTTTTGGATTTTAAAATATTATTATTAAAATATTTTAAATTTTTATATATTTTGGGAGGGTATATAATATAATATGAAATCTTAAATTTATTTTTAGATTTAGTCAATTAGGGTATTTTTATCTCTAATATATTATGTTTTTTTTATTTAATTAAAAATAAATTAATCTTTATATCTCTTTATATATTGTATTTTTTTTTTCTTTATTATTTTTTATGTTTTTGTGATCTATTTTCCTTTATTCTATTTTTATAGGTACTTTTGCTTATTCAAATTGTTTTTCTTTATTTTTTTTGTTTTTTCTTTGTTTTTTCCTTATTCTATTATCCTTAAAATTGTTTTAATTTTAAAATTATTTCTTTCCTTTTTATATATTATTACTTTTTGTTTATTCATTTTTTTTTTCTCTTTTATTCTATATATTATTCTTTTTTCTATATAATTATATTTTTCTTATTTATTTGTTATTTTATTTGATATTTTTTGTTAATTCTTTGTATCTTTTATTTTGGGTCCTCTTTTAATCTTTTATTATTTGTTTAATTTTGTTATTCCTTTTTTTGTTTATTTTGGACTATATTTTGTTTTATTTCACTTTTAAAAAATTATTTTGGGTATTTATTATATGTTCTTTATAATTTGTACCCTTTTATTTTTTATATACCCTCTTATTTTTTATTCCTGTTTAATATTTTATTTTTTTTTTTTTGTTTTATATATTCTATGGTTTATTATTTGGGGATTGAAAATGGTATATTCTTTATTTGTTTTTCTTTACTTTTTTTACTTATTTGTCCTTTCATCTTTGTTTTATATTTCTATTTAAAATTTCCTTCTTTATTTTTGGATTTTATCCGGTATTATATTTTTATTTATTTTGTGTCCTTTTTTTTCTTTCGTTTTTAGTATTTATTTTTTTTATTTTGTATCTTTTCCTTTGTATTTTTTTTATGTTATTTTCTTTGTTTTTTATATAGGGTCCTTTTGGGGGTTTTTATTTTTTTTTGTATAATATTTAAATTTTTAATTTTGTTTAATTAATGCTAATCTTTATGCTAACTATTTTTTTATTTTTATTTAATATTGTTTTTCTTTATATTAAGGGTATTGATTTATTGTTTTTAAATTCTATTGTTATTTAAAAAAATTGTTGATTTTTTAAAAAACTAAAATTGTCTTTCCTTTATTAAACTTATCTTTGATTTTTTACTATTGTTATTTATCCCCCTTATTTGTTCTTTTTAAATTCTATGTGGTATATTTTTCAAATAATTTTTCCCTTATGAACTAATATAATTTTCCCCAATATATTTATTTGATATAAAATATAAAAATACATATTTGTATCATTTTTCCCCTTTTTTATTATCCCCCCCTTTATTTTAAAATATATAAAAACCTAAATATGTATAAAAATAAATACATATTATCCCTAAAAGGGTTATATATATTTTTTATGTATTTATATAATATTATATTTTTAAATTAAAAGAAATCATATTGTATAAAATTAAAATAAAATATTGTATATTTTAATTTTATACATATTGAAATAATATATATATTTTTTCTAATATATTTTAATAATGTATATATAGTTATAATATATGACTTAATAAAATATAAATTTTAAAATATATACCTTTTTTATATACCCCTAAAATGTATAAAATATACTAAAAATGAAACATTTTGTATAATACCCCTTTTATTCTTGGGAGAATCGACGTTTTTTTTACGGGGTAGGGAGCGACGTAAAATGAAATTTTTTATTGCTTTGCGCCCCTAAAATGGGGGGAGTGTTGTCCCAGGGTTTACCCTCCCCCCGGGTCTTTTTTTTACTTATGAACTCAAAATATACGCCGGGGCCCAAAAAAAATGGGGAAAAATAGGCCACGGAAAGCGCCCTTTAAGAAGAGAAGGGGGAAAGAGAGAGGGGAAAGAGAGGAGGGGAGAGAGAGAGAGAGAGAAAAGAGAAAGAGAGGGGAGAGGGGGAGAGAGAGAGAGAAGAAGGGGAAAAGAAAAGGGGAGAGAGGAAGCTATTCCTAATTTTAAAAACTTTTTTCTTTAACAATTTCTACATTTTTTTTTTTTAAAAACACTTTTTTTTGGGGGGGCAATTAAAAAATTTTTGTTTTCTTTTTTTTCCAAAAAAAAAGGAAAAAAAAAAGAATTTTTTTTAAAAAAAAGAATTTAAAATTTGGGAAAATTTTTCCCAGGGGAAATATTTTTTAAAAAAAAAAAAAAAAAAAAAAAAAAAAAAAAAAAAAAAAAAAAAAAAAAAAAAAAAAAAAAAAAAAAAAAAAAAAAAAAAAAAAAAAAAAAAAAAAAAAAAAAAAAAAAAAAAAAAAAAAAAATTTTTTTTTTTTTTTTTTTTTTTTTTTTTTTTTTTTTTTTTTTTTTTTTTTTTTTTTTTTTTTTTTTTTTTTTTTTTTTTTTCCCTTTTTTCTAAAATTTTTTAATTTTTGGGGTTTTGCCCCCCTTCCCAAAATAATATAAATTTTTTTCGCCCCGCTCTAGAATAATTTCATTTTTTCGTCCCCTGCTGCTAAAAAATTATCATATTTGTCCCCCTGCTGCTGGGAAAAATTTTCCCAGTGTTTGGGCCCTGCTGCTAGAATAATTATCAATTTTCGTCCCTCTGCTAGAAAATTTCTGTTTGTCCCTGCTGCTAGAAAAAAGGATCAGTATTTCGCCCCTGCTGCTAGAAAAAATTTCAGTTTTCGTCCCTGCTGCTAGAAAAATAACATTTTTCGTCCTGCTCCCAGGAAAATTTATCAATTTCGTCCCTGCTGTAGAAAATTTATCAGTGTTTGTCCCGCTCCAAATAAACCCCAATTTCGTCCCGCTCTGAAAAACAGGGGGAAAGAAAAATGATCAGTGTTTCGTCCCGTCTAGAATAATGTCAGTGTTTCCCCCTGCACCAGAATAAATCAGTATTCGCCCCTGCTCTAGAATAATTTCATTTTTCGCCCCTGCTATAGAATAATGATCATTTTCGTCCCTGCGTTTAAATAATGATCGTTTTCGTCCCTCTGCTAAAATAATGATCATTTTTTTCGTCCTGCTGCTAAATAATGATCATTTGTTTCTTTTCCCCTGCTAAATAATGATCAGGTTTTCGTCCCGTCCAAAATAATGATCAGTTTTTCGTCCCTGCTCTAAAATAATTATCGGTTTGTCCCTGGCAGAAATTACAGTGTTTCGTCCCGCTCCCTAGAAAAATTTATCATTTTTGTCCCCTGTGCTAGAATAATGATCGTATTGGGCCCCCGGGCTGCTAAAATATGATCAGTTTTTCGTCCTGCTGCAGAATAATGATCAGAAATTTCGCCCCCGCTGCAAAATAATGTCATGTTTCGCCCCTGCTGCTAGATAATGATCGTTTTTCGCCCCTGGCTAAAAAAAAAGATCAATTTCTTTCTCTGTGCAAAAATAATGACGTTTTTCGCCTCTGCTAGAAAAATGATAAGTTTTCCCCTGCTGCAAAAAATAATTATCGTATTTTTCGCCCCCGCTCTAGAAAATGAAAATTTTCGCCCTACTGCTAGAATAATGATCAGTGTTTCCGTCCCTGCTGCTAGAATAATTATAATATCAGGTTTTCGCCCTGCTGCTAGAAAAATTATAAAATTATAGTATTTCGTCCCCTGCTCTAGAATAATGATCATTTTTTCGTCCCTGCTGCAGAAAAGATCAGTATTTCGTCCCTTTTGCTGCTAAATAATGATCAGGTTTCGCCCTGTGCTAAAAATAATGATCATGTTTCGTCCCTGCGCTAGAATAATTTTGATCAGTTTTCGTCCCTCTGCTAGAAAATTATCAGTTTTTTCGTCCCTGCTGCTAAAAATTTATCAGTGTTTCGTCCCTTCTCCAAAAATGATCATATTTCGCCCTGCGCTAGAAAAATGATCAGTTTTGCCCCTTGCGCAGAATAATGTCAGTGTTTGTCCCTGCTGCTAGAATAAGATATTTTTTTCTTTTCCCGCTACCAGAAAATGATCAGTATTTCGTCCGTGCTAGAATAATTATCATTTGTTTCGTCCCTGCTACTAGAAAATGATCGTATTTTGCCCCTGCTGCTAGAATAATATCAGTTTTTTCGTCCCTGCGCGGAATAATGATCAGTTTTTTCGTCCCCTGCTAAAAATTATCGGTTTGCCCCTGCGCTAGAATAATGATATGTTTCGCCCCTGCTCCCCAGAAAAATGATCAGTTTTTCGTCCCTGCTGCTAGAAAAAATTATCAGTGTTTTTCGTCCCTGTGCTAGAATAATGATCAGTGTTTCGCCCCTGTGCTAAATAATTTATCAGTGTTTCTCCCGCTGCTAAAATAATGATCAGTTTTTTCGTCCCTCGCTAAAATAATGATCATGTTTCGTCCCTGCTGCTAAAAATAATGATAGCATTTCCCCCTCCTGCTAAAATAAATATCAGTGTTTGGGGTCCTGCTGCCTAAAAAATGACAGTTTTTTTCCGTCCGTTTGTAGAATAAAGTGAAAATTTCGTCTTGCTCCTAGAATAATGATCAGTATTTGTCCCTGTTTGCAAGAAAATGATCGGGTTTTTTCGTCCCCCTGCTGCTAAAAAATAGTTATCAGTTTTCGTCCCTTAAATAATGCAGTATTTCGTCCCTATGCTAGAATAATGATCAGTTTTTTCCCCGCCCTGCTGCTAGAATAATTATAATGATCAGTGTTTCGTCCCTGCTGCTAGAAATAAATTATAATTATCAGATTTCGTCCCGGGCTCTAAAAAAATGTCAGTATTTCCCCCCTGCTGCTAGAATAAGATAATATTTCGCCCTGCTGCTAGAAAAAAAGACCCAGGTTTCGTCCCTGCGGGGAAAAAATATCATGTTTCCCCCTGCTGCTAGAATATGATCAGATTTCGTCCCTGCTGCTAGAAAATTTTCATGTTTTCGTCCCTACTCTGAATAATTATCATTTTTCTCCCTCCCTGCCTTAGAATAATTTCATATTTCGTCCCCTGCGCTAGAAAATTATCTGTTTTCGTCCCTATGTAGAATTTATCAGTTTTTTCGCCCTGTGTAGAATAATTATAATTACAGTGTTTTGTCCTGGCTAAATAATTTCTGTTTCGGCCCCTGCTGCTAGAATATTATCGTGTTTCGTCCCTGCGCTAAAAATGATCAGTGTTTTGCCCCCTAGCAAATAATTATCAGGTTTGTCCCTTGCTGTAAATAATTACATGTTTCGTCCTGCTGGAAAATTATCAGGGGTTTCGTCCCTGCGCCAGAATAATGATCGGTTTTTTCGTCCCTGTGCTAGAATAATTATCATGTTTCGTCCCTGTGCTGAATAATGTCATTTTTTCGTCCCTGTTTGCTAAAATAATTATAATTATCAGTGTTTCTCCCTGCTGCAGAAAAGATCAGTGTTTCGCCCCCTGCTGCTAGAAAAAAATTTATAATTACGGGGTGTTTCGTCCCTGTGCTAGAAAATGATCAGTGTTTCGTCCCCTGCGGGGCTAGAATAATTATAATTTATCAGTGTTTCGTCCCCTGCTTAAATAATGATAGGGGGTTTCGTCCCGCTCTAAAAATAATGTCAGGTTTCGTCCCTGCGCCAAATAAGATCAGTGTTTCGTCCCTCTCCCTAGAATAATTATAATTATCAGTGTTTCGTCCCTGCTGCTAGAATAATTTAAATTATCATGTTTGTCCCTGCTGCTAGAATAATGATCGTGTTTCGCCCCTGCTGCTAGAATTCAGTTTTTTCGTCCCTGCTGAAAAAATTTCAGTTTTTCGCCCTGCTGCTAAAATTTCAGTTGTGTGTGAGAAAAAATCGAAAAGTAGGTCTTGGGACCTTAAATTTTGCCTGACAAACGGGGGAAAGCATGTTACTGTAAGGTGGTTGGGGGGCACCAAGCCCCTCTGGTTGTGTTGTATCGGTGTTTGCCAAAGACTACTACAAAATTTTTTAGGTTGGTTTGTACCCTTGGGTGTGTGTGTGTGTGGGGGGTTTGTTGGGGGTGTGTGTGTGGTGTGTGTGTTTTGTGGTGTGTGTTGTGTGTTTTGGTGTGTTTGTGTGTGAAAGGGTTTTAATATGCCTTCCCTCGTTATTTTTTAATCAACTTCATAAATCCCCTTTGAATACCCTTTTTTGGGAGTCGCCTTCCGGGGAAAACAAAAATTAAATTATCGTGTGATTTTTTTTCCTCCTGGCTCGTGGAGGTGCGTCATTGCCCCCTGATCCGCTGCACGCGGGGGCCACTGGGCTAGGATTGGAGAGAGAGAGAGAAAAAGACAGAGGAGGCCAACGAGGTTTTTGGGCCCACGCCGCCCCAAGATGCGCACATTTTGTTTTTACCCTAATAAACTGACTTATATATAAGAGGTCAGTTAATCTTGGTTTTTCCCCTCCATTTTAGTGGCGTCCAGTTTTGCGCACCCCACTCACAAACCCTCAATGGGGGTGTAAAAGTTGTATTTAGATTAAATGATTTTTTTTTTGGGTCAAAAAAAATTCCCATAAGTCATCCACCACCTGCTCCCCTCGTGGCACTGACGGGGTGCAGAATAGAAGTGGCAGCTGTGATGAGCCTGACACCACTTCCCTTAGTGCCAGGAAGAGGCAGACACAGCGGCCAAGACAAGTTGGCAGCTGTGCGAGGCTCCCCCTAGTGACTGGGGGGCCGGCAAGGCGGTGTCCCGTGAGAGTATTACGTCGCGGCGCAGAAATATGAACGCGATGCCTCCTGACGCAATGGTTGATGAACTGTGTATCAGTTTTTTTTATGATGATTCAGCTCAAGAATATGAGTTTCACCCTTAGATGTGACATGTGTTTGTGAGGGAGACACGAATGATACTATTTGTAAACACCGATACTTGTGTTGCCGCGCCCCACGCCCGTCGCGCCGCGCCCCTGCACCTGTGTCGTGAAGTAACTGATGGCAGCAGTTTTGTTTACGCACCGCCTCAGCTGCCTCCCCATGCCCCCTCCCCCCCCCCCTCCCTTCCCTGTACCGCATGGAGAAGCACGAGTCTCGGAAATGCAATCTGTAATTAACTAAGAGTACATGAGGACATTGGCCTTTGGTGAAGGGGAGGGGAAGGGAAGGGGAAGAACATGGGAGGGGAGGGAGGGATGGAGCCCCG
Source organism: Chionoecetes opilio (assembly GCA_016584305.1). Taxonomy (NCBI): domain Eukaryota; kingdom Metazoa; phylum Arthropoda; class Malacostraca; order Decapoda; family Majidae; genus Chionoecetes; species Chionoecetes opilio. The sequence continues at coordinate 1,005 of JACEEZ010000783.1, read as the reverse complement.
GTGTGTGACCCCTTCCACCACCACTGCTATAATAGGTTGTGTTCAAATAACAAGTATCAAAATCAAGTAATGAGATACATAATATATATACCTAAGTCCATACCTGTGACTAATACTAATACCAATGTATAATGAATTATAGCTTGGAAAAATCCTTTTAACTGCAGTGGTTTTCCTCTTTGTGTCAGTGGTTGTTCAGTAAGAAAAAATATCCACGATGCACTTGAATACCTAATTTTGAGGGAGGGAGTTGAAAGGAATTCATCAGTGAGGTGAATTACGTCCCTCCTGAAACTCATCCTGCTTGTTGCCTCTTATTGGGAAGGATTTATTTGAGTCCGTGATCCCCATGGTTGAGAAGTCTCTACGCATCAGCCATCTTCTTGGGCGTCTGTAGAGTTGTCTTTGGTAACATAGCACATGGCATGTCAATATCATGGTATGTCAAATATAAGCAACTCTGAATTCTTCTATCGTCGCTGTTTTCTCTTCGTAAGTTAACCGCGCTATGCCCAGGTATAAGTACTTGCAATGCAACGGGCGCTTGGCGTATAGTTATGGGATGGGGTCCATTAAGATAACGTAAAAGAAACCGTTAGAAACCACAGGTTCAGTTATGGCTGAAAGCGAATACCTACACTCTTAAGCGTAAAGCGACCTTCAAGACCGTTGAGTATATAGGAGTACGACCCCCAAGCAAGGAGTGTGATGGCTGGGGCGGCGGCCAATAGATACCGCTGGGAAGGTTAAGGCGAGGACACTGTGTATGCCTCCACGTGGTAAAAAGGACCAATTGCAGGCATGAAGGTCAGTCATTCCGGCACCCCTCAGCCAGCCTGGTCAGTGGTTGTCATGGTCTCAGTTACCGTGCAACAATAACAGTACTTGAGGTTAAAAACATTTCATATATACTTGTATAATATCATAATTGGACTCTACCACTGATTCGGAATGACTAGCTATTGAAGCACTTTATTATTTTTTTAATTTATATATTTTCCTTTA
>JACEEZ010000782.1:0-36045 GCA_016584305.1 Chionoecetes opilio | reverse complement strand
GTACGGAGGGGACTGCCCTTCGATGGTAGCCGGGCTCCGGTGATTTAATCGATTGGAGCCTTGTCGATCAGCCAAAGATTACTAGCGGCTCTTGTTGCCATGTTGATAACCTGAGGGAGAAAAAAAGTGGAAATTTAGAAAAATCCTGAAATTCGAGTCACGTCACCTAAATGTTCACTTTGTCGGGACCCCTAAATATTACTCAATTCGCCCAAAATCTCAACGCAATACTGTTTTACTATGAAAAAACCGGAATAACACACGAGCGTGCAACATTTCTAAACTTTTGCATTTTGGGACGTTGATTGGTTTCAAACTTATCCGCATTTGTTTGAAAATGCATAAAATATGGTGGCCATTTTGGATGTTTGTTGAAAAACGGGTTATCTATGGTCATTATTTTGACTTAAATTGCTATATCATGTTTTATCCTCTTATAATTGATGCTAATAAACATATCATATGTGATTAGGACAGACATTATTATTTTTTTATTTTTTTTTCTAAAATTGACCAATTTCTGCGGCGGCCATTTTGAAAACGGACACAAAAAGCCCATGGGACAAAATTTCGAGTTGGGAACATCCAAAATATGTTATCTGATACCTTTCTGCATTTAAAGAAATAGGTGTCATTAATGAGTCCGGGGGGTGCATGGGAAGTCCATCTGGCATCCCTACTACAGAGCTATACGTCGGTAGTTTGAAAGATTAGAACGATCATCCTATATAGGAACAGGTCTAATATAAGCAAACTTCCAACAAAAAAAGAGAGGTACAGATGTTTGGCATGTTGCAAGCACAGATGCATAGAACAGTTTTTTACAACAGAACAGCACAGTTTTTTTTAGAACAACGAGGAACTCAGTCAGAACTGAGTACACAGAAAACCTTATTACAAAGATTCTGATACAAAACATGTTTTAGAGGATAAAGATGAATAAACCAAGAATCATAGAAGGCATGATATAGTCAGACGGGAAGGATAAACAACCACAGGATCATCCAAAGTGGAATCATAAACAAAGGTTTGAGCGAAGAGTTTGACTTAAGAAATACAAGAGTATTTTCATATTGGGATTTATAGTTTCAAGGTAAAACAAAAATGAAAAAGTAGAAAAATGATTGGAAATATTTTTTACGCGCCAGAAGTCACGAAGGGAGCTGAAAATATAGAAAGAATTTGACATTTCAAATAGTTTTTAAAAGTTGATAAACAGATTTGGCATGATTACGGGCAAAAATAATGATTAGTGCATGAGTTTTAGGAGTTGGATAGCTAAGGTACTATATCTGAGCCGCCTCTCTTTTCGACAGCATGTGAGCAGTTAGTCTTGCTAAACCTAATAATGGAAGCCTTTTGTAACGGATCACGAAGTCAATTGTTTGAGTAATGGAGTATATATATATATAGCGGATAAAGAAGTTGCTGTATTGAGAAAGCCCATCTACGTATATACATTTACATATATTAGTATGTATCATTATATATTCTATACTAGCAAAAGCAGATTAATACATAATCATTTATTGTAATTCCTATGAAGTTTCAAGTGGTTGAGGTCATTTGCCTGAAAATAACACATAAATCAAAGACAACACACACACACACACACACACTCTCACACACACACACACACACACACACACACACACACACACACACACACACACACACACACACACACACACACACACACACACACACACACACATACACACGCATACGTACACACACACAAACAGACACACACCAACCTTGAGGCACTTCAATATACCGCACAGTAAAGTTGAATATCTTAGAAAGAGTCTCCAACAGCCTGACGTTGCCACCGTACCTGTACACAATGTTGCCATTTACGTCGTGCCGGTACAAAATAACCGGTGGGAATGGGAAAGTTGCCACCTGAGAACAAAGGGGGAAATTAAATATATATGAAATTAGATGAGATTAGATATACACAATTACGCATGTGTGCTTGAGGTTTTGTCTTGTGCATGTTACAGTAGATTTAAAAAAGAAATGGTTACGTATATTAAAGTTGATGCTTTAAAGTTGATTGATGCTCGGCATTGATTATTATTTATAATTATATATATTATTTTCAGTTCAAAGCGAAAGCGTCTTGTTTTCTTTCGTCAGTTTGTATATGACTTTACTGAAAAAAAGGGAGAAAAAACACCGTGCAGTACTGAAAAACTGCCATTGAATTTCATAGGTAAGGCTGAAGGAGAGACAAACTGTAAGGCTTAAAACTATAGCTAAAACTCGCGGTGCAATACAAACTGGTACGGAGGGCACATTTCCATTTTATGGAATAGGATGCAGTATGGGGATGTCATAAGCCAATCACCGTTGTCCAAGCTCCTGACGTCAAGTGATCGTAAGGGATCGCAGGGCTATAATCTGTATGTTTTATTTAATATAAGGCTAATTAAATTGTTTAAAAAGCATAACCTAACCAAGCCTAGACAAATTTATTATGTTAAATAAAACATATTATAACCCAGTGATCTTACTTAAAGTTATCGTTCAGACCCATTTTTTCTTTGCATAATTATGTTGAATGTTCATTCAAAACACCTAATCCGCCAAAAATAATTGATCTCCAGGCCTTATGGAGGCCTCCAGGCCTCCAGGAGCTTCTAATCACAGGCGTCACTATAAAAATCCTGCCTGCGCCACCGCGGGCGAGGACCAAACATCACAGCCCAGCTGAACCTCCAGAGCCTACCATCCGAGCCCTGGGTCACCACTGCCTACAGGCGCTATAGGCACAAATGTAAATTATATAAATTATATAGGTAGTTTTCGTGATTGAAACTCATAGATAGCTATAATTCATCTGTAGGTGCACGAAAACCGTATCCATGTAAATACCAACTTCATAACCGTTATTTTTCAGATTAATGAATAAATCCGCTATTATGCTTAAATAATTCCTAGTTTTACTCTCAATCTGTTTATTTTGTCGGGAAGATGCCAAGGAATGAAAGTGGAATGTGGACAGATGTGTTTCTGCGGTCAGCGTGGCCAGTGTGCATCGCTTCAAGATTGCCCAGATACCCGAAGATGCTCGCGGCAGATAACACAAAGACTCCTTATCGGCCCATGAAGGACTGGGTTCACGTGCTGTATTTGTTTCATGAACTTTGCGTAGCTCACGTCACTCCTACGCAGGCGTGACCAGCACAGCGGCACAGTGGACATCGCTTACGTCTGAAGAGGTGACACATGGTTCACCTCACCACCTTGATGAGTTTCTGCGCACCTATGAGGAGCGGGCATCAATAATACGCTGGAGAGCAATTATAATTGCTCTCCACCAGCCATTTGAGGCAGCCAAGGCCGAGCCTGTCCGGCGCTTAGCCACTCGGCAAACTTGATCTTATCATCCCCTGCACGCCCAGATCTTTCCTTTGCTATGCAAAATTGTATGTTGTCGAGCCAGGAAATTACGAAAGGTAACTAAATAAACCAAATTAGCTAATCGACAAGGATATTAAACAGGTCATATCTATAAAAACATGGCTTATATGCATTAAAAAATAATCTAATGGTGGTGAAATTACAATGGAAATTACGTTCTGGGTCTCAAGGGGTTAATTACTATCTGTGCCAGCGAGATCCATTCAGAGAGTAACGCGGTGGCGGGCGACAGACAACAACCTCCAAGCAGTGAACAAGTGTCGGGACGAGGTTAATTAACATGGACATTTTTGGTTGCAGCGTGATTTTACAGATATACTAGTAGAAGGACGCTCGTGTTGTGCATATAAGGAGGCTAGATAGTTTTATGGATGTGGATGAAAGGTGGATGTAGGTAGTGTTAAATAACATGAACAACCACGTGTGTAGGTCTTGCAGCCTCTTGTAGCTTTCTTATTTTCTTATGTTCTAATTGGTTGACATGGCAAGTGACGCAAAACCCCTGTAGGGACCTACCCCAAGCCGCCCACTATTTCACCCATAGCTGGGGCTAGATAGCAATTGACTCGATAGTGAGTTCATCTTTCCTTAAAATTAGTTAAGGTAAAATATAATAAAGTTAAGGTAAAATATTAGGCTTGCCTACGTGGGCAAGCAGGGATCGCTATCTTTTGTTATTGCTATATAAAGCTACAAAAACACCTAATTTCCTCTCTTTTCACTCGCATACTTTGGTAAGTGATAACTGTGATCTCCAGTATACAATAATTATGTGGTATCTCTTGAGTACATGTTCCGTCAGAATACATTAAAGTAAATCCTAGAGGCATTTTTGCAACACAAATAGCAGTCAATAACCGAATTATTTTGTAACTATCCATTTTCCTTGAAAAAAGTGGATGCATGTTAATATACCTTTATTTTTGCAATGCTACATTGGTAACAAGTATTAATGTGTTCAGTAACTCTTGATGTTTATGTTCTTCGTAATATAGAAGCTCCTCTTCCCAAAACACGTTTTACCACATTTTACTTCTAAGGGATATTTTGCCGTTACTACTGTTCTTCGAAGTTATGTTTTACCTATCTCTTCATTGAGGATAATTTATCGATGAGACTTCCATTCGTGTTTCTTTCCTTGTTATGCAGGCACCTTTACACTTAGCATTTGAATCTTATAAACAAATATGCTTTCAATAAATAAATAAAAAAACTACTATCAAAGTGGTTTAAAGAGCCTAAGTTGTTAATTTAATTTGTATTATAAATGTTCTGGTATCCAGAGCTCTTAAAGTATTCATCACAAAAAAAGTCAAAGTATTTGTTCATTCCTCTTGAATGGCACTTCTATAATCACTCACCTCTACTGGACTAAATACTTGCATTCTGACACGTACTGCATCTATGGATTTTCTTACGTTCAGAATGGAACCCTGGAGATTTTTGGTTTTGTCAGAAAAAAGTTGTTTGGTGAAATTTGGCGTAGGCGTTTTCTGTTTTATGATGAGAGTCCTGGTCTCAAGATCACGTTTTGAGACAACATCTAGTTCACTTGCAGACCCACGATTGATGGATGCGGGTGTTTGCCAAGTGAATATGCGAGCAAGACGATCCTTCTTGTGTAACATGTTTGTAAGTACTTCAAAGTGCCCAGCATTGTTCTGTCAATGAAAAGATAATACAATGGTATAGAATATAGGCCATATGCATTCTACTTGATAAGCATGATCAAATTTTACTAAATTCTGAAAATATATTTCTGGCAATTCTAAACTCTTGTTATGATTATGTGACACGCAAAGTTACCAGGTGGCAGTGTAAGGTAGACCTCTGAAAAATGTCAGGGCAATCTGCTTAGTCTAAAACAATGTCTTATCCATTCGTGTTTTGATGAATCTACCCTATTTTTTCAACTTCAATCAGCAGACGTCCAACTCTTTAGTATTTCACTTATGCTCATTTCAGAATGGATTAGAACTGACTTTGTTTCGTGCAATGCATCAATAGCTTTATTGCTTCACCTATTTACTCGAAACAACCTTCTTGAATACCCAGACCGTTATCCTCTTTTCTTCAGACACTCATCTGTCTTCCTCTTCCAAATTGAACATTTTGGCTGTTCTTTACTAATAATTTAACAGCTTTCACACCTCATATCGTGGTAAATAAGCAACTATATGAAGTTGAGTGTCTCGTATTGTGAAACATTTTTTATTCTCCATTTCAGATGAACAAGGCTTCTACTTTGCTATCGTTCATGACCTACGTAGAGCAGCTGGTGCAGCACCCTATCCGTATTCCTGACCACCTTGGAGACACACCCAACATTCTTATACTATTCCTAACCTCTAACCCTTTTGTTTACTGTGTCAAACTATTCTCTCCTTTGGGCTCCTCCGATCACAATCTTATTTCTGTAACCTATCCTATCACTGATATGCCGTCTCGAGACCTTAAGCGGAGGTGCTTCTGGCATTTCAACTCAGCTAAATGGGAGGAACTAAGGCAGTCATTTTGTATGGAATATTAACTACTTCCGTGTGTTCTATGATCCAATTCTTTGAGCTGAGCGCATAGCTGAGGTCTCTGTCATGGAAACATACATTCCACACACTTTCTGATATTGAAACCCGTAAACCGTAGTTCAACTTAGTTTGTTCTTGTGCTGTCAATGATAGAGAGACGGCTCACAGACGGTACCGTAGCCATTCATCTCCTGCAACTCAGAGGTTTGCTCTCATTGGAGAAACTTCTTCCTTAATATAAAATAACAAATTAATTCTGGTTCCAACTCTTCCCGATACTTTTGATACCTAGCCAGTAACATATCCAACAATTTGTCTTCCGCATCATTTCCTCTTATGCATCACCATGATGGCTCCACAGCTGTCTGCTCTATTTATAAAGCTGTACTCTTTGCTCAAACCATTGCACATAATTTCAATCTGGATGATCAAGAGCTTATTCCTCCTTCTTCTCCAACCTCTGATTACATTATGACTGTTATTAAGATTTACGTAATGGACCCTACCCCATAACTACGTCACGGTTTGTTTACATCGGTGCATTGTGGGGATAAGGCGGGGTCGCCGCGGGTGGACCTACGAAGGGAAAACTACGGCGATGGAAGAATTTCGAGTTATTTTGCGCGAAATTGATATTCCAGGTGCTATATTACAGTGCTCTGTTCTCGCTGACAACACTATAGAGAAGACCTGAGGTAGTGGCTGATGTGCAGAGCCTTTTAAACCAAGAAAACAGAGTCATAACAGAGCCTCGTCAAAAGGTAAGCAACTGGTAGGTACGTAATGTGTCCTTATCACTTGCTTACTTCTTAATGAGACTCTGCTGTGACTGTTTTCCTGGTTTAGAAGCCTTTGCACATCAACCATCACCTCAGGTCTTCTCTATGTTGTCAGCGAGCACGGAAATAGCACCTGGAATATCAATTTCGCCCAAAACAACTTGAAATTTTTTCATCGTCGTAGTTATAGTCTTCTCTTTGTAGGTTGTACATATTCATGGTTATGATAGTATTAAAATACCTTATTAATTGAGTTCCTTTTGTTGTCTTTCCTCATAATAAGTAGTGGTACATCATGGTTTAAGTGTTACTTGACGAGCCAATGAATACTCTTGAGTCTATACCAACATCACCAACCTTTGCTTTGATTTATCTTATTACTCCATCCATAAACAAGTTGCATAACCACCGTGACATTACCCATCCTTGCCTCATGGTATAACCTGGTACTGTCGTCTACCGATATTTTTCTCCCTACACAAATCGGAAAACTCGCCGACGGTAATGGTTAGGTTAGATTTTGCTTTGATTTATCCTCATTACTCCATCCACAAACAAGTTGCATAACCACGGTGACATAAACCCATCCTTGCCTCATGGTACCTGGTACTCTCGTCTACCCAAATGCTCGTCCCTACATAAATCGGGGAAAACTCGCCGACGGTAATAGTTAGGTTAGGGGTAATAATGGACGAGAGTTGCGCGGTCGTTTTCAGAGACACAGACTGTTTTTTCTTGGCCTACAATAGGTGCTTGTTTTAATGGAGATAGTTTTTTTAATGGGTTTGCGCAAAATAAAACTATCTCCATTAAAACAAGCACCTATTGTAGGCCAAGAAAAAATAGTCTGTTTCTCTGAAAACGACCGCGCAACTCTCGTCCATTATTACCCCTAACCTAACCATTACGTCGGCGAGTTTTCCCCGATTTATGTAGGACGAGCATTTGGGTAGACGAGAGTACCAGGTACCATGAGGCAAGGATGGGTAATGTCACCGTGGTTATGCAACTTGTTTATGGATGGAGTAATGAGATAAATCAAAGCAAAATCTAACCTAGCCATTACCGTTAGCGAGTTTTCCCGATATGTGTAGGGAGAAAAATATCGGTAGACGACAGTACTAGGTATATCATGAGGCAAGGATGGATAATGTCACAGTGGTTATGCAGCTTGTTTATGGATGGAGCAATAGATAAATCAAAGCAAAGGTGGTGATGTTGGTACAACTCAAGAGTATCATTGGCTCGTCAAGTAACACTTAAACCATGATGTACCACTACTTATTATGAGGAAAGACAACAAAAGGAACTCAATTAATAAGGTATTTTAATACTATCATAACCATGAATATGTACAACCTACAAAGAGAAGACTAACTACGACGATGAAAAAATTTCAAGTTGTTTTGGGCGAAATTTATATTCCAGGTGCTATATTTCCGTGCTCGCTGACAACATAGAGAAGACCTGAGGTGATGGTTGATGTGCAAAGGCTTCTAAACCAGGAAAACAGTCACAGCAGAGTCTCATTAAGAAGTAAGCAAGTGGTAGGGACACATTACGTAGCCTACCTACCAGTTGCTTACCTTTTGACGAGGCTCTGTTATGACTCTGTTTTCTTGGTTTAAAAGCCTCTGCACATCAGCCATTACCTCAGGTCTTCTCTATAGTGTTGTCAGCGAGAACAGAGCACTGTAATATAGCACCTGGAATATCAATTTCGCGCAAAATAACTCGAAATTCTTCCATCGCCGTAGTTTTCCCTTCATAGGTCCACCCGCGGCGACCCCGACTTATCCCCACAATGCACCGATGTAAACAAATCGTGACGTAGTTATGTCTGGGGCCCATTATGTTTTCATTGCCCACCTTTTTTTTTCTTTTTTTTTTACATTTGTGCCTATAGCGCCTGTAGGCAGTGGTGACCCAGGGCTCGGATGGTAGGCTCTGGAGGTTCACTTGAGGGCTGTGATGGTTGGTCCTCGCCCGTGGTGGCGCAGGCAGGATTCTTATAGTGACGCCTGTGATTAGAGGCTCATGCCGCCCCCTTGTGTCCTCCGATGCACTCGCAATCGAAGGTAGAGTTGATGGGCAGGGCATGTGGGTGTTCTTAGGCCACTCGACGGTGCAGAAAGGTTTTGGGTTTCTTCCGGGATCGAACTCGGGTCACCGAGAACGCCAGTCGGAGACGCTAACCACTCCGCTACCGCCTCCCCTTGGCCATTATCCTCAGCAAGCCTGACGGAGTCCCTTTTATTGTTCTCAAAAACTGTGCTTCTGTGCTTGCACCCTCCTTGGTCAAACTTTTCTGTCTTTGTCTATCTACTTCCACCTTTCCGTCTTGCTGCAAGTTTGCTCACATTCATCCTGTTCCTTAGAAAGGTGACCGTTTTAATTTCTCAAACTACAGTCCAATAGGATTAATTTCCTGCCTTTCTAAAGTTTTTGAATCTATATTCAATAAGAAGTTTCTTAGTATCTATCTGTTTACAAGCGGATGACTTAAAGTAATCGTCCAGACTATTTCATCATGCCTGATTTAATGGAGTCAAATTATAGTCATTATTGAATATTTTCAACAATATGGTGTCACTTTTTGCATCCAGTCAGCCGTTTTTAAATAATCCGCAATCAAAATCTGCAAATTCCCCGAGCTTCCAAAACGCTTCTGACAACTAGCAGACGACGCACCATGGCTTGATGATGTCAGCCGAGGCAGTCCCCTCCCCCCGCGGTAATCCAGAAGTACGTAAACACAGAAATAAATATTGTACTTTAAGATTATTGGTTGTTTCTGATGTATTATTTTTGTGATATATATTTATAAGTGCAACAAGAAAGTTGTGCCTTTCTAGAGAGCTTAGCACCTGTTTCCGATCGTTACGGCCACGAAAAATTCCTTTTTTTTTTTTTTTAACATCACAGGGAACTGGCCAAGGGCACAACAAAAAAGGGTAACACAAAGCCCGCTTAGTTGCCAGTCCCTATAAAGAAGACAGTAAGAGAATAAAATAAAAACAAAGGGGTAGGCCAATTTAGTTCGGGAGGTGTCTTGTTACTCTTCTTTTGAAAAGATTTAAGTCATAGGAAAGTGGAAAAATAGAAACAGGAAGAGTTCCAGAGTTTACCAGTGAAAGGGATGAAAGAGGAAAGATACTGATTAACTCTTGCATTAGGAAGATGGACAGAATAGGGATGGAAATGAGTAGAAAGTCTTGTGCAGCGAGGCCGCGGGAGTGGGGGAGGCATGCAGTTAGCAAGCTCAGAAGAGCAGTGAGCATGAAAATAACGGTAGAAGAGAGCAAGAGAAGCAACATTGCGGCGGTGATTTAAAGATTGAAGACAGTCAGTCAGAGGAGAGGAGTTTGATGAGACGAAAAGCTTTTGACTCACCCTGTTTAGGAGAGCTGTATGAGTGGATCCTCCCCAAACATTTGGGACATACTCCAAAAGGGCGGGTAAGGCCCCCTGTAAAAAGAAACAAAAGAAAAAAANAAAAAATACGCGACCATTTTTACTGTAGTAAAATTCGTAGCGCCTCCGTCTAGCGTCCTCCCTCCCTCCCTCCACTCTCAATATTTCTCTCTCTCTCTCTCTCTCTCTCTCTCTCTCTCTCTCTCTCTCTCTCTCTCTCTCTCTCTCTCTCTCTCTTTAAAAAAAACAGAAACATACAGACAGGAGGGAGTCACGTTCAAGGCATGGGAAAGGTAAGATAATGATGGCTGCTATGCTGCGCTGTGAGGGGTTGGTGCTAATCCTACACCTAATCCCTCCCCATCTCGACCGTAGTACACTCTACTCCCTTCCTCGTTGTGTGTTTGTTTGTGTGTGTGTGTGTGGTGTGTGTGTGTGTGTGTGTGTGTGTGTGTGTGTGTGTGTGTGTGTGTGTGTGTGTGTGTGTGTGTGTGTGTTGCTTGAAAATATTACATAAGAACATAAGAAAATAAGGAAGCTACAAGAGACCGTGAAACCTACACGTGGTAGTTATCAATTGAATAAAGTCTTACAATATTTGACAATGAAATAAGAAATAACATACATACAATAAAATACAACCAGGGACCTGGATCTTTCAGTATAAAACAACAATAATATGCTGATGGAGGCAAAACAGTAAGAAAGAAATAATTAATACAAAAAAATAAACAATAAAACGTGGTTTAAAATGACTTTCCTCCTCTACACTACGGCTTAAGTTCCCTCCCTGCCTGCCTCCTTTTATCACTCGCCCTCCTCGCACCCTTCCTTCCTCCTTCCTCCTCATCCTTCTGTCTATTTCCTGCCCACTGCCTCCCCCTAACTCCCCGTCTCGATTCACTCCTCTCTCTTTCTTCCTTCTCCACATTATTTACTCTGTCGCTGTCCTTATCACACATTACACACTCTCTCTCTCTCTCCTATTGTCGCTTATTTTTGCCAGTTTGAGAGAGAGAGAGAGAGAGAGGAGTCAGGTGTTGTGGGACGGGGGGAGTATAGCACCCTTTGGAAAACTTCTTAATCTCATACCCTACTATTGACTATCGCCGCCTCCACCACCATCACCACCCACTCCAGTCACGGGGAAAGGATATGAAAGAAAGGCAAGAATGGAAGCTGAAAAGGTTGCAGAAAATGATAAAGAGGTGCAAAATGCTGGAGGAGTAATGAGAAGAGAGTTTATGAAAAGGGAGGAACACACGGAAAGACAGCGGAGTACAGAAGAGAGAAAAGGGAGGTTGAAAAAAGGATATTGAATAAAGAGAGAGTCGCAGCTGACCTGATCTGACCTTCAAATCCATATCTCGTCTCGTCCTCCTCTCTCTCTCTCTGTCTAATCTTGCTGAAATAATATCTATGTATTTACGCATATAATAAATTTCCAATATTACGTTTGTTTGTTTGAGAGAGAGAGAGAGAGAGAGAGGAGAGAGAGAGAGGAGAGAGAGAGAGAGAGAGAGAGAGAGAGAGAGAGAGAGAGAGAGAGAGAGAGAGAGAGAGAGAGAGAGAGAGAGTGGAGGGAGGGAGGACAGACAAGGAGGCGCTACGAATTTTACTAACTAGGGTAAAAAATGTGGCCTTTGGTCAATCCGTGGGGCATGTTTTTCCTGCTGGGGAAAAAGATGGCGGCAGGGGTGTCCGGTCGGCTTTTCTGTTTATAGTACAAGAGTAATGATCTTACTTTTCTGCTTTGTGTTACATAATCAAGTATTGCATCACGTTCTGCATGGTTTGTAAACCTCAAAGTACCTGCAAATATGTAATAGAAATTTGAATAAAATTTGGCTACCATATATTGGGAGGAAGACAGGTAGCGAGAGAGGCAAGGCTACGCTCTCCCTCCTCCCCACAACACAGACCACCTCACACTCACTGCTCGGGACCGCGCTCTCACCCCCAGACTCTTCCTTCACATACACGACTGGGTCACAAGCAGCGGCCTCAGCGCTAGCCACACGCTCAGTCACCTCCGCGTGTAGCTTAACGCACACTGCCTTCATTTCCTCACGAAACGCCTTGGCCTGGGCCTCCTGTCTGTCTTTCACTTCCTTCCGCTGGGCAACCCACGATTCCTTTAGTTCACCAATTTCCTTTGCTCGCGCGTCCAATTTCGTTGTCTGACTCTCCACTGCCTTAAGCAAGTCAGCCAGCGTGACCTCTCTCTTAGTGGGCACTTCACTTTTCACTTTAGCGCGGAGGTTACACAAAAATGCCTTCATTTTCCCACTCCAAGCCTCTACCACGTCAGGCGACGTAACCTCTCCCTTGGTGGCCATGGTGACTCGCTCAACACCGTCACTGACACTCCCTCGCAACGGACCCGGACGAAATGGGCCGCCCGTATAATCAAGCATAAAGGACGGGAGGGGGAGCCTCCGAGGGCGATCGCGGGAGGTGGGGGAGGGGGAGGAAGGCCTCAGTATATAAAGCGCGATTATTAACTTGGTCGTCATAATCATTTTGATCTTGAACAAATAATCATGGCTGCTGTCGAAAATCACGTGAATCAACCCGGCGATGTACCAGCTAACTGCATAAGATGTACGCAACTTGTGCGCCCACGGCAAGAAGGCATGGAGTGCGATATCTGCGGTCTCTGGTTCAGGTTCGGCTTCTGGTTCTGGTGCTGCTTCGTCTGCCTCTGGTTCAGGTTCAGCCTCTGGTTCAGGTTCGGCCTCTGCTTCTGGTGCTGGGGCTGCACAAACGGCGCACTGCCAGTCCATCCCACCGAGTTGGCAGGCGGCTCTATAGGCAGCACGAGAAATCCCGATGTCGCAAGTACGATGCTGCCATCGACCGCAGATATCGCACTCCATGCCTTCTTGCCGTGGGCGCACAAGTTTGCGTACATCTTACGCAGTTAGCTGGTACATCGCCGGGTTGATTCACGTGATTTTCGAGAGCAGCCATGATTATTTGTTCAAGATCAAAATGATTATGACGACCAAGTTAATAATCGCGCTTTATATACTGAGGCCTTCCTCCCCCTCCCCCACCTCCTGCGATCGCCGCGAGGGCGGCGATAGCCGCCCTCGCGCTCCCCCTCCCGTCCTTTATGCTTGATTATACGGGCGGCCCATTTCGTCCGACACCCTCGCAACACAACACTCGCCGACACACACAGACACTTCGATCCCACTTCTGACACCAATGTTACAAACCTTCTACCTTACCTCCCATATCCCCGTCGTAACCAACTTACTAACAGGTTCGGCGTCTGTGTGGAGGGGAGAGCCTTGTGCTACCTGGGGCAGTTTAACGCGTCACTCGCGCTGGCCACCGGGCCACTCACTATTACACACACACACTCAGGGGAAAGATAAACACCTCCTCTCCTTTTCACTTCCTGTACTAGGTAACTCTACAATACACGTCACACCACACACTTCACTCCTCCAACACCCCCGGCCGCTTGTAGATCGTCGGAGGGTAACCTAAACAGTCATTATACACTACAAGCCATCAGGCTGTTCCTCTGCTACTACTGTCCCCATGGGCGGGGAGCGTCTCACGCCCACGGCTCACGCCCGCGCTCCGGCGAAGCACATAACACACTTTACACGCTAGTGTGAAGGTCGTGTAAGTAATCCTTGACCTCCACATTCCTGTTTCTACAGCCACACGGGCGGCGTGCTTCTCACGCCCACGCCACACGGGCGGCGGGCTTCTCACGCCCACGCCACACGGGCGGCGGGCTTCTCACACCCACGGCTCACGCATTACACACTTTACACGCTAATGTGAAGGTCGTGTAAGTAATCCTTGACCTCCACATTCCTGTTTCTACAACCACACGGGCGGCGAGCTCCTATAGCTAAAGGTCGTTTACGTAATCCTTGGACTTCCACATTCCTCTTCCTTTTCTTCCTGTTACAACAGCCCGCGGGCGGTGGCGTCTCACGCCCACAGCTCACGCCCACGCTCTGGCGGAGCACCGACGGAGGTCCTGTCTCAACCCTCTTCCTCCTCCAACTGACTCCTGCGGCGTCCCTTGTCTTGCTCCTGCCTCCCCTTGTCTCTTCCCGCGGCCAGCCAGCCAACCAATCCTGTGGCTGCATTTCATGGAAGACCGTGCCTCTCCCAATCACGAGGTTTGGCGGGACTTTTCAACGCGCCGCTTCCAATCAGAGTTATGTGGTGTCGGGTGCAACAGGACGGCATCATGAATTGGTGCCGGGTGCAACATGATTTGGCGCGAATGACGTCACCCTGATGACGGCATTGGCGGGGTTCATAACACTATAGGCGTATTTTGTCCATGCCCTTGGAAGTAAAATTTTACTTATTTAAGCTCCGCCCACTTATATTTTACTCTTTTGCGTGCATAGAAAACTGAGCAGATACACTTCGGCAGCGATATTTTACTCTTTTCCTGAAAAATTATACAGTCGTGGGTGTGGGTGGTGGTTTCAAGAGCCTGGCCAATCAGATCGCGCGCATGAGAAAATCTTATCAAAACTCTTCCCGTAAATGTTTCTCTTTTCCTTTAATTCTCATCCAATTCAACATTCATTACATGCGCACGACATGCAAAGGATACTGTATTTAATTAATAGTAGGTAAGGAGTAGTAAGGAGTAGAGTAGGTGACTCTTAACAGGTAAGAAGTCACAAATATTAAAATTCTCCTGCGACGTCTGGGAACAAATTTCCCAATCCCTCGAATTTTTCAATGTGTCCGAATCTTCGTTGATGCTTGCTGGCTTAGCACCAAAACTGGTGTATTATTGCTATAGTATAGTCAAATACTTAAATATATTCATGAGTGATATTACATTTGCAATAGAAATGTATAAATTTGGTATATATGTTATATCACACAAAAAGAAAGCCTTTTAGAGAACCTATCGCAGGGCACGAATACGAACATTTCATCAGTCTGATTCAGCGCCAACACGGTAAGGAGGTCTCTACCCACGGGCACCCACACACCCACCACCACCCAGGCACCCACCCTCCCACCACCACCCGCCCACCACACACCCATCACACACCCACCCACCACACGCCCATCACCCATCCGCCCACCACACACCCACCCACCACACGCCCATCACCCATCCGCCCACCACAACACCCACCCACCACACGCCCATCACACATCCGCCCACCACACACCCACCCACCACACGCCCATCACCCATCCGCCCACCACACACCCACCCACCACACGCCCATCATACATCCGCCCACCACCACACCCACCCACCCACACGTCCATCACACACCCGCCCACCACACACCCGCCCATGGATGTTAAACGGGGGAGAGATGCACTGGAGGATGAATCACAACCAGCATTCATCTAGGTTTAGGCAAAGAATAATTGGTGAAACGTAGATGTAGGTACACGTAGCCTACATACGTACAGGTCCATGAAAGCATTAAACATCCTCGACGCACATCGTGAAATGGCTGTGTAGCAAATAGATATTCAAATAACAGTTTCATAGCGCCCTAAACATTTCAGTTTAATATCAAGTCCATCTATAGAGTTAGAAAACAATGCTAGGCCATTCTAAGAGCTCAAAACAATTAGATATCGATGTGTAATACAGACAATCACGCTACTACTCTTTGCTGTGCCTTCAATAATGTCAACCTTAACGATATTCCTTGAGCCTCTGCAAGAGGTAATGAAGTGTACGACACTTTTACTCTCGGCAACATCAAGAAAGAGCTTTGGCAGCGCTACAATCGTATTTTGTGATGGCAAGCAGGGGCGGAGCTTAAATAAGTATAATTTTACTCCGGAAGGACACTACAAAATACGCCTTATTTATATTTCTTTGAAAGTTATAGCCTATAACCTTCAAAGAAATATACATTTTTTGGATAGTATATACTATATATATGATATATAGAGGAAGTGCAGGGATATTATGAGTATTTGAGTTACCCATCGATTCCGTCCGTCTCTAATACTTTTCGTGCTCTGTCTTTACCACTATCCCGCGGTTAGATGGCGTGACAATCGCTGCTTTGAAACTTTACTACAGGAATCACCTTCCTTGTTCTCTAGCTTCCTTGGTTAGGAGTGTCAGTGAGTGAAAATTAAATCAGTTAGTGACTAAACGCATAAGTGGGTAGATGTTGTTATGTTGTTCGCCGCATCCTCTATCCTTCTACATGGTTGTTCAGTGTTCCACGTACACCACCATGTAAACCCAATAACGAAAATGTTTTTGTTATTATGAAATAAACAATGTCCGTAGCAATTATGATGTCTTTTTCATCGTATTACTGGAAAACGACATAGGAATATTTCTGGTTAAATGTTCTAAGCATATTGCATATATAGTAATGTTTTTAAGTGTTGAACAGCACATTAGTCTATTAATCGGCTAATGGGTTGTGCAACACCCCTTACAACATTACTATATCTGCAATATACTTAGAAAGTATAACCATAAATATTCCTCAATCAGTTAATTTAGTGGCAAATGGTCATATGCTCTACGGCGGGCCGCTGGGAGCGGCCCGCCGGTGAGCCTCTGAACAAATTCCCAGCGGCCCTACGTCGTAGCTACACTTCCGTTGGACCGCCGGTTTCCCCGTCCACACTACCACTCACCACCGTCGGCGTTTCCCGTTGATCGAGTGTTCGTCACTCAAAAGTGGCAGTGTGGACAGGATGCCGACGAGCAAAATGTGACCGTCGGCATTGTCCGCAAATATTCAGCAGGCTTAATATTGGGCGGACATGCCCGTCACTCACGGGTCAGCGCCGAACACATGCTTTGTGTTGCCGTAAACCTGGGTCTGTTATGTGATTACTTTACTCCTCCAATGAAACCCAGCCGTGTTACGACAACAAGAAATGTATAATTATATTATAAGTATGCTGCCACCAGTTCAAGATTTATCCTTAAAGAGTCTAACTCTTGAACAGAATGTTAATATTTATCGACAAGAAAGTATCGTGAATTTTATATTTCCCATGAATATTTTACCGAGTTAACACGTAATTAAGATCGGAGGACTGTGAGTAAATATTTCCTTAACACACCTTGCATGTCACCTGGGTTGATTAAACTACATGAGAATCAGTTGCCTCAGAAATTATGTTTATTAATACCAAACACTCGTCTCCACGAAGGTTGACACTATATATTAATGGAACATTGAAGAATTACTGAGGGTGTATTACATGCAGATAAATACACTAATTTGCTTGACGCATTTGTAAGAGACTTATATTATAGTCGGGAACGACTCGTACACTCGAGAAATCATTAACACCACCGTCGTTTCCTATGAGGAAAGTTCCTAACTGACACGAGTGGACACTGGATAAGAGATTTTCATCCTATCTAGACACTTTGCAAGTACCAACTACAAGGTTATTGACTATACAAAGCGCCGCCACGTCAGCACGAACTAGGCGGACTCGAACCGCTGACCGAATGCGCAGGGACGCTGCACATTGCGAGGTCACGTCTCTACCAACCTTGCCACCCTGACGGGCAGTGGACACTGGAGATCACACCCTCTCTATGATATATTTTCTGAGTCACATGTGTAGACACTGATAAATACACATCTCACCGTTTTTCACTATACACTACGAAACTATTTAACCTATTCTGGCGGTCGAGCTCCTGTTCTTTCCTATGTAACCAAATAAAAAATACATCACAGAATGAATAGCGAGGAATGGGGAAGGGAATGTAAGGTAGCGTATGTTTGCGTTCACCATGTGGCAGAACTAGATGAGTTGTAGAGAGGTTCACCTGATGGGATGGAAACCAGGCGTGGAATGAATTAACACGACAATGATTGATACGCGAGTATCTTAATAAAACAAGTAAATGTTCTTGTATTGGAAATTACTAAAATTATCTAACGGATGGGGGGGGGGGGGGGGGAGAGAAAATATGCACCTACCTGATGGGATGGAAACCAGGCGTGGAATGAATCTCAACTGCTTGAGAGAGTGGCGTGGGTGGCGTTTCGCGCGGGGAAAAAATCAGTGTTCGTAAGGTACCACCCTGACTTAACAACATCGACATTGAACAACCGGGTTAGAATGGGGGGCAAAAGGAATACTTTATGAGCGATAGTGTAATAAATTATGTTCAACGATGATGAAAATTTTGTCGGTAAAGATAGTTTAATTCTCCTAATATATACAGTCGAAACCGTGATAAGCTTTCGCAACACTTTCCCACGAGGCCACAGTGGTGTCTTTCCCGCGATTTCCAGAAAGGATAATAATTCTAGCGTACCACGGACACTTATTGATGTCATGGATTTCCTAAAGCAATTTACTATGTGAATACTCAAAATACCTGAAGACGAAGTGATTGTTGTTGATTCTAGAATGTTTTAGTTTATGAGGATTAAGACTCGCTAATTTAAGTGATCGCAGAAATAACCGGTTTGAGGTGGATGTAAGGAGAGGGAGACAAAGGGAAAGCGAATGATGGAAGGGGGAAAGGGAAGAAAGGAAGGAAGAGAATTAATGATATAGGTTACGAGGAACAATGCATATCATCTACATACATTTACATATGCTCACCAAACCTAGAATGAAAATAAATTGTTCTTAATACACTACGTATATCAAAATCCTGGCATTACAGCTTCAAGTTATCGCCAATTATGGAAATTATCCACTAAAAACCGCTCTAATTTTGAGTAAGGTTAATTTGAATGGTGGAATTTGGCGTCTACCGTCAGGAATTCGGGATACGAACACAAATTCCACCTATGTATATATTATAATAGATTTGAGTATATTAAGATGTAATTAGATATAAATTTGGTGGTATTCATCTATAATACCACAATTAATCAAAGGATTAACATAGTATAAGAATTGTGAGTGACCCACGTATGAGAGTAAAATATTATTGGAACAATACGTGGCGGTCACGAGCCAAGCTGAAAGGTTTTTTCAGTGGAGGTAAATTAGTAACGCGTCAGCCACTACGACATGAAGTCGGAGTGAGCGGTTTGATTATACACTAAGGTGTAGTCAACTCATAATAATATGAGTAAATTTTAACCGATCAATCGGTTAAGAAAGGACGAAGTGTAAAACACACTTTGATAATATCGGCTCAGCTGTGAAAAGATTCCTCGGCCGACCAACCATCGCGGCCATTTTACGTGGAGGATTCAACCAGTCACCACGCAAGCCACGAGTTCCACTCCCAGCCTGTTGCAACTCTGACCACATCGACATACAATACTTCCCCAAAGATAGAGATCAAGCCAACGCATATTACAACCCACCTGTCACTGCTGAGTATACCTTAGTTAGAGCTAAATAGGGTATCATAGCAGTTTAGGTAGAATTGGATTAATCGCATGGTGAGTTCACGTTAATCAACATTATAATTTTAACAGTTGTTGTCGACCATCAATTGGTGGTCGATATTTCCATTCCAACACCAATTTTCATCGTCTAGGTATTTTTGTATTGCTATGTATCGTATACCATCAGAACCAAGAAAGTCAGCTGATTTCGAATTTGTGATAAAAAACTCAATGGAAAAAATACTCGAGGAATTGCAGCGAGTTAAAGACAAAAAGTGAGAAAATTTCTTATACACTATTTCTTTTTGCTATAGGCCTCTTCCATTTGTGCCCAAGTTCCAGGAACCAGTTCTTTCAGTTCAGGGGCTGGATTCAGCAAACTTACCAGCGATACCCTGTTACGAGGTCGAAGTTACTAGACCGCTACGAGAGATGGCAAAACTGTATTCGGCAACGATATTGTAAGCACCTAGTGTAACGCGAGAAATTACATTAATAGGGGAAGAGATGAAATAACACATAAGTATCAATAAGCTAACGAGGAATTTTCCTCCACGCCTCATTCCTGAATCACTGGTTAGGCTTATATTTTAAGCCAGTAGTAATTAGACACGTAGCGAAACGAGGTGAGAACGGGCATTCTAGGTTAGGATAATTTTAGAAGCAGCTCGACGTTCATTGAGTTAAGTCGCCTGTGGGGAGGTGATATTCTCGCCCTTGGTAAAGGGTCCCAAGGTAGGATGCTGTTGGCGGACCAGGGGGCCAAGCGCTCACAAATTAGCAGAGGGGGCAACTACAACGTGTCACAGCCAGCCGTGTGAGGACAAGGAGAAAGAAGGAAATAGAAAAATAAGTGAGAGGGAAACAGTTGGAAGTGGGATAGACTACGTATACATTATATTAGGATAACGACTTGAGCATTACATATGCGTATCGTTAAAGTGGTGACAGTGCGACTGAAGTTACCAGAGATAGTAAACTAGATTAGGATGACGACTTGAGCATTACATGTGCGTATCGTTAATGTGGTGACAGTGCAACGAAGTTACCAAAGATAGTAAACTATATTAGGATAACGACTTGAGCATTTCGCGTGCGTATCGCTAGGAGGGAAGGAAGACTTAATATTAAGATAACTTGTGAATGTATAATAATTACCAAGTGAGACAATAAAGAGTTAAATATATTATAATTAGAAATATATTAACGCGTTGTCATTCAGTTTCCAACCAGTACTTACATATTTTCTTAAATCTTTTATTTTTGTTCATTCATATATTTTTTCCCACTTAATGTGGGTGGTGGCAGCGGAGTAACCAGGACTGTAGAGTACACTCCCAAGGTGGGCACTACATAATGGTGACAACGGTGTAGATGGTCATTTTGACCACTACACTAGTAAGCTACTAGGTCCATTGCCGCTGGTAACCACCAGAGGGGTCTGGTGTCACGCAGCAGCCAATCCTCTCCAAGCTTACATGAGGCGTGTTAGGCTTACACGTGCTTTTGTTTACAAACAAATTGCACTTAAAATGCATAATATTTTAATCATGGATGTATCATACCTCCATAATTTTAGTAAATGATGCCTCAAGAGATAATTTATCATATGATACTTCATAAAGGATCGTTTTGCACGGCTGTTACCTACCATTTATTCATCTATTACAAAAAATCATGATAATTACTGAAAAACACGAATAAAATGGCCTCAAATGAATGTCCGTGCGTGAATTTACATATATGATTCCTCGTCTTCTTATCTGCCGTCGATGATTAAAGCCGTGTTCTTGTCGTCCAAGCACCGTCTTGGTACGAAGACCGTTTTTTGTCTTGATCGGTTTCTGCGACAAAAACACAACAAGCTTGGTAGGAGCCGAAATAATAATCAACGCAAAACATTGCAAACAATATCACAACTCTCTCTCTCTCTCTCTCTCTCTCTCTCTCTCTCTCTCTCTCTCTCTCTCTCTCTCTCTCTCTCTCTACTCTCTCTCTCTCCTCTCTCTCTCTCTCTCTCTCTCTCTCTCTCTCTCTCTCTCTCTCTCTCTCTCTCTCTCTCTCTCTCCTTTATCTCTCGCTCTCTCTCCTTTATCTCTCGCTCTCTCGCTCTCTCTCATCTCTCTCTCACATCTCCCTCCTCTCTCTCTCATCTCTCGCTCTCTCTCTCTCTCTCTCTCTCTCTCTCTCTCTCTCTCTCTCTCTCTCTCTCTCTCTCTCTCTCTCTCTCTCTCCTTTCTTTCTTTTTCATCTACTATTTCTTCTCCCTCTTCATCCTCCACACGATGAAAATATTCACGATAATATCACGTACATACTGGCTATGATGTGTGTATTCATCTAGTTGTATTCATCTAGTTGTATTTTACAGGGCCAGAGCAACGCTCGCATGGCCCCGTCTCCATATCAACATTTTTATCATTCATCCTTAGTGGTTAGTGTTGGCCGAAGCCACCACCCCGGGAAGCGGGTCACAAACCCCCGGCTAACACCCGGTACCCATTCACTGCTGGGTGGACAGGGGTTCGGGTTTTAAGAAGACCGCACGTCTGTCTTCGCTCCGCCCGGGGATCGAACCCGGGACTTCTCGGTTGTGAGCCGAGCGTGCTAACCCTTACACTACGGAGTTCCCAGTGTGTGTGTGTATGTGTGTGTGTGTATATGTAGACACACTTAGCCTACATTAGGCTACATATATACACATCATAGCCAGTATGTGATATTATCGTGAATATTTTCATCGTGTGTAGGACGAAGAGGGAGGAGGAAGAGGGAGAAGAAATAGTAGATGAGAAAGAAAGAAAGGAGAGAGAGAGAGAGAGAGAGAGAGAGAGAGAGAGAGAGAGAGAGAGAGAGAGAGAGAGAGAGAGAGAGAGAGAGGAGAGAGAGAGAGAGAGAGAGAGTGTATGACGCTCATACCCCGGCCTCTTGCACTTATTTCGGTAATTAGTTATACATGTCCCTACTCTTGCAACAATATAAATGATCACAAATTAGTATTCACTATCAGAACTTACCTATATAAGTAGCTAGATGATGAAATCAGCTACAGGAGACGGTGTTCCTTCCCGCTGAAATGTCTGGTAAATCTTCTGGTAAGCCGCTACTAGACACAGGGACCACTCGTAGGTTACCAGGATATTTGCAATATCGTAAGTGTTTGTTGAATAGGGTCGTGCCATGTGCGCGGAGGTACGAGGAAATTTACCAGAGTTGTACCTCGTAAATGGTTTGCTGAATCCATCCCCAGGGTTGGGTTCAGTTCCTGGTTCTGGGTTCGCGTGTCACAAATGGAACGCAAAAACCCCGTTTTTTTCTTTACAAACAAACTCAGCTGGCGAGGCAAGAGGAAGGGGGGAAAGAGAGAGAGAGAGAGAGAGAGAGAGAGAGAGAGAGAGAGAGAGAGAAAAAAAAAAAAACCATTAAAAGTGGTAACTCAGCTGTGATGTGAAGGGATCATATCAAGGGATCACGTCCAACTCAACAGGAACTAAGTGATTCACGGAGAGATGCCACCGAGCGCCTAACTTCTGATCTTTCTATAATTTCTGATTGGGGCAAAGCAAACTTTGTTTTGTTCAATGCCTCAAAAACCCAATTTCTTCACCTATCTACTCGACAAAACCTACCAGATAACTATCCCCTCTTCTTCAATGACACTCAACTGTCTCCTTCTTCTACAATGAACACTCTAGGACTATCCTTTATTAAAAATCTGAACTGGAAACCTCACATCTCATCTCTTGCCAAAACAGCTTCTAAGAAGTTAGGTGTGCTGTGGCGTCTGCGTCCTTTTTTATCTCCCTCCCAATTGCTTGCTCTCTACAGGGGCCTTATCCGCCCATGTATGGAGTATGTCTCACATGTTTGGGGAGGATCCACTCATACAGCTCTCCTAAACAGAGTTGAGTCAAAAGCTTTTCGTCTTATCAACTCCTCTCCTCTGACTGACTGTCTTCAATCTTTAAATCACCGCCGCAATGTTGCTTCTCTTGCTCTCTTCTACCGTTATTTTCATGCTCACTGCTCTTCTGAACTTGCTAACTGCATGCCTCCCCCACTCCCGCGGCCTCGCTGCACAAAACTTTCTACTCATTCTCATCCCTATTCTGTCCATCTTCCTAATGCAAGAGTTAATCAGTATCTTTACTCTTTCATCCCTTTCACTGGTAAACTCTGGAACTCTCTTCCTGTTTCTATTTTTCCACTTTCCTATGACTTAAATCTTTTCAAAAGAAGAGTAACAAGACACCTCCCGAACTAAATTGGCCTACCCCTCTGTTTTTATTTTATTCTCTTACTGTCTTCTTTATAGGGACTGGCAACTAAGCGGGCTTTGTGTTACCCATTTTTGTTGTGCCCTTGGCCAGTTCCTTGTGATGTAAAAAAAAAAAAAAAAAAAAAAAAAAAAAAAAATTAAGATCGCGGGAACGCATTCCTCCACCAGTGCCCCTTGTAGGCCTGTCTGACATCCTCTCCGACTCGTGCATGCGGAAAACCCTTCACGATAAGAGAAATAGGGCCCAAGGCGGCCATTGTTTGTTATGAATTGAAAACTCTACCCAGGCTACCGACGTCCCAATGTGGGTAGAGAAAGTTCAAGGGTTTTGCTGAGTCACTACACGCGTCGCATCGGACCCAGGTTTTCGTGCGCAAATGGAACGCCTGAATTCTTGGGTTCCGTGAACTGGTTCCTGAAATGTCGCAAATGGAAGAGGCCTTACTTATATCTTTTAGAATACACAAAAAGGTTTTCGTAGATTTGTTTTGCATAAGTCAGCTGATTACGAATATGTGATCAAAAATTAAATGGGAGAAATAGTTGAGAAATTGCAGCGAGTTGAAGACAAAAAAGTGAGAAAAATGTTTAGACACTATTTTCTTTTTGCTATATTTTTTAGAATACACAAAAAGGTTTTCGTATATTTTTCTTGCTTATGATATGCAGAAATGTGTCATGAAGATGATAGTTGGGTCAGTTTTTCTAAACCTCCTGTGGTTATTTCATAATCTCGGCTGAGAGTACACGATATGCAGAAAATATGACTCACTTTGAAATCAGGAAGCGCACTGACCGCCTGACTGACCGCTGACTGAACCGTTCGTGTGGACACAACACTGGAATCGGCGTTTGCCGTCGGCAAGCGCCGACGGCAAGCGCCGACGGTGGTGAATGTTAGTGTGGACGGGGGCAAAGAGTGTTTATTTATAGCGCGTTTTCGCGACCGTTCTAGCCCGGTCTGGACTGGACTAGTCCGGGGCGGACACTGTTTTCGCGAGGCGAGCTGGATCAGTCTAGATCAGTTCAGATCGGTGCAGCACAGAGAGCAGGACCAGGTTGGACCAGCGTGGGGAGAGCTGGCGCATGCGCACTAGTCAGCGAGGAAGACGACCAGGAGCTTCTCGTGCTGCTGATAAGACATGAAACACCATAATGGCCGACCATAAGACTAAAGTAATTTCACGAAAAATTTCAATATTCGCAATTTGCTGAAACAACATCTTGGGAAATTAATGTACCGTCAACAACACTATAGTCGCCACTGCACTAATATCACCAGGCGCCATATATTACGAATTTTAGCATCACTACAAACTTGTATATGTGTCACTGAAGACATGTACGATAGCTATAGCTAGTGTTATATAGATAATGTAGACTACGTACTGTGCACGTGATGTGGGGCTGGATGTTCGAACGTTCGTAGCTTTCCGCCTCTAAGATCATCTTAGTGTTCATAGCGGCCATCTTAGATCTTGGGCTACGAACACCACAAAAATGTATTATCAAAGGATCGTCCGAATGTTCTTAGCTCACGATGATGCGATCTTCAAGCTCGTTCCGTTTCGTTCCGACCACGAGGACTGTCGCTTGGCCAATCAGAGGAAAGATTTCATCAACCTTTGAGATTGTCAGCTAATCATAATGCAGTTAGAATGTAAACAAATATCATGCCTCCCCAAGGGAAATATCTGAAGACTGAAGACTTATGCTCACTATATAACCTCCTGGCGCGTCCCCACACAACAAATTACAAGCTTATAACCTCAATATAACCTGAACTGGTCAAATTCTATTTCTTTTCCTGCCCTTAGGTCTCGCTAGGAGGTTATTGGTAGGGTTAGATAAGGTTATAATGAGGTTAGGATAGTATTATTTTGGGGGGTCATTTAGGACTTTAGGTGGGGTGAGGGGAGGTCAAAGGGGGTAACTCCCCCATTTTATAATTACGTTTTAGAGGTATCTGAAGGGATTTATGTAGGTCTGGAGAAAAAACCCCACTAATAAGGGCGGGAAAGGATTATAATTTTACCGTTTTATCCAGCGCGAATAATTATATATGAATTGAATGATTAATAGCTGCCACTTACACCCAATTAGTAAAATTTCGGTAGTGGGCGGCTTTCAACGATTTCGAGGCCGAAACTTAGTTTTCCTAAATCGTTTTAATGTGTATTGAATGAATATGGCACTCGTTTTTGTCGGAAATATATTTTTATTTACAGGTATGGAGGGATGTATGCCCCGCAAACCTTGCACCGCTTCGCACTGCCATATTATTGATAATTTAATTTTTTTCTTGATATCATAGGTTACTAAACCAAACCCCACCTCTAACCTAACCTAACCTAGTCTGATTTAACCTAACTTAACCGAATATGGCTAAAATAACGGTAGATTTTCGGTAGTACGTACATGTAACGCCATTATTATTCAATTATACCATAGGAAATGGGGTTCAAAATACTCAGAATGAAGAAATCTACACGATGATGTAGGTAAGAATCCTAAGACTTTTGAAAGCCCACTACCAAACTAATACCCACCCATTTTAGGGTGGGTATTATTAATGGGATACATTATCCAAGTAACTAGACAATACCTGGAACTGTCCCCGATAGGAATTCTCACCGACGTTCCTATTTTTTTCGTCGGCGAGTGTTCCTATTTTAGCCGTGTTTCTGAATTCAGGGATTAAATGCCAGCAATAGCCTGAACAGTTAGGTTAGGTTAGGTTGGCCAGTTGACTATATGTCTAGGTTAGGTTAGTGATTGAGCGGGGGTGATTCCCCCCCAGCTCAGCACGGAAATAATACCGACTTGACATGTTACAGTAGATGGTTTAGGTTGAAATGAAAGCCTGCATTCTAGTGATTTTTATGTGCTTTAACCCCACAATTTCAGTGGTCGTCAACTTGCCTAGAATAACATCTCACTACCCCAGCTTCCATCATTGAACCATTCATTCAATACTTTCGCTTTTCTAACATACCATCTCTTAGAGTTGGAGTAGAGTGTACCTACTCTTCTCAGACATCCTTGCCCACCAATCACACATTCCTTTATCCT
This sequence comes from Chionoecetes opilio, assembly GCA_016584305.1. Lineage (NCBI taxonomy): Eukaryota > Metazoa > Arthropoda > Malacostraca > Decapoda > Majidae > Chionoecetes > Chionoecetes opilio. The sequence continues at coordinate 9,221 of JACEEZ010000782.1, read as the reverse complement.
CTACATACTCTTTCAGGTAAATATGCAGTTTCAACTAATACTCCCTATTGACCAATACTCTACCATTCAAGTGTAGGCCTACCTACTCTTCTCAGACATCCTTGCCCAGCAATCATACATTCCTTTATCCTCTACATACTCTTTTAGGTAAATATGCAGTTTCAACCAATACTCCCTATATTGACCAATACTCTACCATTAAAGTGTATACCTACGTACTCTTCTCAGACATTCTTGCCCACCAATCACACATTCCTTTATCCTCTACATACTCTTTTAGGTAAATATGCAGTTTCAACCAATACTCCCTTTTGACTAATACTCTTCTGACATAACTGGGGGGGGCTACGCCCCCCAAGACCCCCTGCTAGTTAACTAATCTAACCCGGGCATTGATTACGTAACCTAACCTCACTGGGGGGGAGGGGTTTCGCCCCCCAGATCCCCATGTGTTATTTTTCATTTCCGACAGCTTTTGTGTGGATTAGAAATACTCCTTATAATTAGAACAAAACGTTCAGGATACTTAAAACCACCGATTGGTTGTGTTGTATTGTATTGATCTAAACTGCACTTATACCTTTATGTATTTCACTTTTCCACCTACAGTTCATGCATTCCACGCACTAGTACTACACCGGTGCTCGAATGTCTCTTATCTTTGCCTCTCCGTAGCATTGATGAGAGGAGGATGCAGTCATATGCAGTTCGTAGCCTACACAAGTTGTTTAGTACACCAGTAGATGCGTACACGTAAAAGTTGTTTCGTAGTCTATATGAAACTATAGTCGTTTCGTACACTCAGCTCAGAGTTTAACTTGATGACTAGAGTTACGAAACGACACACCAGGTACGTACGAAAAAACTCAAAATCAGTGTACGAAACAGCTAACAAAATATGGGTACGAAACAACTTGTGTACGAAACTCCCTGTATTGCTAGTCCTTTCCTCCCCTAAACACACACAATCATCAAGGTTACCTAGTTTATCTGCCGTTCCAGCACTCATTTTACATAATCTGCTTCTCTATCCATTCCATTCATACACCTTGCGTGCCCACCCTTCGTTCGTTCCAATCTCACTTTATGCCACCGCCATCCGTATCCTTCACTTGACTCATTCTCTCCATCTCATCCTTGTCTCCTATTCTCTCCCTCCACTTCCTGCATTTTCCTCTCCCACATCATCTTCTCTATACACTTCTACCACAAGACACATTTCTTTTTTATTTGCACTTCACTCATTCCAGTCACCTATAGGCATTCGGCAGCATACCATTAATTGCACCCTTCACATTCCCCCTACAGCGTCCTGACCAACCATAAACAACTCAACATGAAATAAACAACCAATAACATAACTTTATATGGCTTGTATATTAGAAAAACCTTCATCATGCGACCCTACGAACAGTGAGCGAGTGCTCTTCAGCAAACTTAGCACTATGAACAAATATGGTGGAAAAACGAACAAATATGGTGGAAAAACGAACAAATATGGCGAATGGATGTTCGCAAAGATCGTTTGAAAATATCTCTAAACGCGTTACGAACGTTCCAAGATCAATCTAAGTGCAAAGATTATCTTAGAGACGCGTTACGAACGTTCGAACATCCGGCCCCTGGAACGGTATAGACTGGACTGGACCAGGGTGGTGAACGTCGCGAAAACGCGCTTTACTGAGTGTCCTCCCATCATCGTCGTCGCCCGAAGAAAAAAAAACCAGTAGCGAAACTTGAAACCGTATATACTTGCAGATACAAAGCACAAAACAACGCTGAAACAGGGTAGATTATCACTGATCTATAACACATGGATCGCGGAAGCCTGGCTCAGCACTGGTTCCAACTATCCGCCATCTTGCCAATACCAAAACAAAGCCTTGTTTCTGCGGCTCGCGTTGCTGGAGTGTACCCACTGTCTGGTTGTGCTTATCGCCTCGTCATGCCAAGCTGTGCTGCTATTAACTGTAAAAACAGACCAGGACCTGGAAGTGGCAAATCTTTCCACCTGTGAGTAAAGCCGGTATTACACGGGCACTTTTCTGCTCAGTGAGCAGCTGCTCACTGAGCAGATTTCACTGAGCTGCTCAACGAAACTATTACACGGTGATCTGTGTTTTGATGAGCAAAATGCATACAGACCTGAGTGCGGTTATGATACAAATGATCATAGCGCTTCCTAATAAGCGGTGCTTGTTCTAATGGAGATAGCTTTATTTTGCGAGAAAAAGAAAAGAAAAAAAAAAGTATACCTTGTGGTTAAAGCTAGGTTAGGTTTCATTACAACCTATAAGGTTAGGTTAGGTTTCATTAAAACCTATAAGGTTAGGTTAGGTTTCATTAAAACCTTTAAGGTTAGCTAGGTTAGGTTTCATTAAAACCTATAAGGTTAGGTTAGGTTTCATTAAAACCTATAAGGTTAGGTTAGGTTTCATTATTATTATTATTTTTTTTTGGGGGGGGGGGTTGCGCAAAATAAAACTATCTCCATTACAACAAGCACCTATTTATTGTAGGCCAAGAAAAAATAGTTGGTGTCTCTGAAAACGACCGCGAAACTTTCGTCCATTATTACCAAAAGTTGTTTCGTAGTCTATATGAAACCATAGTCGTTTCGTACACTCAGCTCAGAGTTGAACTTGACTACTAGAGTTACGAAACGACACCAGGTATGTACGAAAATACTCAAAATCAGTGTACGAAACTAACTACTTTCAATTCAATATACCTAATTAAGAAAGGTTTTTTGATTAGGCCAAAGGTTTTTAATTCATTTAAACTTCCTGTAATCCCCGAGAGTAGCTTCTATGGACCACTGTGGCCCGCGCCATACCCGTGGCCGCGGCGGTACGGGGCTGACACCATTATAGTGGACGAGAACTGCGCGTTCGCTCTTTAGGTCAGACACACACACTCGGGGGCTAACACCGCACTCTTAGCCTCTCTCGCTTTACCACATACACCACACCTGTCACTACACACCTGTACGGCCTCGCAACACACCTGTACGGCCTCGCAAGACACCTGTCACTACACACCTGTACGGCCTCGCAACACACCTGTCACTACACATCTGTACGGCCTCGCAAGACACCTGTCACTACACACCTGTACGGCCTCGCAACACACCTGTTGTCTGTGTATCACCGTAAATAAATGACTTGGAAGGTTCGACGATGCACTAGGTTGGAAGTTTAGTAGTAGTAGTAGGTGTTAATAGTAGTTGTAGGTGGTAATAGTAGTAGTAGGTGGTAATAGTAGTAGTAGTAGTAGGTGTTAAAAGTAGTAGTAGGTGGTAATATAGGCTATCACATGCCAGCAGCCAGCACCCAGCCACGGCCTGGGCCGGCCCATGTATTTGTTTTGGTATTGGCAAGATGGCGGCTGGTGGCTGGTGGCTGACTTCAGTATCTCGGCCACAGCTAGCCCAGATCCGCGATCCATGTTATATAGATCAGTGTAGATTATACGTACAGTCATGATATAACCCTCTAGAACCCAGAGTCCTTTTCTGGCTGGATAAAAATTCAAGAACCACATTATTTGACTACTTTGGACTCTGATAGAATGAATATGACGTTACTTTCACCTCATCATAGTATTTGTGGAAAATATGGAATGTACATATATGTAACATTGGGGCATTAGGTAGAAAAAAGGTCAGTATCAAATGTAACACATATGTATCACTGGGTTTTGTTAAACTTTCATTCTCTTCTTAATCGGTAAATGAAAATATGATAATGTTTCGACTATTATTTAATTTGTTTTGATTATGTAAACATAATGGACATGTTGAATTGCAATTTTTAGGTTTAGTGGAACCCTTACTGATTATTACCCTTTAGAATAGAAAATATGTTAAAGTATGAGATTTCCCAAAAAAACAAACACAAAATAATAGTTACATCTTCACGTCCAATGGATGTCGATCCTCCTATTGACGTAACCGCACCCTCTCTTGAAGTCAGAGAGGCTGTCGGGAAAGTTGAGGGGTGGAAAGGCAGCTGGTGTCGTAATATCAGTGCGGAGCTCCACAAAGCTGGGGGTGAGGCCATGATCCGGGGGTTGCATGCTGGTCCTTTACTGCCGTGTGACAATCATATTTCATTCCTCCTACTGATAAAAAGTGCGGACGTCCCTATCTGGAAAGGGAAAAGGGTACCGTCAGGACTGCAAAAATAACCGCGGTATGCACTGCTCCGCGGGGCCAGGCAAGGTGCTTGCCCATCTATTGCTGACACGGATCCGCTGTCATCTACTGAGGCATCAGAGACCTCAGCAGTCTGAGTTCACGCCTGGTAAGTCAACAACGGACCGTATCCTAGTACTTTGTGTCCTGGTGGAACGCCAAACGTGAGTTTCGACAAAAGGGGTGCTTGCACCCTATGTTGATCTCAAGAAGGCGTTTGATTCAGTGCATCGTGACCCACTTTGGAATCTTCTGTGACTTCGGGGGATTCCTGCAAGGACTATTGGTTTGATGACTGGTCTGTACTCTGGGACTGAGGGGTGCTGTGAAGTGTGGGGGAGGTGTATCCAGTTTTCTTTCCTGTGAATACAGGAGTGAGGCAAGGGTGCGTCCTTTCAACACTTGTATGGACTGGGTATTGGGCAAAGTTGTAGATCAAAGTGATTGTGGAGCATCCCTCGGCAATATCAAGATCACTGATCTTGTTTATGCCGATGAGCAGTAATCTTTGCTGAGTCGCTGAATCTGGTAATGGCTCCGAGGCGCTGCACGAGGAGCAAAGCCTTTGGGACTTGCGGTCTCAGCTGGCTTAAAGGGACCAAGGTCCAGGTGTTTGGAGGCTTATTAGATGAAAGCAGTACAGTCTGTTCGTGCGTGCGGCGGGGACATTGAGATCTTGGAAAGTTTACATACCTTGGTAGCGCGTTCCATAATGACGGCGGGTCACGTCAAGAATTTCTTATTTTACGACGGATTGGCATAGACCGCGGTGTTATGGACCTGTTCAGCAGGAGTATTTGGCGTTGTCCGTACCTGTGCAGGAGGACAAAGATCCGGATCTTCAGGGCGCTTGTGATCCCTGTCTTACTCTATGGGTTTTGAGACATGGACACTAAATAGCGACTTGAAGAGGCGAATCGATGCCTTTGGTAATAAGTGTCCTTCGAAGAATCATGCGGATCGCTGGGATGATTACGGGCTTAAACCAGCGATTACACCGTGAGATGAATCGAGGCCTATTACCTGAATAGTCCGTCAGTGCCAATTTCGGCTATATGGCATGTGACGCGCTACCCTGAAACCGATCCTTCCCATCGGGTTGTATCTGTAAGAGACAATCCGGCGTGGAGGAGGCCAAGGAGGCGCCCCCAAAGGCTCGTGGCTGGAGCAAGTTGAACTTCCTGTCTGGAATTTCTGGTATGGGAAGGGAACCTGCATGGGAACTCGCGCAAGGTGACCCGGGAGTGGCGTCGTAGGGTGGGGTGTGGGCGACGCGCCCCCCGGCGTATGCCCCACTGATTGATTGATTCATAGTCTTATATAATTTGCATTATATATGGAACTCCTTGAAACAGTTACGCCTCTCAATGACGCAAAAGCCTCACATCACATTTGCCATTTTCTGTAAAAAAAAAAAAAAATAATAGATAAGAAATAAAAAAGAAATAATATAATATAGATGTATAAATAGAATATAAAAAAACATAAGTAAATTTCGGTTTTTTTTTTTTTTTTTTTTTTTATGGAATAGGATTATGGTTTTTTTGGATGGATTAGGGGACACGTTAGGCAGTAATACACAATACACTTGAGTCCTCATTATATATCATATATATTATCATTTTTTTCCGTTTAAATTTCAACAAACATGCTAACAAAACGTTGGAATGTATGCCCTACGAAAAAATATTATATAGCATTTACAGTGATATATACTGCAAAAACCCAATGTTACATATATGTAACGCATTATATATTCATATATAACAAAAAAAGTATACCATGTTTGCTTTTTATCATCTTCTGGATATCTTCAGTAACATCTAATCAATCAATGGGGAGTTTTCGAAGCTAAACCGCCAGATGTCTCTCGCGCATCTCACATCCTCTGCTCTGTGAGGCTGAATGATCTATCATTTACCGTAAATTCCTCTGTACTTCTTTGGGACAATAAAATTTAAACCCTTCAATACAACAACTGAAACAGTTCTTAATAAAAAATGTAGTTTATCATTTTATTTGTCTGCACTTGGTGAAAATATCGGGAAAACAATTGAAAATTTGAAAACTCAATCTTTAAAAATCGTTTTTTTCATAAAAAAAACACAAGTTCAAGCAGAATGAGGCTTCAGGAAATATCTACTTGTATGTAGGCATTCACTGCGTACCTATTTTGGGTGTATATGTCTCTCTTACAACGAACATTTAACCAAAACAGAGTGTGGCGTTCAGCATCTCCACAGAAACCATCCCGCCGGCAGGATCTGCTATCACCCACTTTCCTGTTGACACGACACGGGGATGGACAGCTCAGCGCCTTATCGCCACAGCGCCTCTCCTTACCTCACAGCTCATATCCTGATACTTCTAACTTCTCAAAACCACAGGCTAAAATGTCATCCTAACTATCATCACCCGCTATTCATCACACTCTCTATCCTCTACTGGAATATTCGTGGCATCCGCTCCCACATTTCCGTTTCCCACATAAAGAAGACTTCGTCTCCTTATTTCGTGCTTTGACTGTGATTTGTGTTGTGTTGGGCGGAGCGGAGTGGCACGTGTAGTTACGTGACAGACGTGCAGGTCCCATATATGTTACTGTGGGTAGTAGTAGTTGGGGTAATAAGGCCGTGCAAAAGCAGTAAAAGTCTCCTTGCAGTCCTTTCCGTCTCCTCCCATAGCCCCGAGCCGTTAGTGTTTACGAAGTTTGAGAGGGGTGGGTTGCCCCCCCCTCCTTTGTTACAATAGGATAAAACCAGAGGACATAGGGTATTCAGAGGGAAAAGGGTTGATTGATTGATTCAGAGGGAAAGATTGAGTGTGAGGGGCTTTGAGTTCGCGGCGGGGGGAAAAAGTAAACAAGACCATGTATTGTCTTCGATAGAGGACTGTTCGTTGAGGTGCCAAGCATTTAAAATTTACTTTTTGGGTTAAATGTTGTCGAAGAGAACATATACCCCCAAAAATAGGTACTCAAAATCTTACATACAAGTAGATTTTTCCTGAAGCCTCATTCTGCTTGAACTTTGTTTTTTTTTATGAAAAAGACGATTTTTTTAAAATTGAGTTTTTTAAGTATTCAATTGTTTTGCCAAAATTTCCCCAAGTGCAAAAAATAAAATATAAACCATTTTTTATTAAAAACTGTTTCGTTGTTGTATTGAAAGGGGAATTTGGGTATGCCCCCAAAAAAGTACAAGAATTTAGGTAAAAGATAGATCATTTAGCCCCACAGAGCAAAGATGTGACAGCCTGAGAGACAGGCTTGACTGAGCTTTTAAAAAACTCCCCATTTCATATCTACATTAATACATTATTACCCGTAAATAGTTGGTGAGGGGACACGAAGCAGTCAAATATATTCACAGATTTTACCTGTGCCATCACCAAGTTGACTGGACCTCCTCATACTTGAAAAAAACGGGAGGATCACCAGCCTGTCGTATGTTTTCATCGGGGTTTAAAACTGGGTTATTAGGGTAGAAAATTAATTTTTTTTTTTAAAAAAAAAAGTTTTTAATGATTTTATGAAAATTTATGTTTCATATACGTAAAAAGTGGCGCTAGAGGGTAAACTACTGTGATTATCTTCATGGGACAAAAAATCAGTAGTGATGCTATAATTTGTAATATATGGCGCCCTGGCGACATTATTGCAGCTGGGGGACTATAGCTTTATGTGCGGGAGGGTAAAACTTTTTTTCTAAAACGCTTACCTATAAAAAAAATTGGTTTAAAAATTGTGAATAAAATTATCTTCGTCTTTAGTACATTTTTTTAGTTTTATACTGGAAATATATTTAAACAATAGAAAATCAGGAATGCAAAATATCTGTAGACTTAAAGGCGTTTTCTGCGGGGATTTCACTTGCAAGCGAAAAAAAATCGATTGCAAGCGGTCACTTTTATAGTGCCCATATATATTTTATAGTGCCCAAACAAACATTTCGGTTGCTGCCTCAACAACAACAACAACAACAACAAATTCTTGCGGGTCGGGCAATCATCTTCCCTGGATGATTGAACAGCAAGCGAAATTTGAGCAATCAAAATTTTTTCGCTTGCAAGCGAAATCCCCCGCAGAAAACGCCTTAAGGCAGGTTCACACTGAGCTTTTTTCGGCATTTTTGTATTGCGGGGAAGTCGGAGAAGAGGTCTGGGACTGGGGCTTGTGTCATGATCGCCCTAGGTTTAAAAAAAATCACATACCTCTCGATCGGTCTAAAGGCTGATTCACACTGGCGTTTTTTCAGCATTTTTATCTGACGAGAAGGGGTCTGGGTCTGGGGCTGGTGTCATGATCGCAATAGGTTTTCAACAAAAATCACACACCGATCGCTCGGTCTTTCAAGAGACCGACTTCTCGTCAGATAAAAATGCCGAAAAAACGCCAGTGTGAATCAGCCTTTATATCGACCGAGCGACCGAGAATTTCGGGCGCTAAATTCAAATAAACGCAGAAGCCAGCACCACCCTCTTCCCAATCACCCCAATTATTGGTATAATTTCGGTATAGGGCACTAAAAACTAACAAATTTAACTTACATCATCGTGCAGATCTTTTCGTCCTTAATTTGAATCCCAATTTCCCCAATTTCCCATGCCAATGGCGATACATATACCTGATACCGAAAATTTTCCGTTCTAGCGTTTACAGCCAGAAACGGTTGTTAGTTTAAATCAGATTATGTTAGGTTTGGGGAGGCGGTAGCGGAGGGTTACGTCTCCGACTGGCGTTCTCGGTGACCCGAATTCGATCCCCGAAGAAACTCAAAACCTTTCTGCACCGTCGAGTGGCCTGAGAACACCCACATGCCCTGCCCATCAACTCTACCTTCGATTGCGAGTGCATCGGAGGACACAGGGGGGTGGCATGAGCCTCTAATCACAGCCCAGCAAACACAAAGACGGAGGGCCTCCGGAGGCCCTCCGTATGTCTTACCGGCGGCCCCGACGGAAGTGGGGACCCGGGGGTAGGGCCGCCTGGGGCATTTGGGCTTTCAGAAAGGCCCCCAACCGGGGG
>JACEEZ010000781.1:99936-102416 GCA_016584305.1 Chionoecetes opilio | reverse complement strand
CTCTTGGCATAGCACGCTCTTCTTTGTCCCACTTCTCCTATTCTGTCTCCTCTTCCTTCTTCTCATCCATTCTTTCTTTTCTTTCCTCTCTTTCCTTTCTGTTCCTTTTTATCATATCCTCCTCCTTATCCTTCTCTGCCCTTCTCTGCCTTCCAACTTTTCCCACCTACAAGCATCCTCTCCATCTCCTCTTCTACTTTTATTCTTTCAAAAAATGGTAAATTAGGAAAAAATATATACTTAGGGTGAATAGCGAACATTCACTCCTATCATTACTGTTCTATAGCGTTCATGAATATTGTAATGTGTTTTCTACCTATTCTTCTATTTTTCCTCCTTCTTTCATTCTCATCCTTACATTTTTATCTTTTTTTCTTCCTTCCTTCATTCTCATCCTTATATCTAACATTTTCTTCCTTCTTCCTTCATTCTCATCCTTATATCTTTAGTTTTATTTCCTTCTTCCTTCATTCTCATCCTTATCTCTTTATCTTTTTTAACTTTTCCTATTCGCCACTTCTTCCTTTCAGTCTTATTGGGTCACCTTATCTCCTTCCTTTCACTTCTCATCCTTACATATCTCTTTCTATTTTACTCTTCAGATTAACCTTCTTCCTTTCATCTTCCCTTACACTCTTCCTATCAGCCTCATCCTTATACGTTGATCTTCTATACTACTCTTCACATTCTCTAGTTATTCCTTTCAGTCTGGCTCGCTCGTCTTATCTTTGGGTCCTATCAGTGCAAAGCCAGAAACTCAATGACCACAAACTTTTCCTTTCCCTTCAAACCTTCACAAACCTTCAATTCTTTTCTGTATCTCTAACACGTGTCACTTCAAGCTACCTCTACCCTTTGTTTACATGACGTGCCAACACAGGTAACACTACAACAGGATAATGTGTGCGTATCTTAAAGTTTCCCGCGCATAATGATGATAATTTGTCACAGTTAGGCTCCCGGTCGCGCTCTTCACGCCATCTGTTGATAGCGAGGTGAAGGTATTTGATCGCTCCGTCTCGACAAGGTTCAGGGCAAGAAAAATTTAATATCATGTGGCTATTCGAGGGACGTGACTTCTTGGTCCTGAGTGGGAGGGAGGGGTTAAAGAGAGAGAGAGAGAGAGAGAGAGAGAGAGAGAGAGAGAGAGAGAGAGAGAGAGAGAGAGAGAGAGAGAGAGAGAGAGAGAGAGAGAGAGAGAGAGACCTATTTGGACACTACAATCACTTGACCTCTTGTGTAAAACTGTTCAAACAAACATTGAATCCCTAAATATCTCTCTCTCTCTATCTCTCTCTCTCTCTCTCTCTCTCTCTCTCTCTCTCTCCTCTCTCTCTTCTCACACACATACCCACACATACACACACACACACAAACTACAAATAACCAGTTCCGTAAATAAACACATTTCCCTAATATCCAAACCACACAAACATACAGAACACTCGATCAACAAACACACAAACACACAAACGAGACCAAACATCAATGACATCAATGAAAGTGGCGGAAATAGTGATGAGGTGATAGATGATGCCCGGATGTCCCCCCCCCCTCTCTGTGTGACATCACCATCAGGAGGTCAGCGGACACCCCACAGGACTTCCCAGTGACGTCACCCCTCAATAAAGAAAGGTAAGGTTGGTAAGGGTAATAAAGGTTGTACCTGACTATCCTGTGGACTTCTTCTCCTCCTCCTAAACCTCCTTCCTGTCCTAATCCTCCTTCAATCCTCAATTCATCCTTCATTCCTTCCTCAATTCCCTTCCTTCAATTTCCTCGTTTCCTCATTCGTCCTCCCTTCATCCCTTTTTTCCTTCCTTCCTTCAATTTTCTTCCTTTCCTTCCTTCCTTCCTTCCTTCAATTCCTCCTTTCCTTCCTTCCTTCAATTCTTCCTTCCTTCAATTCCTCCTTTCCTTCCTTCCTTCAATTCCTCCTTTCCTTCCTTCAATTCTTCTTTCCTTCCTTCCTTCAATTCCTCCTTTGCTTCCTTCCTTCAATTCTTCCTTCCTTCAATTCCTCCTTTCCTTCCTTCCTTCAATTCCTCCTTTCCTTCCTTCAATTCTTCCTTTCCTTCCTTCCTCCAATTCCTCCTTTCCTTCCTTCCTTCAATTCTTCCTTTCCTTCAATTCTTCCTTTACATTTACATCTTACATCACAAAGGACTGGCCAAGAGCAAAAAAGAAGTAACACAAAGACCGCTTGATTGCCATATTTATTGCAATTATTTGACCTCATATTTGCCATAATTTGCATAATGCCAGGTGCTTTTGCCTCTGAGTGATTGGAATTATAGTCTATTTTCTTAATGAGGCGATAATTCCATTGTATCTTAAGGTCTCATGCTTAAAATGATGCCCATGTTTACCTGATAATATGGTTAACTGTGTAAAAATATAACTGATATTTAGAAGGAGCGTAGTATTCCCTTCTCCTGGCATCAAATATCAGTCAGTAAGCAGCAAGGGGTCAGGATTTT
>JACEEZ010000781.1:89936-92436 GCA_016584305.1 Chionoecetes opilio | reverse complement strand
TTGGGTTATATTAAGAGGGACAGACTATAATACTTTCATAATATAACATAATTTCATAATATCTAACACAAAAAAGGGTCTGGAAGCAATCTCAAAGTCTTCTCGTTAATTAACTGCGCAGGTTTTTTTTTTTTTTTGCACAAGATTCATGCAGATTTGGATGGAGAAATAAATAGCCGCTGATTTAATATACCTTGATCGACAAATATATCTAGTAATGATTAAGTCACTGTATAGTAATGGCGGGCTCCGTGGTGGCTAGCGGTCATTAGCGGCAGACACAACAGTTCATTAAGCCGCTGTCTTGAGTTCTTGATATTATTTTTTTCGATTCTTTTAGATGTTTTTTTTCTTCATATTATTATTTTCTCGCGCTATAATACTTGGAGCATTTTCTCGCGCTATAATACGTCCCTTGGAGCAGCTTGTAAATGTCCTCAAATCATGATAGTAACGAGACGGGTCCGAGGCAACCTATTTTATTTTCTCCTTTCTTTCTTTCTTTCTTTCTTTCTTCTTCCTTTCTTTCTTTCTTTCTTTCTTTCTTTCTTCCTTCCTTCTCTTTCTTCTCCGTCATCCATTCCTTCATCCCCTTCTTTGCATCCAACCTATTTTATTTTCTCCTTTCTTTCTTTCTTTCTTTCTTTCTTTCTTTCTTATTTCCTTTCTTTCTTTCTTTCTTTCTTTCTTTCTTTCCTTCTTTCTTCTCTTTCTTCTCTTCTTCTCCGTCATCCATTCCTTCATCCCCTTCTTTGCATCCAACCTATTTTATTTTCTCCTTTCTTTCTTTCTTCCTTCATTCCTTTTCTTCTTCTCTTCTCCATCCTCCATTCCTTCAGCGCTCACAGTCGCACGCAAGTCTTCTTTACCTTCATTCACATTGTCTTCAGCCACAGTGCTAGGTTATAAGTCTCGTCAATAGCGTGTGTAGTGTACGTGAACACTTTATTTCCTTCTGTCCATGAACAATACGTCTTCTTTCAGCAATTTATGATGTTACTTTCAATTATTTACTGTCTTACTTTAATTATTTACGATGTTACCCTTCTATTATTGATGGTTACCTTTGAGCACTGTATGATGTTACCCTCTGTTCTCTCGTATGTTAGTGCGTCAAGTGGGGTGATGGGAGGCCTTCTCGCTCCTCTATCCGTCCTCACACACGGCAGTAATAAGTGGAACACCAGAGGCAGGACTCAAGTAGGAAAATTTGGTAAAATCTAATATGCCTTTTTAGTAACTGTTCCTCCCTCTTTTAGTTCTTTCTCTCCTTATGCATATTCTCCATTACCGCCACCTTTTCTCTCTCCTATTCTGTCCCTCTTAACTATCTCCTGCCTCTGCTCCTCCTCCTCCTCCTCCTCCTCCTCCTCCTCTCCTCCTCCTCCTCCTCCTCCTCCTCCTCCTCCTCTTCCTCCTCGCTGGTCAGAAAAACACTTGTTATCCTATTAGGGTCATACTTATAAGCGGTCATACATATAATTCTGTTTTTAAATCCTCATTACTATTCATCATATATTCCTGATAAGTCATGTTCATATTTTTTCCTCTCTCTCTCTCTCTCTCTCTCTCTCTCTCTCTCTCTCTCTCTCTCTCTCTCTCTCTCTCTCTCTCTCTCTCTCTCTCTCTCTCTCTCTCTCTCTCTCTCTCTCTCTCTCTCTCTCTCTCTCTCTGTTTCTCTGTCTCTCTCTCTCTCTGTCCTCTGTCTCTCTCTCTCTGTCTCTCTGTTTTTTTTCTCTCTCTCTCTCTCTCTCTCTCTCTCTCTCTCTCTCTCTCTCTCTCTCTCTCTCTCTCTCTCTCTCTCTCTCTCTCTCTTCTATTACTAAAGCCCTTGTATATGTGTCACCCAGGTTGGTTGGCAGCTCGTGTAGTCGTGTTTGCGAGGGTGTGCCTGGCCCCTTCGAGTCCTACTTAGGTGTTGAGTAACTAACTAGTCCTTATGGTTACACAGACACAGGAATGTATTAGACCACGCAACGCCTGTGTCATCCACCCTTATTAGCTATACACCCTCGTTCTGCTACTGACATTATCTTAGTTATTACTTTTACTTATATATGTGTGTGATGTGTATGTGATTTTTTTTTTTTTTCCCTTGCATCATTCCTTTCCTTTTTCCTTCCTTCCTTTTCCTTTTTCCTGCCATGCTTCCTTCTATCTTTTTTTCTTCTTGCTTCCTATTTTCTTCCATCATCCATCATTACTTTGACTTCTATGTGTATATGTATGGGGTATGTCTATGCTTTTTTCCTTTTTCCTTCCATCATTGTCCTTATATCTTATAGTAAAGGACGATTAGGACAAGTACAGGACCTTATTAGCCTCCTTGCCTCCCCTTGCCTACTCTCTTATTATCACTTCTTCCCTTCCCTTCCCTACTCTCTTATCATCACTTCTTCCCTTCCCTTGCCTACTCTCTTATTATCACTTCTTCCCTTCCCTTCCCTACTCTCTTATTATCACTTCTTCCCTTCCCTTGCCTACTCTCTTATCATCACTT
>JACEEZ010000781.1:79936-84936 GCA_016584305.1 Chionoecetes opilio | reverse complement strand
ACTTGACGACCCTATTATAAATCATGGTTGTGACTGTTATTATTATTACTATTATTTTGTTTGTTTGTTATCGTTGTTGACACATTTAATATAATAGTAATAATAATAATAATAATAATAATAATAATAATAATAATAATAATAATAATAATAGTAATAATAATAATTTTAATATCACCCGGAGGCATACAAGCAACAAGAAAAAAAGCAACAACAACATGACATAGAGTTAACTTAAGTAATATATGAGTGTGTGTATGAGTGTATGTGTGTGTGTGTGTGAGGGGGGGGGGCTCTTACACACACACACACACACACACCCACACACACACACACACACACACCACACACACACACACAAAACACACACACACCCCCAACACACACACACACAACACAACACACACACAACACACACACAAAACCCCACTCACTCACTCACTCACTCACCACTCACTCACTCACTCACTCCATTTCATTTCCACTCCCCCCCCCCTTTCACCCCACTATCACCATCACTCACTCACTCAACACCCCCACCAACCCCCAAACACACACAAACCACACACACACACCCCACACCCCACACACACACCCACACACACACAAAACGCACACACACACACACACCCACACACAAAACATGCACACAACACCTATAAAAAGCCCAACCCCACGTGGGCGAGGCAGACGGGAGGGTTTTCCCAACATGTTTATGAGATTGCCCTCAGATGACCAGCCCGCCTGCAGCCATAAACACACAAACTTATCACCCTGCCAGGCAAAAACAATAGAGGCCAAGAAATTGAGGGTAAGACAACAGAAAAAGAAAAGAAAATAGAGGAGAATTAGGAGTTAGAGGAAAGACAAAAAAATAAAGTAGAGAAAAATTAGGAATAAGAGAAAAGAAGAAAAAATAAGATAGGAGAATAATTAGGAGTTAGGAAGGAAAATTAGGAGGAAAGAAGAAAAAGAAAAAGAAAATAGGGGAGAAAAATGAAGGGAGAGTGAAAAGAAGAAAAAGAAAACGAAAATAGGGGAAAATTAGGAAAAAGAGAAAAGAAGCAAATGAAAATAAGACAAGAATTAAGGCTAAGAAAATAAAAAGAAAAAATATTCAGGTCATTTTGCCCCAATGGTTTTGGGTTTTGGGCGTCAGGGGTTTGTCGGGGCCAAATTATTTTTTTCGTTTGTTTCGGGGAAGTTTTTACTTTTTTTGGAAAAAACGGCCCAAAGCAAGATTATGCATGAAAAGTATGTCTGAGAAGATGGGTGATGAAGAATGGGAAGGAAAAAGGAGGAGGAGGAAAAGGGGGGAGGAGGAGGAGGAGGAGAGGGGAGGGGGAGGAGGGGGAGGAAAAAAGGAAAGGAAATAGAATGGAAAAAAGGGGAAAACGAGGGGGAGGAGAAGAAAAAGGGAAGAAAAAGGGAAGGAGGAGGAGGAGGAGGAGGGGGAAAGGGGGGGAGGAGGAGGGGGGAGGAGGGGGGTTTACAAGGTTTCATGGGAGAAACCCGCCCCCAGGAGACCTTTTGGGTTTCCATAGCGAGGGTATCTGCTAAAACTACATACTAAAAAAC
This sequence comes from Chionoecetes opilio, assembly GCA_016584305.1. Lineage (NCBI taxonomy): Eukaryota > Metazoa > Arthropoda > Malacostraca > Decapoda > Majidae > Chionoecetes > Chionoecetes opilio. The sequence goes on along the minus strand of JACEEZ010000781.1, from coordinate 83,358 downwards.
TACAACTATTTGTAAAAAAAACATTTGGGAAAAAATACCAGCCCCTTAAAAGAGGGGGGAAACCAGGGAAACATTTCCATAGTGCAGAAGAAGGAAAATGAAAAATACTAACTAAAACAAACCCACTACCACTCAACAATCGATAAGGGGGAAAGATACGAATTCCCCACAAATCAATACCCTTTTAAATTTACAGTGTGCGCAAGTCTTTTTTTGAATGTATTTATGTGGGGGGCTCGACAAATTTCCCTGGAAAAACTTGTTCCAGATCAAGGGACCAAACTTTAAAAAATTTTTTTTACGGAGATGGGGATGCAACTTGACCTTTTATTTTTAAACCCCATTATTTTTTGTTGTCACTTTAGTTGAAAGCTCGAATAGGTTCTTTTTGATTTAAGCCCTCAAAAAACCTTTTTGGATCTTAAAGGTTTCTACAAGTCCCCACGGATTCACGATCCCTTTTAAGGGAAAAAAATATTTAAATTTTTCCCCCAAATCTCTCTTTTATAAGATGAATTTTGCAGAGGGTGGGAATTTTTTGGGGTTTCTCTTTTTGCACTGATTCCAAAATTTTGGGTTTATCTTTACGAAAACCGGGCGACCAGAAAATTTAAACGGAAATTTCCCAAGGGGCGGCCCTAAAAAAAGGACGTGAAATTTTGTTTATTACTTTTGGCGTTTTTTTGTTCAAAGTACGTTTAAAAAAGCCCCAAAACAATTGCCCTTTTTTCTGGCGCTAGGGGAATGCGAACTGGTTTTTTAAAATCATTTCTGATGAGGGCACCTAAAAACCTTTTCCGTTTTATTTAGTTAACGATTTTTTTTGCATTTTTAGTTAAAATTTGAGGTTATCATTGCCTTTTTATGCATTTTTTACATTATCCGGGAATTTAATTTTTAAAAGCCCTTTTTCCCCAATCTGATAGTTTGTCGAAAATTTACTTTGGATGAAATTTGCAGGGTTTTTTCCTAGTATATCTTTACCGCCTAATTGGTGTCATCCCGCAAATTTTTATATTTTAGAAAAATTCCCCAGTCCAGATCTTGATAATATCAGAAAAAAGGGAGGACCCCCGACCCAGGGGCCCCCAGGCACCCCCCCTAGGACATTAACCCAAACAGATTTTCCCCACCCTTTATTACTAACCGTTGTTTTCGGGTTTTAAAACCAAAAAGGGGCCCAAAAAATGAACATTAAATTTTTTCCTAGCCATGTGCCCCCTTTCTTTGGGCAACAGTGTTTTGTGGAACTGTATCGAAGGCCTTTTTGAAAATCAAGGGATTAATCCCAGGGAATTTTTGCGTCCCAAATTTTAATAAATGACATTTAAAAAAACCAGTAGGTTGTAAGAGGATCCTTATTTTTTGAAATTTCCCTGCTGGGGGTTTAGTATAGGAAATTATTTCAAACGAGGAAAGACCCTATTTTATCCGCATTATTTTTTAAAAAAGTTTAAAAAATCACGGACGTTAAACTAATTTTGGGCCCATAATTTCTTGCGAGGATCTTACTCCCTTTTTTTAAAAATCGGGTTTTTAAAAATTAGTAATTTTTCCCCATTTCTGGAAAAATTTTTTTCACTTAGGATTTATTTAAAATAATCTTTAATGGGAGCGAAAGTTTACTATGACATTGCGAAGTAGTCGTGGCGGAGATTTCGTTCCCCCCCCCGGATTTGCGGGTCAAGTTTTAGCAAATACTTTTAATTTCGTTTTACGTTAAACTCTCCTATTACCAGTTATCCCTTTCGAGTCCTTTCATTTAAAAGTTTTCTGGGTTTTGAATGGAGTTTCGTCTTCCCTTTAAAAATACCGCGGTTTTAAATATTCATTGAGTACGGGAAAGCCATAACTTATTTCATTTTCCAAGATATTTTTATTTTCTTTTAGTGGCTCCAAAACTTGGTTTTACGTTTTTTTACTTCGAAAGTTTTTGAAAAAAACCTTTTTGGGGTTTTATTTTGGGTTCCTTTTTAAAATTTTTTTCATACTCGCCCCTTTTTTTGACTTAAAATTTGTCCTTTGCAGCCCAGTTTGACGTAAATTTTATTCTTAGAATCGCAGTCTGCATTTGACGTTTTTTAAACTTTTACGCTCGGGGCCCTTTTCCAAGATTGGTTTGGATTTTATTTTTCATCCAATGGGTTGTTTTTGTTTTTCAAAGTTTTCTTACCAAAGGGAAAATTTTATCCACCCCCGATCCCGGGGTTTTTTAATGAATACCCTTTCACATTTTTTTCGGCGTTTTTACCATTAGTAGGCCCAAACCCTTTAACTTCGCTTAGTACCCGGTGATCTTCGTTTAAATTGCCCTTTTTATAATTTGGGGCAATAACCCATTTTCTGGATGTTACATTGCAATTTTTGCCGACTGATTTGCCTGTATCACGTTTGCCAAAAAAGTTCCCCCTATATGCAGGGAATCCAAAACGATCAATGGCGGTAGTGAAAAAAATAAATCTAGGATACATTATCCCCGTAGGCTCAAGGGCCCCCTGATTTTTAAAAATACCCTTTGTTCACCCTATCAAGCAAAACGCATTTCCCTTTTCCCACAGCAGAATTTTTATTTTCCGTTTAAAATGAGGTAGGTTTAAAAACCCAAAAAATAATTGTATCGTTTTTTTTGTTCACAAAAGACTTTTTTCTCGTCATAAAAGGAGGGGAATCTACTTTCCCCATTTGATTTTTGGGGGGGGACGATTATTGGCCCAATAGTTAGCAATTTTCCCTTTAGCTTAAACTTTTCGTTTTGGGCTGATCATAATTTATCTTTTTTACTTTACGATTTCGATGACTTTCAAATTTCTTTTAAAGTAAAAAAAAAGGGGCACCTCCACCTGTTTATGCCCTGCGACAATTTTGGACTGTCCTTTTTTGCCGGGAATTTGGGGATTTCAGCTAAAAAAATGTTTTTTTTTTGTTGACCCAACTTCAGTGATAATGGGCGATATCTTTGGCCCTTTCGGCAACAAACCCTATGCTAAAATTCGTTACGCTTTAAAATAATGCTGCTGGGAGTGGAGAGTAATTTTAAATTCCTTGGGTAGTTTTGGTTACCCTTTCGGAGGGTTTACCGGCAGGGCGTTTTCGGGCCACTGTTTCAGGGCGCTTGATTAAATTACTTTGATTTTGTTTGCGGGGAAAAGGGGGCGTGGGCCCAGCGTTGAGGAGGAGGAGGAGGAGGAGGAGGAGGAGGGGAGGAGGGGGGGAGGAGGAGGAGGGGTAGGAGGGGAGGAGGAGGAGGGGGAGGAGAGGGGGGGGAGGAGGAGGAGGAGGAGGATTTTCATAGGGTTACCTAGGGGAAAAAAGACACCCCGGAGACCATTGGCCATGACGAGGGTATCGGTGAACTACATACTACAACTAAAAAACTAATTGTTTAAAAAAACCCAAAGGGAAAAAATACCATGTCCCTAAAG
>JACEEZ010000781.1:72436-74936 GCA_016584305.1 Chionoecetes opilio | reverse complement strand
ATACCAAATTAACTAGTGGACAAGGATACTAAACAGGTCATAGCTATAAAATATTGCTTATATTCACTAAAAATCGTCTAATGGCACCCAAATTACAATGGAAATTACGTTCTGGGTCTCAAGGGGTTAATATCATAAAATCTATCAGCGTCTCACAAATTGGTTGGATGGAAGCCAGATACAAGTCGCTGATATAATCTTAAGTCATTCAAATAAACTCTTACGCATCGATATTTCACAAGACGGGCGGGGTAATAATTAAGACAGTTTATGGCGACACAGGTCATAGTTTAGACAAAGGAACCATTAAATACCCTTGATTCATTGAGGCCTTAATGATATAACTGGAAAACAATACATGAATATAGAAAGGAACACATAGGAGTAAGATACGAAGCTATTAGGAAAGGAAAGAGGAACCATTAAATACCCTTAATTCATTGGAGGCTTTAATACTATAACTGGAAAATACTATAATATAGAATGAAAAACACGGGAGAAAAACAAGAAACTATTAGAGAAGGAAAAAAATTATAATATATTTGCTGACAACCGACCGTGAAAAACTATTTTTTTAAAGCTTCCTTCGCTTTGTATACAATCCTTCAGAGTCCTTCATGAGCCTCTTCGCTCCTTCACGCATCCTACAGGAGTTATAGGGGGGCATTAAAAGTCCCACAGGATTGCTATAGTATTCCTAAGTTTTTTATAAGTACTTTGACAATCGCAAGGGTGGCTCAAATAGGGATTAATAATAATAATACTTATACTGAAAATACTAATACTGATCGTTGTATTGAAGTAATGATTAATCTAGTAATGCCTATCATATTTTTATGTCTTGTAGTAAGTTTTGTCTAATTTGTGATTTATAAGGAATATCTGGAAGTATCATGTCATTATGAATTGGCTGAAATAGAAACTTATAATCATTGTAACTAAAAACTGACTCCATATTCGTGTTCAGCATGCCCGACAACTGCTAGGAATGAATTTTCGAACAAATCTATTTTTCAAAAAATATTGCAAATTTTGCAAAGGATACGCCTTGATTTTTTTAAATCACGTTTTTTTCAATAACTAAAAAACTATGGGAGATCCATGCAACATGTATAGATAAGTAAATATGAAGAAGAGCAGGGGCTATCATTTGGCGTAAAGCACAAAAATATTGATTGGTAAATAATTGAGAAAATAGCATATTCGTACATTTAAACGAAATATCAATTTTCTCAACAACCATGAGGTTTTTTGACAAACCGATTTCTGCATCATGTAGAAAACCTCAAGATGAACCTTTGTTACTTCGATAAGTTTTCTTTTACGACTCATAGTTTTGCGGCAAAATAAAAAAACCAGATTTTCGTCAATTTTGGAATATTTTTGAGCAGCCAGAAATCCGAAAGTTTTTTTTTCGCTAGATAAGTGGAAATGCCGGAGATACAATTGTAGATCCATCCATTTACAATAACTTTTGATGGGTAAGTGTGGCTGTGTGAGAAACAAGTTGTGAGCTGAACGCGTTATAGTAAATATATAAGTTTATAATTCAGAAACCGTTCATGATAGGTCAGTGCAGACGCGAGACCAGTGTTGCCACCTCGGTGTAGGAGGAGGGACTAATTGTATATGATTTTCACGCATAGAAATATATCATACTTCTAGTTTAAAGCCGTTTTACTTTGAAAACCCTAAGCTTAACCGCGTCAAAAAAATGTTCACGCCTAAATGAAGAAACGTAAAGACATTCAGATATGTTAGTCAGAAAACATAAATAATAACAAAATTGAATTGCTAAGAGACGGGCTGTGCAAAACAGGTCAAAACACGTAAATTTTTCCATTGCTTCGCCTAGATTAAGATACGTATACTTGGATATTTTAGTCAGTAAAAAATAATAATGCCATAAAATCATTCCATTTCTAAGAGTATCTATGTAAGCATGCTATAAGTATCTATGCAAAACAGGTCAAAACATCTTAAATTTTTGCATTGCCTGGCCTAAACTCAGATACATATAAGCATTTGGATATATTGTTCAGTAAAATTAAATGACGACATAAAATTGAATTACTAAGAAACGAGCTATGCAAAACAGGTCAAAACATCTTAATTTTTGCCTTGCCTCGGCGCACAAAGGTCACAGCGCCGCCTGACCGAGGCTTACAGGAGGAGTGAAAGGGATAGAGGAGAAAAAAATCAAAGGTGATGTAGGCAAAATTCTGGCCAGTCATGACGCGCGGTACTAGAATCCAATGAAACCCTTGCTAACACCTATACTTAAATAAGACAGGAAAAATCTACTTGGAACAGGTTAGTGTATGATTAGAAAGGCTAACTAGGAATAGTCAACAGGTATGCGACAAGTATTTCTTATTCTTCCCAACCACCACCATTCTCCTATAGTCAATTTTTTTAACGAGGCGAAAAATCCATTCTTTCTTAACCCCTTGAGGCCCAGAACGTAATTTCCATTGTAATTTGGGAACCATTAGACGAT
>JACEEZ010000781.1:62436-67436 GCA_016584305.1 Chionoecetes opilio | reverse complement strand
AGTCTTAATTAAAGGCGTAAAAGTATACATGATGACTTACCTTACGTCGTCACCTTCTATGTTGCCCAGTTTGTGTTTCTAGATACGTTAATTTGTTTTGTGTGAAGTTTGCATAAAAAAAGACGGTATTGACACTACAATGAGTATTAATTATACACACTAAGAAAAAAGGTGCAACTTTGCACCTTTAAAGGTGCAAAATGTGTCACCGGTTTTGCACCTTTAAGGTGCAAAGTTGCACTCATAAGGTTGCATAGTTGCACCTCTTAAGGTGCAACCCCCCTTAGGGGTGCAACTGTGCATCCTTATTGAAGGTGCAAAATCTGTAAAACATTTTGCACCTTTTTTTCTTAGTGTGTAGGCGTGACAGGGTATACATGATGACTTACCTTACGTCGTCATCTTCTCTGTTGCCCAGGTTATGTTTCTTTCTCTTCTTCTCTAAGCTGGTTTCTTCTTCTTTTCTTCATGTAAGCTGGCGGGGCGAGACGCGTGACCTGTCGGGGAGAAACAGGGAGAAGGGGGAGTGCCGGGCTACATCATCTCCAATCCTGCTTTTCATTTGCATTTATATTATCTTTCTTCATTCCCTTTCGTACAATAGAATTATAATTTGCATAATATAGTATGCAAAAGTATGCTTCTATATTCGTTTCATCTTTCATCACAAGTAACAGTGTTAATACCAGGTAAGGAAAGGATCCAGGAAAAATAGTGACGACAGGAATGTAGTTATGTGTAAATGTGATGAAACCTGATATCTACTTGTGTCTTGATGTGTGTGTGTGTGTGTGTGTGTGTGTGTGTGCGTGTGTGTGTGTGTGTGTGTGTGTGTTGTGTGGTGTGTGTGTGTGTGTGTGTGTGTGTGTGTGTGTTGTTGTGTGTGTGTGTGTGTGTCGTGTGTGTGTCTTGATGTGTGTGTGTGTGTGTGTGTGTGTGTGTGTGTGTGTGTGTGTGTGTGTGTGTGTGTGTGTGTGTGTTGTGTGTGTGTGTGTTGTGTGTGTGTGTGTGTGTGTGTGTGTGTGTGTGTGTGTGTGTGTGTGTGTGTGTCGGTGATTTCACAAGATCTTTTCCTTTGATTGATAGTTTTCCATTGCTCGGTCTGTAACTTTTCCTATAGTCAGTGGATGGTGATGGCAGCCTATGATGGTGTCTCTGAGGCTTAAAATACTGCGTGAGTGCCCACAGTGTGTAAAGGAGAAGAGGGACATCAAAGTTTCATCTTAACTGTGTATGATAAAAATAAAGTTGTGCTCATATTAACACGTAGGTCAATATAATAGTTTCTTCATTGCCTTCTATAGTTTTGAGGAGCCTCATGTGCCGTTTCTTGGCGTGGCATCTACGATAACCTAACACATTTCTTGTAGCTTCCTTATTTCCTTATTTGCTTATGTTTCTTATGTTCTTATTTCATGGCTGACAACATACTATTTCATGAAGAATAAGGACACGTCGCTGCTTAGTATTTCAAGATACTCTGACTGACTCGGGTTCACAGAAGTTTCACGCGGGAGAGTTTTGGAGAAACGCGGCAAGCGGGCCAAGGCTTCGAACCCACGTGAGAAGACGCCTCGGGAGACTCCTGTGCCAAGGTGCGCCGGTCCTGAACAACGGGCTGAGTGCTCATGGTGGCGGCTGTGCTGAACATCGTGGTTAGTTTATAGCAGCACGACCCCCTGCAGGTGTTGCGGCGCGGCCAAGGACCCTCGTGCTGCCGGGTCCTCAAGGCTGCGAGGCTGCGAGGCGCTGCGAGGCTGAGTGGTTCCTCAAGGCCACAGAGGCACACCTTGGCAGGGAGGCAGGGGTGACGTGCCTTTGTGCCAGGGTGTCTCACAAGCACCACCACATTGATGGCTTCTAATTTAAGGCCTCGGGGTGCTAAAGCAGCATCAGACCATCACTATCATATCTACCTTCCTATCTAGGCTTCCTATCTATGACTTCCTATCAGCACCGAGGCACCTCCGCCCACCAGCACCAAGATAGCATCCCGGGTACTGGCGTCCGTCCACCCAAGTGACAGCCACATGCAGAGGCGTACATCAGAACCTGAGGGCACCACCACCGCTCATAGGTAAGTGGTCAGGGAAAGCAGTGCCCCGCCGTGCCATCCCCTCCTGCAGATACCGCGCCGCCCTATAAGACCCTTGGGAGGAGACGCCTATAATCCCATCAGTGAATATTGCACTTTTTATATTGGTCTTTTTTTTCCTTCCCGTTACATGGGACCTGATTCAACCTTACCTCTATAATGGTGTATAATGGTGCCACTGTGACGCCCTGTCCTCCCCGCCTCACAAACCCTCGCCACGCCTTAACGCAAACCTTTACATAAGTCACTCAGGATCAATTTTAGCACACGGATTAACGAAGAAAAAACATCTTAACTTAAACCCATCGGAGACGCCATATCGCCCCCCCCTCCCCCCCCGCCCCCGCAGTGCCACGCCAACACCACACTTAGAGGTAAAAAATAAAATCTCCATGGCATGATTGTTACGTAGTCACAGAAAATAAATATGGAATACATTTATTAATTGATATAATCTTCCGTTTGTCTCCCCAACGGTTCGTCCGACAGGACGTTTTCAGTAACTCTTATGTGCATCTATCAAGATCTAAAACTTTCATTCCCAAAATCTTTTTTAGATCTGTGACGGAAATGGGTTTTCCAAATTTCTGGCCCTCAAAATTTGACCAGGATGGTCGGAAAAACACTTTTTTGCCATTTAACTGCAACTAGTTGTCCTAGAGGGAACAAGCATGGAAACAAAGTTGTTAAGCTTGATGATTTCCTTCCAATGCTTCTGTCAGAATTCCTATAACTCTGATATAATTGTTGAGAAAATAAATGCTTTGTTAAAAAACAAAAAAAAGACTTTTTCTCGATTACTAAAAATCCAAATTTATTTACTACAACTCCCTAGAAAGGTGTTTCCTGCTCCATCTTTAATGTTCTATACATTTGTCACGTGCGCCTCATAGTATTTTAGCAAATTGAGTTAGATTTGAAAACATGATTTTCTGCCAAAATTCCAAGGAGTTACCCTTCAAATTATGGTGTAAATGTTCAAATTTCAGATTCTCATAAAAATCTGGTTTACAGCTGTGTTGAGTCATGGTGAACACGAATATGGGAACAGTTTTGTGATTACCACTCTGTAGGCCTCTTGTAGCTTCTTTATGTCCTTAAGTTCTTATGGCGTGAGTCAAAGCATCCTATTCAAACCCGTGACTCACTCCCCACAATGGACTCAACCTCCACCCAGCCTCACTCTCACACCGGCCTACCCGAACACAGCATTTTTTTCGCCACCCACAAGTCCACTTTTTCTTTTGTCCCTGTACAGTACATGATCGATACGCGGAAGCTTCGTGAGGGTAATAAAAAACTGTAGAGGTGTGTGTGTGTGTGTGTGTGTGTTGTGTGTGTGTGTGTGTGTGTGTGTGTGTGTGTGTGTGTGTACATTCCAGCAGTAGCCACTCCTTATTTTTCTAAGGGTAAAGTTTTAATTATACTCTCTCTCTCTCTCTCATCTTACTCATACTTATGACTCATTCTCCTTATTACTCACTGTCATCCCACTCCTCTCACTCTTCCTCCTCCTCATCCTCCCCTCACCCTTCTTCCTCCTCCTCCTCTCCTCCTCCTCCTCCTTTGCTTTCGTCACCGTACCCATTTTCTTCTCGCAGTTATTATTTTTTGACCTCCTCCTCCTCCTCCTCCTCCTCCTCCTCCTCCTCAATGTTGAAAATCCTTGTTTCCCACGATATTGTCAGTGAGAGAGGAAGAAGAGGGAGGAGGAGGAGGAGGAGATGGAGGAGGAGGAGGAGGAAGGGAGAGTAACTGTCGGGACCACCAGTACTGTCCAGACACTTGACCTGACCGTGACCCCCAAGGATCCTCCTCCCCTCCTCCTCCTCCTCTCCTCCTCCTCCTCCTCCTCCTACTCCTCTTACTCCTCTCATTCCACTCTCACTGACAAAATCGTAAGAAAGATAAGATTTTCGTCATTGAAGAGGAGGAGGAAGAGGAGGAAGAGGAGGAGGTAAAAAGGAATATCATAGGAAAGGAAGACGGTAGGATGACGAAAGCAAATGAAGAGGAGGAGGAAGAAGAGTGGGGGGAGGTGGATGATGACAGTGGGTTCCTCCTCCTCCTCCTCCTCCTCCTACTCCTCCTCCTCTTCCTCCTTCCTTCTCTTCTTTCATTTTATTCCTGATTCCAATCTTCGTAATGGACACAAGATGAAGTGTTTTCGTGTTGTTGTTTATTGTGATTTTTCCTTCTTTCTTCCTTCCTTCTTCCTTCTTTCCTTTCTTTCTTCTTTCATTCTTCTTCCTTCCTTCTTCTTTCATTCTTTCTTCCTTCTTTATTTCCTTCCTTCTTCTTTCATTCTTTCTTCCTTCTTTATTTCCTTCCTTCTTCCTTCTTCCTTCCTTCTTTCTTCCTTCCTTCTTCCTTCCTTCCTTCCTTCTTCTTCCTTCCTTCTTCCTTCCTTCCTTCTTCTTTTCCTTCCTTCTTCCTTCCTTCCTTCTCTTTTCCTTCCTTCTTCCTTCCTTCTTCTTTCTTTCTTCCTTCTTTCTTTCTTCCTTCCTTCTTCTTTCATTCCTCTTTTTCTTCCTTTTTCTTCCTTCTTCCTTCCTTCCTTCTTTCTTCCTTCTTTCCTTCCTTCTTTCTTCCTTCCTTCTTCCTTCCTTCTTCTTCTTTTCCTTCCTTTCCTTCTTTTCTTTCGTATTTTTGTTAAATACTTTCTTGTTGTTCACTGATTTTTGTTTTGTTTTCCTTGCATTGGTTGAGGACTTGCCTTCTTTCTTACAGTGTACGTACCCAGTCTTCGTTTTCTTTCAATTCGCTTTCACTATCTGTTTATTATTCTCCTCTCTCTCTCTCTTCTCTCTCTCTCTCTCTCTCTCTCTCTCTCTCTCTCTCTCCTTCTCTCTCTCTCTCTCTCTTCTCTCTCTCTCTCTCTCTCTCTCTCTCTCTCTCTTCTCTC
>JACEEZ010000781.1:57436-59936 GCA_016584305.1 Chionoecetes opilio | reverse complement strand
CTTGGGATTTCCTTGGGATTTCCCGCGTCTGGCCTAAACACATTTTTTTATCCTTTGCAAATATACTGTTAACCCCTTGAGGCCCAGAACGTAATTTCCTTTGTAATTTGGCTACCATTAGACGATTTTTAGTAAATATAAGCAATATTTTATAGATATATGACCTGTATTGTATCCTTGTCGACTAACTTAATTTGGTATATTCAGTTACTTTTCGTAATTATATGGCTCGAAAACACACACTTTTTATAGCAAAGGAAAGATCTGGGTGTGAAGGGGTTAAATGCATTGACTGTTTGATCAGTATGTTGGATATTTCAATAAGGTTTTATGAGTTCTGGAGAATATTTCAGGTAAGCTCAAGAAGATTGCTTGTTTTCTAAGGTACAATGTTTGCTCCTGTGATTATCGTGAGCCCATGTGAGGAGGGGGGAAGGGTGGGGGACTGGGGGGCTATTGCTTACTGGTGTTTTTAGGGTCTGGAGGGTAGGGTCTGGAGGGTAGGGTCTGGAGGGTAGGGTCTGGAGGGAGGGTAGGGTCTGGAGGAGGGTAGGGTCTGGAGGGTAGGGTCTGGAGGGAGGGTAGGGTCTGGAGGTTAGGGTCTGGAGGGTAGGGTCTGGAGGGAGGGTAGGGTCTGGAGGGTAGGGTCTAGAGGGTAGGGTCTGGAGGGAGGGTAGGGTCTGGAGGGTAGGGTCTGAAGGGAGGGTAGGGTCTGGAGGGAGGGTAGGGTCTGGAGGGAGGGTAGGGTCTGGAGGGAGGGTAGGGTCTGGAGGGAGGGTAGGGTCTGGAGGGTAGGGTCTGGGGAGGGAGGGGGGTAGGGTCTGGAGGGTAGGGTCTGGAGGGAGGGTAGGGTCTGAGGGTAGGGTCTGGAGGGTAGGGTCTGGAGGGAGGGTAGGGTCTGGAGGGTAGGGTCTGGGGGTAGGGTCTGGAGGGAGGGTAGGGTCTGGAGGGTAGGGTCTGGAGGGAGGGTAGGGTCTGGAGGGTAGGTCTGGAGGGTAGGGTCTGGAGGGTAGGGTCTGGAGGGTAGGGTCTGAAGGGTAGGGTCTAGGAGGGTAGGGTCTGGAGGGTAGGTGGTCTGGAGGGTAGGTCTGGAGGGTAGGGTCTGGAGGTAGGGTCTGGGAAAGGGGAGGGCCTGGAGGGTAGGGTCTGTGAGGGGTAGGGTCTGAGGGTAGGGTCTGGAGGGATAGGGTCTGAAGGGTAGGTCTGGAGGGTAGGGTCTGGAGGGAGGGTCTGAGAGGTCTGGAGGGAGGGTAGGGTCTGGAGGGTAGGGTCTGGAGGGTAGGGTCTGGATGGAGGGTAGGGTCTGGAGGATAGGGTCTGAAGGGTAGGTCCTGGAGGGTAGGGTCTGGAGGGAGGGTAGGGTCTGGAGGGTAGGGTCTGGAGGATAGGGTCTGAAGGGTAGGACCTGGAGGGTAGGGTCGGAGGGAGGGTAGGGTCTAGGAGGTGAGGGTAGGGTCTGGAGGGTAGGGTCTGGAGGGTAGGGTCTGGAGGGTAGGGTCTGGAAGGGTAGGGTGTGAAGGGTAGGGTTGGAAGGGTAGGGTCTGGGGAGGGTAGGGTCTGAGGGTAGGGTCTGGAGGGAGGGTAGGGTCTGGAGGGTAGGGTCTGAGGGTAGGGTCTGGAGGGAGGGTAGGGTCTGGAGGGTAGGGTCTGGAGGGTAGGGTCTGGAGGGAGGGTAGGGTCTAGAGGTAGGTCTGGAGGGAGGTAGGGTCTGGAGGGTAGGGTCTGAAGGTAGGTCTGGAGGAGGGTAGGGTCGGGGGAGGGTAGGGTCTGGAGGGAGGGTAGGGTCTAGAGGGTAGGGTCGAGAGGGTAGGGTCTGGAGGGTAGGGTCTGAGGTAGGGTCTGGAGGGGGTAGGGTCTGGAGGGTAGGGTCTGGAGGGTAGGGTCTGAAGGGTAGGGTCTGGAGGGAGGGTAGGGTCTAGAGGGTAGGGTCTGGAGGGAGGGTAGGGTCTGGAGGGTAGGGTCTGAAGGGTAGGGTCTGGAGGGAGGGTAGGGTCTGGAGGGTAGGGTCTGGAGGGTTGGATCTGGAGGGAGGGTAGGATCTGGAGGGGGGATTGGGGGTGGACACAACAGATAGAAGGGTGACTATATCTAAAAATAATAAAATATAAAATTCAGGGGCGCAGTTAGGTAATGATGTAAGCCTAAAGGAATAGGCTTTTGATATTTACTTTAAAGGAACAGATGAAGGAATGAGAGGAAGAGAAGATGGAAGAAGAGGAAATGGAGGAAGAGTTGAAGAATCCATACACACACACACACACACACACACACACACACACACCACACACAGACACACATGCCCGAAGATTATAATTATTGGTGATTATGTATTCAAGAATCGTAAACTTTTAATTCTGTCTTGTAGGAGAGATAATTATGTAAACAGACAGAACAAATGCCTATTATTGTACGTGTGCTTCTATCTTTCACACTCTCTCTCTCTCTCTCTCTCCTCTCTCTCTCTCTCTCTCCTCTCTCTCTCTCTCTCTCTCGTCTCTCT
>JACEEZ010000781.1:39936-52436 GCA_016584305.1 Chionoecetes opilio | reverse complement strand
GGGAAAAAGGGGGAAAAAAAATTTAAATTTTCCCGAACCTTTCCCCCTTTTTTGGTTTTTTTTTTTTTAAAAAAAAAATTAAAATTTCCCAAAAAGAAATTTTTTTTAAAAAATTAAATTTTTTTTCCCCCCCCAAAATTTTTTTTTTCCCTTTTAAATTAAAAAATTTTTTTTTTTTTTAAAATTTTAAAAAATTTTTTTTTTTTGGGGGTTTTTTTTTCCTTTGTTTTTAAAAAAAAAAAAAAAAATTTTTTTAAAACCCCCCCCCCCCCTTTTTCCCCCTTTTTCCCCCTCCATTTTTCCCCCCTTTTTCCCTTTTCCCCCCCCCTCCCCCTTTTTTTTTTTTTTTTTTTTCCCCCCTTTTTTTTTTTTTTGGGGGGGGGTTTTTTTTTTTTTTTGGGGGTTTTTTTTGGGGGGGGGTTTTTTTTTTTTAAAAATTTTTTTGGGGGGGGGTTTTTTTTTTTTTTTTGGTTTTGGGGGGTTTTTTTTTTTTTGGGGGGGGGTTTTTTTGGGGGGTTTTTTTTGGGGGGTTTTTTGGGGGTTTTTTTGGGGGTTTTTTTGGGGGGGGGGGGGTTTTTTTTTTTTTTTTGGGGGGTTTTTCCCCCCCCTTTTTTTTTAAAAAAAAAAAGGGGGGGGGTTTTAAAAAAAAAAAGGGGGGGGAAATTTTCCAAAAAAAGGGGGGGGGGGGGGGGGAAGGGGGGGAAAAAAAAAAATTTTTTTTGGGGGGGGGGGGAAAAAAAAAAGGGGGGGGGGGGAAAAAAGGGGGGGGGGGGGGGGGTTTTTTTAAAAAAAAAAAGGGGGGAAACCCCAAAAACCCCCCCCAAAGGGGTTTTTAATTTCCTTTGGGGGGGGTTTTTAAAAACCCCAAAAAGAAGGGTTTTTGGGGGTTTTTTTTTTGGGGGTTTTTTTTAAAAGGGTTTTAAAAATTTTTTTTTTTTCCCCCTTTTTTTTTTTTAAAAAAGGTTTTCCCTTTTTTTTCAAAAAAAAACCCCCGGGGGTTTTTTCCCCCTTTTCCCCCCCCCTTTTTTCCCCCTTTTTTTTAAAGGGGGCCCCCCCCCCCAAAAAAGGTTAAACCCCTTTTTTTTTTTTTAAAAAATTTTTTTTCGGGAAAAAGCCCCCTTTTTTTTTCAAAAGGGTAAAAAATTTTTTTTTAAATTTTTTAATTTTCCCCTTTTTTCCCGTTTTTTTCCCCCCCCCCAAATTCCGGGAAAAAAGGGGTTTCCCCTTTTCCCCCCCCCCTTTTTGGGGGCCCCCCCCAAAAAAAAAACCCCCCCCCGGGGGGCCCCTTTTTTTCCCTTAATTTTTTTTGGGGGGTTTTTCCCCCCGGGGGGGAAAAAACCCCCCGGGGGAAAGTGTTTTTTTTTGTGTGTGTGTTGTGGGGTGTGTGTGTGTTGTGTGTGTTGTGTGTGTGTGGGGGTGTGTGTGGGTGTGTGTTGGGGTGGGGCCCCAAGCATGATAGGGGGAAGGGGGGAAAAAGGGGGCAACGAGAGAGAAGGAGGAAGAAGAAGAGAAAAAAAGATGTTTTGAAAGGGAAAAACTGTGTGTGAACAAAGGGAAGAGCGGGGGCGGGGAGGGGGAGGAGGAGGAGGGGAGGAGAGAAGGAAGATACGAGAGAGGGGAAATGGGAAGGGAAGAGGGGAAAGGGGGGAAGGGGGAGGGAAGGAGGAAGGGGGGAAGGGAGAGGGAAGGAGAGGGGAGGAAGGGGGGAAGGGGAGGGAGATAAAAGTTTGGAGTAGCAGAGAAGGGCAAGGGCTTTTGATTAACAAAACCCCTGCCTGCTCCGTGTGTGGGGGTGTGTTGGGGTGTGTAACACCCCACACACACCCCACCAAGAGGGATCGGCGTTTTCCAAGCTCAGTTTTCATCTCGGAAATTTTAGGAGAGTACGGGCATGGGAAAGGGCTGTTTTCAGGGGGTTCCTCATTTTGGAACCCTCCTCGAATAAAAGTGTTTCCCAAGGAGTTCCCTTTGCAAAAGAGACTAAACAGCAGGGCGCGCTACCCCAAGCCGGGCGCGCTAACCCCCAACTGCTGGGCCCCCTAACCCCAAACCCTCGGGGCCGCGCAAAATCCCCCCTGCCGGGGAGCGTAACTCCAACCTGCCTGGGGGACTTTGGAGTTAGTGCTGTCGGGGGTTATTCAGTGCCGCAAACCTGTTTTTGAGTGTACGTTGACAAAGAACGTAAAAAAGGATGTTTACATTCCTAATTCCGAGTGTGTCCGGGTTATTGGGGTACTGCTGCGGGCCTGCTTTGGTGGTAAAAAACATTATGATGGACTGTGACGTCCCACTGTGGCCCCAGAGGGTTGCACCCCTGGGATGGGGCCATCACTCCCAGGACAGGGCGGCACCCATGGTGGTGTGGGCTGGGTGGTTTCCTTGGCTACCTTGATTTTTACCCCTGGACGACGGAGCCTTTGGAACCTCCGCAGGGGTGAAGGGGCAACATTTCTGGTGGCTGGGCGCATTCAAGCCACCCAGGTGAAACCCACACGGCTGCGCACCACCAGTGGCGGCATGTGGGCCCGGTCCCCCGGGTGGGCGTTGCATAGCCCACCCCAAAAAGGGAGGCAGCAACAGTGCCACCTCAGCACACCAGGAGCTGAAGGAATACGAGAGTTCTCCGACCAGTGTCTTCTGTGGGGGGGCATTGGAGCCTTTCCTGACCAGGGTGTGGGCTGAACCTTTCATGCCCTTTACGGGAAACCAAACGCCCCCCAACACCTAAGCCCTCCCCCCCCCCCACCACCCCCCTTACGGAAGACCCAACTTCCCCCCCCCCTTCCAAAAGCCCTGGCCACCATAGCACCCGATATGGTCAAGGGGGGCCAAACTCCCTGCCAGGACAAAAGAAAGAAATTTTTTGAATAAACGTTTCAAGCTTTTTTCAAAAAAATACGTTGACGATTTTCGGGATGGGATGAAGGATTTCAAAAATTTGTTTCTTAAACAAGAAGAAATCTTTAGAATCAAGAGAAACCCGCAAATTGAAAAGGAAAAATATGAAATTAGTGAATTTTAAGTCCCCCTCTCAAGGGAACCCCCGGCTAAAAACTGCACATCCCTAACCCCCCCCGGGCCCCATCCGCCCAACCCCAAAGAACCGCAATCACCCCCCATCCTCACAAAAAAGGGAGCCCCCCCCACTCCTTTAAAAAGCAATCCCCACCCACCCCCAAAATACAGCCCCCCCCCCCCTCCCAAAACAAAAATCCCCCTTTACCCCAAAATGCAGTCCCCCCCCCCTTAAACAGCAACCCCATTACCCCCAAAGCAGCCCCCCCTTAAACAGCAACCCATTACCCCAAAAAGCAGCCCCCCCCCCTTAAACAGCAACCCCCCTTTCCCCAAAATGCAGCCCCCCCCCACCCCTTAAAAAAGCAATCCCCCTCTACCCCCCAAAATGCAGCCCCCCCCCCCCCCCTTTAAAAAGCAATCCCCATTACCCCCCAAAAAGCAGCCCCCCCCCCCCCTTAAACAGCAATCCCATCTACCCCCAAAATGCAGCCCCCCCCACCCCCTTAAAAAAGCAATCTCCATCACCCCAAAAAGCAGCCCCCCCCCCCCCTTAAAAAGCAATCCCATCTACCCCCAAAATGCACCCCCCCCCCCCCCTTAAACAGCAATCCCCATCCACCCCCCAAAAGCAGCCCCCCCACCCCCTTAAAACAGCAATCCCCATCCCCCAAAAAGCAGCCCCCCCCCCTTAAAAAAGAATCCCCACCACCCCCAAAAAGCCCCCCCCCCCCCTTAAAACAGCAATCCCATCACCCCCCAAAAGCGCCCCCCCCCCCCCTTAAACAGCAAACCCCATCTACCCCCAAAATGCAGCCCCCCCAAAACCCCTTTAAAAAAACAATCCCATTAAACCCCCAAAATGCAGCCCCCCCCCCCCCCCTTAAAAGAATCCCCCTCACCCCAAATGCACCCCCCCACCCCTTTTAAAAAACAAATTCCCCAACACCCAAATTTCAGCCCCCCCACCCCCCCTAAACAGCAATTTCCCCTCCCCCCCCCCAAAATGAGCCCCCCCCCTTAAACAGCAATTCCCCCTCCCCCCCCAAAATGCCCCCCCCACCCCCCCTTAAGCGCAATTCCCATCACCCCCAAAAAGCAGTCCCCCCCCCCTTAAAAAAGCAATTCCCCATCCCCCAAAAAGCAGCCCCCCCCCCCCCCCTTTAAACAGCAAATTTTCCCCCCACCCCAAAATGCAGCCCCCCCCCCCCCCCTTTAAACAGCAATCCCCCTCCACCCCCAAAAAGCAGCCCCCCCCACCCCTTAACACAATTCCCCATCACCCCAAAAAGCAGCCCCCCCCCCCCCCCTTAAAAAAGCAATTCCCATCCACCCCCAAAATGAAAACCCCCCAAAACCCCCCCAACAGCAATTCCCACCACCCCCCAAAATGCAGCCCCCCCACCCCCCTTTAACAGCAATCCCCATACCCCCAAAAGCAGCCCCCCACCCCCTAAACAGCAATTCCCACCACCCCCCAAAATCAGCCCCACCCCCCCCAAGCAGCAATTCCCCATCACCCCCAAAATGCAGCCCCCCCACCCCCCCTTAAGAGCAATTCCCCATCCACCCAAAAAGCAGCCCCCCCACCCCCCCTTAAACAGCAATCCCCATCCACCCCAAAATGCAGCCCCCCCCCCCCCCCTTAAACAGAATTCCCATCCACCCCCCAAAAAGCAGCCCCCCCCCCCCCTTAAACAGCAAATTCCCCCTCCACCCCCCAAAGCAGCCCCACCCCCCCTTTAAACGCAATTCCCCCTCCCCCCCCAAAATGCAGCCCCCCCCCCCAGCGCAATTCCCATCACCCCCCAAAATGCAGCCCCCAACCCCCTTAACAGAATTCCCATCCCCCCCAAAATGCAGCCCCCCCCCCCCTTAAGCAAAATTCCCCCCTCCACCCAAAAGCAGCCCCCCCCCCCCTTAAACAGCCCAATTCCCATCCCCCCCAAAATGCGCCCCCCACCCCCCCTTAAAAGCAATTCCCCCCACCCCCAAAATGCAGCCCCCCCCCCCCCTTAAACAGCAATTTTCCCACCCCCAAAATGCAGCCCCACCCCCCCCAACAGCAATTTCCCCCCCACCCCCCAAAAGCACCCCCCCACCCCCCCCCAACGAATTCCCATTCCCCCAAAAAACAGCCCCCCCCCAAAAAAGCCAATTCCCCATCCACCCCCAAAAGCAGCCCCCCCCCCCCCCCCCCCTTAAAAAGAATCCCCATTTCCCCCCAAATGAGCCCCCCCCCCCCTTTTAAAAAGCAATTCCCCATCCACCCCAAAAGCGCCCCCCACCCCCCCTTAAAAGCAATTCCCCCCCCACCCCAAATGCAGCCCCCCCACCCCCCCCAAACAGCAATTCCCATCCACCCCCAAAATGCAGCCCCCCCCCCCCCCCTTTAAAAAAACAATTCCCCATCCACCCCAAAAGCACCCCCCCCCCCCTTAAACAGCAATTCCCCCTCCACCCCAAAATGAGCCCCCCCCCTTAAAAGCAATTTCCCCCTCCACCCCCAAAATGAGCCCCCCCCTTAAAAAAGCAATTCCCCCTACCCCAAAATGCAGCCCCCCCTTAAAAGCAATCCCCCCAAACCCCCAAAATGGCCCCCCCACCCCCCTTAAACACAATTCCCCCCCACCCCCAAAATGCGTCCCCACCCCCTTAAAAGCAATTCCCCATAACCCCCAAAATTTTGTTAAACAAATCCCCATAAACCCCAAAAATGAGCCCCCCCAAAAAGAATTCCCCTCTCCCCCAAAAACCCCCCCCCCCCCCTTTCCTTTCCCCTTTCCCCTGCCCCTCCCAACCCCCCAAAAAAGCAATTCCCCTACCCCCCTGAGTACCCCCCTGCGGGAATCCCCATCCCCCAAAATGGCCCCCCCCAAATTTGGTTTTTTGGGTTTGAAATTTTTTGGGTTGCTTTTTAAAAATGAGAAAAAGAAAAAAAGGTTTTGGAAAAAAGAGAAAAAAAAGCGAGTAAAATTTAAAAAGCAAAAAAATTACCCAAACATTATTATTTCGTATTACTAAAAAATTATTACAGAAATTTCCGTAAAAATATGTGTTAGAAAGATAGGGTTTTTAATTTTTCTCCCTTTTTTTTTTTTCTTTTTTTCTTCTCTTTTTTTTCCCTTTTTTTTTTTTTTTTTTTTTTTTTTTTCTTTTTTTCTCTAATAATAGAAAGGTGGAGGAAGGAGGGGAATTTTGGGGTTGGATAATAGAATAGTGGGGTATGTGTGTTGTGTGTGGGTTTTGTGTGTGTGGGTGTGGGTGGTTGTGTGTGTGTGTGGTGTGTGTGTGGTTGGTTTGGGGTGAGGAGAAAAAAATAAAAAAAAGAAAGAAAGGGAGGGAAAACGGGGAAAGGGGGAAAAGGGAAAGGGAAAAGGGGGGGGGAAAAAAAATAAAACCCTTCTTTTCCCTTTTTTCAAAAATTTTAAACGCCCCCCCCAAAATTGTTATAGTGAAGAAAAGAAGGTTAGAAGAGTAAGTGTAGTATAGTAGTGTGTGTTTGTGTGTGTGTGTGTTGTGTGTTGTGTGTGTGTGTTGGGGTGTGTGTGTGTGTGTTGTGTGTGTGTGTGTGTGTGGTGTGTGTGTTGTGTGTGGTGTGTTGTTGTGTTTAGTTAAATGAAAAGAAAATATTAATATTTTTTTTATTGTGAAATGATGAAAAATAGTAAAAAGGGGTTAGTAAAATATAGTATAAAAATATATTTAAATTTTATAAAGATTTATAAAGGAGGGGAAAGGTTTAAAATGGTAATTTTTTTATTTTTGGGTTTTTTTTTTTTTTTTTTTTTTATAAGAAAAGAAGGGGTGAGGGGGATTTGTTTTTAAAAAAAAAAAAAAAAAAAAAAAAAAAAAAAAAAAAAAAAAAAAAAAAAAAAAAAAAAGGGGGGGGGGGGGGGGGGGGGGGGGGGGGGGGGGGGGGGGGGGGGGGGGGGGGGGGGGGGGGGGGGGGGGGGGGGGGGGGGGGGGGGGGGGGGGGGGTTTTCGTGGGTGGGGGTTGGGGCAAAAAAAAATAGCATTAAAGGGAAAAAACAAAAAGGTGGGGAAAAAAACAGGTAACAAAAAAAAAAAAAAGGAAAAGGGCAGGAAAAAACTGGTAACCCAAAAAAAAGCAGGTAAAAGGGCAAGTAGTAGTAGTATTTAGTAGTAGTAGTAGTAGTATGTTGTAGTAGTGGGTAGTAGAAAGTAGTATGTAGTAGTAGTAGTTAGAGTATAGTAGTATGTAGTAGTAGTAGTAGTAGTAGTAGTAGCTAGAGTAGAAAGTAGTATAGTAGTAGTAGTAGTAGTAGTAGTATTTAGTAGAGTTGGTAGTAGTAGTAGTAGTAGTAAACAATATTATTAAACTATATATATGACATTTGATAAGGTGAGAGAAAAACGTTGAAAGTGTTTTGGAAAAGGTGAGTATTATCTCTCTCTCTCTCCTCTTCTCTCTGCTCTCTCTCCTCTCTCATCTCTCTCTCCTCTCTCTCCTCTTCCTCTCTCTCTCTCTCTCTCTCTTCTAAGTGAAAGACAAAGACAGGTCAGCAGGCAACCGCAATCACATGCTTCGTCACGCTACATAGAACTAACTGTGTGTGTGTGTGTGTGTGTGTGTGTGTGTGTGTGTGTGTGTGTGTGTGTGTGTGTGTGTGTGTGTGTGTGTGTGTGTGTGTGTGTGTGTGTGTGTGTGTGTGTGTGTGTGTGTGTGTGTGTGTGTGTGTGTGTGCGCGTGTGTGTCTTGGAAGTGACAAAGAAATACTGGCATACTACTTTTTTTTCTTTTTCTTTTTGTGCAAACTGAAAGCGAAATATAGTAAAGAAATATCAGTAACATAATAATGATAATAATAATGATAGCTATCGCCACTACATGCCTGCTTATGGAAAATTCCTGCTCCGTGTTTTCTGCTGATGATGGCGGTGATTGTGGGTTTCCAAAATATGCTGCATAATATTTTTTTTCTCCCGATAAGCTTATATTCATGTTTTTTTTCCTTCATTTTATTGTGTTTCTTATTCATTACAGACAAAGATTGGTGTGTGGTGGTGGCTTGGCTGTGTGTGTGTGTGTGTGGGGTGAATGTGCTAGTGTGGAGCAGATAGCAGGTAAGCAGGTAACAGGTGAGCAGGTAACAGGTAGCAGGTAGCAAGTAAGCAGGTAACAGGTAAGCAGGTAACAGGTAAGCAGGTAACAGTTGAGCAGGTAGCAGGTGGGCAGGTAAAAGGTGAGCAGGTAACAGGTAAGCAGGTAACAGTAAAGCAGGCAACAGATAAGCAGGTAACAGGTAAGCAGGTAACAGGTAAGCAGGTAGCAAGTAAGCAGGTAACAGGTAAGCAGGTAACAGGTGAGCAGGTAACAGGTAAGCAGGTAACAGTTAAGCAGGCAACAGATAAGCAGGTAACAGGTGAGGGCAGGTAAACAGGTAAGCGGGGCAACGGGATAAAGCAGGTAACAGTTAAGCAGGTAACAGGTGAGCAGGTAACAGGTAAGCAGGTAACAGGTGAGCAGGTAACAGTTAAGCAGGTAACAGATAAGCAGGTAACAGGTAAGCAGGTAACAGGTGAGCAGGTAACAGGTTAAGCAGGTAACAGGTGAGCAGGTAACAGGTGAGCAGGTAACAGGTAAGCAGGTAACAGGTGAGCAGGTAACAGTTAAGCAGATAACAGATAAGCAGGTAACAGGTAAGCAGGTAACAGGTGAGCAGGTAACAGTTAAGCAGGTAACAGGTGAGCAGGTAACAGTTAAGCAGGTAACAGGTAAGCAGGTAACAGTTAAGCAGGTAACAGATAAGCAGGTAACAGGTAAGCAGGTAACAGGTGAGCAGGTAACAGTTAAGCAGGTAACAGGTGAGCAGGTAACAGTTAAGCAGGTAACAGGTAAGCAGGTAACAGGTGAGCAGGTAACAGGTAAGCAGGCAACAGTTAAGCAGGTAACAGGTGAGCAGGTAACAGTTAAGCAGGTAACATATAAGCAGGTAACAGGTAAGCAGGTAACAGGTGAGCAGGTAACAGGTAAGCAGGTAACAGGTAAGCAGGTAACAGGTAAGCAGGTAACAGGTGAGCAGGTAACAGGTAAGCAGGTAACAGGTGAGCAGGTAACAGTTAAGCAGGTAACAGGTGAGCAGGTAACAGGTGAGCAGGTAACAGGTAAGCAGGTAGCAAGTAAGCAGGTAACAGGTGAGCAGGTAACAGATAAGCAGGTAACAGGTGAGCAGGTAACAGGTGAGCAGGTAGCAAGTAAGCAGGTAACAGGTGAGCAGGTAACAGGTGAGCAGGTAACAGGTGAGCAGGTAACAGGTAAGCAGGTAACAGGTGAGCAGGTAACAGGTAAGCAGGTAACAGGTGAGCAGGTAGCAAGTAAGCAGGTAACAGTTGAGCAGGTAACAGTTGAGCAGGTAACAGGTAAGCAGGTAACAGGTGAGCAGGTAGCAGGTAAGCAGGTAACAGTTGAGCAGGGAACAGGTAAGCAGGGAGCAGGTAAGCAGGTAACAGGTAAGCAGGTAACAGGTGAGCAGGTAACAGGTGAGCAGGTAACAGGTGAGCAGGTAACAGTTAAGCAGGTAACAGTTGAGCAGGTAACAGGTGAGCAGGTAGCAAGTAAGCAGGTAACAGGTAAACAGGTAACAGGTGAGCAGGTACAGGTGACAGGTAGCAAGTAAGCAGGTAACAGGTAAACAGGGAGCAGGTGAGCAGGTAACAGGTGAGCAGGTAACAGGTGAGCAGGCAGCAGGCAGGTAGTAGGTGAAGTACTCATTTTACCATAACTACCCTACTAACTACCGCTACTAACCATCACCAACACCGCCACAGCCACTACAAAAGCAACTTAAATAACACCAACACCAATAACTACGTATTATAAGAAGCAGCCTCAAGTTTATATCCAGAATAGAAGATAAACGTAATAAAGAAGGTTATAGTAAATACCTCAAGAATTACAGTTGGTATAACAATGTTGATTCAAATAACAAACTCTGTAATTTTCTTATTAATTTACAATGAACTACAATTATTTTATTAATACAACAAACGATGAACAGAGCTTAATAACACTAATGATAAGTTTTAATTTTCTCAAGGCAATGTGGTTCTTCTAGATTTTTCTCAAAGAATAAAACGATGATTAAAATAGAAAATAAAAAGCTAAGTGTGGCCGCAACATTTTCCTCGAAATTTCAAGTGCAAATTTGTGTGTGTGTGTGTGTGTGTGTGTGTGTGTGTGTGGTGTGTGTGTGTGTGTGTGTGTGTGTGTGTGTGTGTGTGTGTGTGTGTGTGTGTGTGTGTGTGTGTGTGTGTTTACAATAAAAACAAGTCCAAAAAGCTGCACTCACCACATGACGCTGAAGAAAGCGAGGACACTTCCTGGAAACAAAAGAAAATATAGGAATTAGAACTTAGTGCTTAGTTCTTAGTGTCTGTGTGTGTGTGTGTGTGTGTGTGTGTGTGTGTGTGTGTGTGTGTGTATCTAAAGCTATTAAAGTGTATCACAATGTTATAAATTGCTTCAATATACTCGAACGATGTATAAGACATTAGTGAAGACAGAACCACAGTATAATGAGGAGACGAGCGACACTAAACCCTTTGATGCCACACACACACACACACACACACACACACACACACACATACACACACACACACACACACACACACACACACACACACACACACAGGCGGCGGTTTTGGAGTGCGGTGGATGTAATTGTATTCTTCACCGATAAGAAACTTCACTTCAATAATGCCGGATCGATATTCTGCCCACACGGTCATGTACGTAAAGGAAAAAAAAAGGAAAAAAAGTGGGGGTCCTCAGAAAAAGAGAAAAAAAAGGAGGGTGGTCTCTGGCAAAAAAAAAGACAAAAAAAGGTGGGGAGTCTGAGGCATAAAAAAAAAAAAAAAATGTGGTCTTCACAAGAAAAAAAAAAGGAGTGTGGTCTCAGTCAAAAAAAAAAAAAAAGTGGGTCTCAAAATCCATGTTCCTCCTGGTAGTTAGTCAATACATGATAACGTTAATTGGCTGTGACTACCCCGTAATTGGCCGAACCAAACCAGTCCAGGGCCAGACAGCTAGGGCGTCCCTCCCTCGACTTCTCAAGGACAGTCTGGTGGGTAGTGATGGTGGTGGTGGTGGTGGTAGTATTTTCTTGGTAGAATCAATAGTATTAGTATTAGTATTAGTGAAGTGGTGGTAGTAGTAGTGGTAGTAGTAGCAGTAGTAGTAGTAGTAGTAGTAGTAGTAGTAGTAGTAGTAGTAGTAGTAGTAGTAGTGTAGTGGTATAAGTTAATTACCACCCGATTTCATTTTACCATAGTTCAAATGAAAGGCCTTGACCTATTCTGTTTATTAATTTCGACATGTATTACGTACCTATCATAGTTTTTGAGTTATTCAAGGAAAACGTGATTTTTCAAAAATAATACTTAATACCCTATTTAATCACCCTATTAATATAAGCAATATTTTATAGATATGATCTGTTTAGTATCCTTGTCCACTAACTAATTTGGTATATTCAGTTACTTTTCTTAATTTTATGGCTCAACAATATACAATTTTATATAGCAAAGGAAAGAAATGGGTGTGAAGAGGTTAATGGCGCGCGCAATGCCTCCCCGGCGCGGCAATGGAAGCATCAGTCCTGGCGGTGCTTCTTCGTCTTACATGGCGTGCTTCATGACGTGGTGGCAGCGTAAACATGTTGTGGTGATCCGCAGCGCACCGGGTGGCTCCTCCTCAGGCTCCTGGTGACACCTTGGACTGTCACCAGAATGGATTCTCTTCTGATTATTCTGAACATATTCCTAAACATGATGGAACGATAGCCATTAGCCAGTCTTTTTTTTTTTTTTTTTTTTTTTAAGAAGAAAGAGGAAATTTTTGGTTCACGACACCCAGAAGACTTTTTTTTTACAATCATTTTTTCTAAACAATAATTTTACTTATAAAAAACATCTGATATTTTGGAGCAAAAAATTTTTTTAAAGTATAGAAAATCAAAGAAATAGAGAAGTAAATAAAAAATCAGTCAATTGTACGTATATGAAAAGAAGAAATTGTATGTTCTTGAGAGATGCTCCAGATTATTATTATTATTTTTTTTTTTTTTTTACGTTGGAGCCTATAGCGACTGTAGGCTCTTATCCTTCCTTCCTTAGGTTAAACTGGTTATTTTAGACTGTTTTGCTTACACGGTGGTATGGCAGATTTGGACCTTAATGTGGTAATACTCGTTCCAGACAATGCTCAATGCAGGTTGGCAGTGCAAAGATGCATTACCAAAAAAAATAAAAAATAAATTCTCTCTCTCTCTCTCTCTCTCTCTCTCTCTCTCTCTCTCTCTCTCTCTCTCTCTCTCTCTCTCTCTCTCTCTCTCTCTCTCTCTCTCTCTCTCTCTCTCTCTCTCTCTCTCTCTCTCTCTCTGTACGAGTCCCGTATTTTTTCATTCAGATCAGAAATATGAACAAGACGTAAATTCACGTCACAAGCATCCTGATCCTCC